>RXID01011086.1:104178-161138 GCA_005019695.1 Trichopus zeylanicus subsp. travancoricus
ACTATTCCTATCACTACTACTACTCCACCTCCTACTACTATTGCTACTACTACTGCTGCTATGACTACTACTACTACTACTATTACTACTGCTCCTACTATACTACTACTACTACAACTGCTGTTGCTGCTGCTACTGCTACTAGTGCTACTACCACTAATACTACTGCTGGTACTGCTACTATAGCGACTACTATTCCTACCACTACAACTAATACTAGTACTCCTCCTCCGCCTCCGCCTACTACTACTACTACTACTACTACTACTACTACTACTACTATTATTATTATTACTACTATCGCAACCACTACTCCTACTGCTATTGCTACTACTACTACTACTACTCGAACTACTGCTACTTCTACTAAGAAACCAATTACTACTACTACCGCTATTAGTGCTACAATTGCAACTAATTCTTCTACTACTACTATGAGTAATACTCCTCCTACTACTACTACTATTATTTCTACTGCTACAAATATTACTATGACTACTGCTTCAACAATTACTGCTCCTACTGCTTGTATTACTATTTCTACTACTACTACAATGACAACAACTACTATTAATCCTACTTCTACTACTAGTACTACTATGCCTTTTACTACCGCTACTCCTAATGATACTACTACTACTCATAAGACTATTACTACTCCTACAACTGCTACTACCGCTACTCCTACTACTATTTCTTCCCCTACAACTATTCCTGCTACTACTCCCACTACTACCACTACTACTACAAATACTACAACTATTACTACCACTACTACAACTACTATCACTACTGCTACTTCTACTACTACTGCTGCTGCTACTATTGTTGCTACTCCAACAACTACCAGTAATACTGCAATTGTTTCTGCTGCTATTGCGACAATTACTACTGCTACTACTATTACCGCTACTACTACTTCAGCCACTACTAGTGCTTTTGCTATTACTGCTACTAATACAGCCACTACTTTTGCTACTATTACTTCAATTACGATTGCTACAGCTACTCTTGGTGCTCCTACTACTACGAATACTACAACAACTAGTATTACTATTACGGCTGCTGCTACTACGATTGCCACTGCTGCTACTTTTATAACTACAATAACTAGTATTACTACTACTACTACAACAACTCTACAACTGCTACTGCTACTACTAGTAATGCAACTACTACTACTACTACTACTACTGCTACTTCTAGTTCTGCTTTAACTGCAATTGCTACTACTACTAATGCAACTACCACAACTACTACTACTACTACTACTAATGCTACTGCTACTACTATTGCTACTACTACTACCACCACTGCTGCTATTGCAACCACTTGTACTACTACCGCTATTACAACTCCAACTACAACAACAACAACAACTACTGCTGTTGCTACTTTTACTGCTACTACTACTATTGTTATTGTTGTTGTTGTTGCTACCACTACTACTACTACTACGATTTCTCCAACTACTACAACTATCGCTTTACTACTGTTTCTACTGCTGCTACTATTACTATGACCTCTATGCTAACAGAATTACTACTTCCACTATTGCTACTCCTACTATTACTATTACAACTACTGCTGCTATTATTGCATCTACTGCTATTACTACTACTACTACAACTATTACAACTTTTGCTACTACTAGTACTACTACTATGACTACTACTACTACTACAACAACTACTGTTACAACTTTTGCTACTACTAGTACTACTACTATTACTAGTACCACTAGAACTACTACTCCTTCAAAAACAACTACTACTACTTCTCCTCCTATAACTACTGCGGCTACTACTGCTACCAAAAATTGCCGCTACTTCTAGTACTCCTACTACTTCTATTACTATTGTTACTTCTGCTACTACCACTGCTGCTACTGCCACTCCGCCAACTACTACAACTATTGCAACTACTACTTCTATTATTACAACTACCACCACAACAACTACTACTATTGATGCTACTATAACTTCTACTACAACCACAACTATCACTACTTCTACTGCAACAACTACTACTGCTACTACTCCTAATACTACTTCTACTACTATGACAACTATTGCTACTACCACTACTACTGCTACTACAATTGCTACTGCTATAGCTGCAACTCCTACTATTACTACTACTACAACTGCTACTATTGCAACTATTGCTACTATTGCTGCTGCTACTACTAATACTACTAATACTACGACTAATACAGCTTTTACCACTTCTACTACTACTGCTACTACACCTTATTTCACTCTTGCTACTACTTTTGCCACTACTACTGCAATAGCTACCAATATTATTACTACTATAACTACTACTACTACAACAACTATTGCTACTGCTACTACTACTATTACTACTACTACCTCTACTTCTGCTACAATAGCGATAGCTACTACTACTACTTTGACTACCTCTACTACTACTATTACTACTACTATTACTACTAGTATGACTACTACTACTGCTACTACTACTATTGTTGCAACTACAACTGCTACTGCTACTACTATTACTATTTCAACTGTCCCTTCCACAGTTATCACTAATAATACTCCAATTACTACTACTACTACTGCTACTAGAACTACCAGTACTGTTATTTCTTCTCTTACTTCTGTTACTTCTACAATAACTACTTTTGCTACGACTACTAAAACTATTGATGTAGCTGTGACAGCTACTATTACTACTACCACTATAACAACTACAACAAACAACTACTACTTGTTCTACTACTACTACAACTAAGGCTACTACTATTGCCTCTACCATAGCTACTAGTACTACTATTGCTTCTATTACTTCTGCTACTACTAGTACTACTTCTACTACTACTACTCCTACAACTGATGTTATTGTTGGTGCTACCACTATTATGGCTACTACTACAGCTACTACTACTATTACTAATATGACTCTTACAACTACTACTGCTAATGCAGCTGCTATTACTACTACTACTACTAATAATAACAATAATAATAATAATAATAATAATAATAATAATAATAATAATAATAATAATAATAATAAAGCTATAACTACTGCTGCTGCTCTTACTACTACTACAACAACTACAACAACAACTACTACTATTACTACCCATACTACTGCTACTACCGCAATTTTTACTACTGCTACAGTTGCTAATACTACTACTACTACAACAACAACTACTTCTACTACCACGATTACTTCTATTGCCACTACTACTTCTACTCCTAATACAACTACAGTTACTACTGCTACTACTCTTGTTTCTAATACTGCTACTACTACTAATGCTACTACTGCTACTGCTGATGCTGCTACAACTACTGCTACTATTATTGCCACTACTAGTACTACTACATCTACTGCTACTACTACTGTTAGTAGTACTACTACTAGTACTACTACTTCTACTGCTACTGCTACTGCTACTTTTACTACTTCTCCTACTACAACTACTACTACTATTACTACTGCTACTACAACTACCACTACTACTAATACTATTGTGGTTTTTGCTACTACTGCTTCTATTTCTACTGCTGCTGTTACTACTTCTACTGCTATTGCTATTATTACTAGTGCTACTACTACTATTCTGACTACTACAACTACTACAACTATTACTGCAACTACTACTACAACTACTACTACAACTACTAGTGCAACTGCTACTACTCTTGCAACTACTACTCCTACTACTGTTGATGCTACTACTACTACTTGTACTACTTCTGCTTGTACTACTTCTACTACTACTACAAGTAGTACTCCTACTACTACTACTACTGTTGTTGCTGCTGCTACTACTACAACTACTACTAATACTACTACTACTACTACTACCTTCACTCCAAAAAATACTACTACAACTAATACAATCACTACAATAAGACCATTACTAATACTGCTACTACTAATACCAATTGTATTATTATTACTACTACTACTACCACTACTTCTTCTTATTCTTCTACTACTACCTCTACTACTTCTATTGCCACTACCATTGCTAGTACTCCTACTAATCCCGCTACTACTACTACTACTACAATTTCTACTTGTTCTTCTACAACTACTATTACTACTACTACTACTGTTGTTGCTGTGACCACTACTACAGCCAGTACAATTGCTGCTACTGTTGCTACTATTTTCGCAAGTACTACTACTTCTACTACAACTACTCATATTTCTACTCTTCTCCTACACCAATTCCTACTCATACTCCAACTCCTACTCCTTCTACTACTTCTACTAGTAGTAGTAGTACTGCTGCTGCTCCTACGACAACAACTGCTACTACTACTACCATGGCTACTAATGCTGCTACTGCTACAACCACTACTATTGCTACTACTACTCCTATTACTACTACTACAATTGCTACTACTCCTACCAGAACTACTACTGCTACTATGACTACTACTACTTCTACTACTGCTACTTCTGCTATGACTACTACTACTACTGCCGCTCGTACAGCTACTGCTACTTCTACTGAACAACTACAGCCAACGCGGCTGCTACTGCTACTATAATAGCAACTACTACTACTACTGCTGGTACTATTGCTGCTATTAAGGCTGCCACTACTACTACTATGCTCTTGCCGCTGCAGCTACTAATACGGCTACTATACAACTACTATTTAGACAACTACTACTATTGCTGTTGCTACTACTACGACTACCGCTACTACTACTCCTGCTACTACTACTATTGCTGCTACTACTACTACGACTGCCACTACTACTACTCCAGCTACAAATACTATTGCTGCTGCTACTACTACTCAGACTGCTACTGCTACTACTGCTTCTACTAATGTTTCTACTACTACTGCAACAACTACTACTACTATTACAACTACTTTTACAACTACTATTACTATTAGTACTACTACTATAACTACTGCTGCTACTACTACGACTCTCACTAATACTATTAATACTACTTCCACTTCTCCTACAATAACAACCACTAAAACTTTTCCCACTACTACTACTACTACAACTACTGCTATTGCTACTATTACTACTACTACTACTACTACTCATACTACAGCTACTGTTGCAACTACTGCTACTTCTACGACTACTACTGTAACTTCTGCTACTCTTACTTCTGTTACTACGGCTACCACTACTACTGTTACTACAACTACAACTGCTACTTCTGCTACTGCTACTAATCTGATTATTTCTACTTGTACTACGATTTCTACTCCTAGTACTGCAACTACTACAATGGCAACTACTACTACTAATAATAATTATACTATTGCTACAGCTACTGCTACAACAACTACAACAGCTGTAATTGCTACTACTACTACTACAACTACTGTTGTTGCTGCAGCTACTAGTGCTACTGCAACTACAACTACTACTACTGCTGTTGGTACTAATATCGCTCCAACTACTACTACCACTCCTAATACAACTAATACTACTTCTCCTACAACTACTACTTCTACTACTATTACCGCAACTACTAATAATACTATTACAATAGCAACTACTACTACTACAACAACCACTACTACTGCCACCCCTACTATTACTACGACTGCTACTACTACTACTATGACTGCAACTACTACAACAACCACTACTACTACCACCCGTACTGTTACTACTACTGCTACTACTACTGGAATTACTACTACTGCTATTGTTGCCGCTACTACTACTATTGCTAAAATAATTGCTACTATTACTACTAGTACTACTACTATTGCTACTACTGCTTCTACTGCGATTGGTAATAAAAATACTACAACAAGTACTACAACTATTTCTGTTGCATCTACTACTCCTCCAACAACTGTTACTTTTGGTACTACTCTGGTAACTAATGCTACTAGCACTCTTACTAATACTGTTGTTTCAACTATAACTACTGCTACAACTAGTATTGCTATGACAACTACTATTACTACTACTATTGCTGCTGCTGCTACCACTGCTATGACTGTTACTATCACTACTACTACCACTGTTGCTACTACCACTACTACTACAACTACTACTATGACAACTACAACTACTACTATGACAACTACAACTAATAATGCTAGTACAATGAATTCTTCTGCTTCTACTATTACTACTACTACTGCTACTAATGGTACTACTAGTACTGCTAACACCATAGCTACTATTGCCACCGCTGCTACTACTGTTGCTACTTCTACTATCCTACAACTATTGCTCCAACTACTACTACTACTACTACTACTACTACTACTACTACTACTACTATTACTACTACTACTACTACTACTACTACTACTAATACTACTACTACAACTACTACAACTAACACTACTACTACAAATACTACGACTATTACTACTTCCAATACTACTATCACTACTATTACTACTACTACTACTACGATGATGAATACTACTCCTCCTGCTCCTACTTTTGCTATTACTACTGCTACTATTATACTACTATTACTACTACTACTATTACTGCTACGACAAGTGCTACACCTGCTACTACTGCTACGACTTCTGTGAAAACTGCCTACTACGACTACTGTTGCCATTACCACAACTACTAGCACTACAATTGCTGCTCCTACTGCTACTACTACTAAAGCTACTGCTACTCATAATACTACACTTACAACTACTCCTTCTACACCTATTCGTACTGCAACTCCTACTCCTACTCCTCCTCCTCCTCCTCCTCCTCCTACTACTACTACTAGTATAGCTATTACTACTACTCCTCCTCCTAGTACTACTACTACTACTGCTCCTAGTACTGCTACTACTACTGCAACAACTACTATTACAACTATTATTACTACTACTTCTACTTTTGCTACCACTACTAATACAACTATTACTACTACAACTGCTACGGCTACTACAACTAATGGTACTACCACTACTATTACTGCAACTGGTACGATTACTGCTACTCCTATTGCTACTACTACTACTTCGACAATTCCTATAACTACTACTACTGCTACTAGTACTACTACTCCAATTGCTACTATTATTATTACTACTACTACTACTACTACTACTAACATTATTACAACTGCAACTACTAATACTGCTTCTACTACTAGTACCACCACCACTACTACTACGACTACTACTACTAGTAGTACTACTACTGATGCACTACTTCTACTTCTACTACTTCTACTACTAATACTTCTCCCACTACTATTACTACTGCTACTACTTCTGCTACACCAACTAATATTATTGTTGCTACCACAATCACTGCAACTACTAGTAGTAGTACTACAACTATTACAAGTACAACAACTACTACTACTACTATTACTACTTCTACTATTATTACTGCGACCCTACTACTACTATTTCTTCTACTACTACTATCAGTACTACTACTAAGACTATTGCTACTACGGCTACTATTGCTACAATTGCTACCAATGCTACGATCACCACTACTACTACTATAACTACTACTACTACAACAACAACTACTGCTGCTACTATGACAACTACTGCTACACCTACTTCTACTACTACTATTGGTACTACTGCTCCTGCTACGACAACAACTACTACTATTGCTACTACTACTGCAGCAACTACTATTACCACTACTACTACTGCAACTACAACAACAACAACAACAACTACTATATTGCGACTATTACTGCTATTAATGCTGCAACTACTCCAACTACTAGTATTACTATTACAACCACTACTATTACTACAACACTTGGTACTGTTACTACTATTCCTACTTCTACTACTACTACAACTATTGCAGCTACCACTTATACTCTTACTGCTGATGCTAATTCTGTTACTACTTCTACTACAACTACTAAAATTGCTGCTACCACTGCTACAACTACTAGTGTTGTTACTCCTAATACTGCAACTACTACAACTATTACTGCTTCTACTACTTCTGATACTACTACTACAACTGTTACAATTTCTGCTACAACTTCTACAAGTATTACTACTACTATTACTACTACTACTGCCAACATTGATACTACTGCTATTGCAACTACTAGTATTATTGCTACTAGTACTATAATTGATACTACTACTACAAGAACTACTACAACTAATACTTTTACTTCTACTACAACAACTCCTATTTTTGCAACTGCTACTAACACTGCTACTACAACTAGGACTACTACTAGTACTACTTCTACTACTGTTGCTACAGCTGTTGCAGCTACTCCTAATATTACTACTGCTACTACTACAATTGCTACAGCTACTGCTACAGCAACTACTACTCTTACTACTATTGCTACTACTACTTCGGCTACTACTTCTACTACTAGTTCTACTACTACTTCGACTACTACAACCGCTACTAGTTCTACTACTACTGCAAATTCAACTACAACTACGAATACTAATACTGCTTCTACTACTACTATGCCAACTACTATTGCTTCTACTTCAACTTCTGCAACTACTTCTACTTCAACTACTACTACTACTGCTGCGACAACCACTGCTCCTGCCACCACTGCTATTACTACTACTGTTACAATTGTTACTACTACTATAACTACAACTACTCCTCCTACCACTACAACTACCACCACTACTACTTTGCTTACTAGCACAACTACTGCCACTACTACTGCTACTACTGTTGTTGTTGCTGTTGCAATACTGCCACTGCTACTACTACTACTACTAATTCTACGACAACTGCTGCTACAATTACTACTACTACTATAGTTGTTGCTACTACTGCCGCTGCTACTATCACTACTATGACAACAAATAATACTACTAATGCTGTTGCTACAACAATTGCTATTACTACTACTTCTCCTTATACTATTACTACTACTACTACTGCTACTCCAACTAATAATATTGTCGCTACTACTACTACTGGTACTACTAGTATTACTACTACTATTACTATTAGTACTGCAACTCCTTCTAATTCTATTATTACTTCTACTACCACTAAAGCAACTGCTACTACTGCTACGATTGCTACTACAACTACTATTCCTACAACGGTTAGCACTACTACTGCTGCTACCACCTCTTCGACTGTCACTAAAACTACTAGTGCTACAACAACTGCTACTACTATTGCTCCTACTACAACTACTACGGCTACAACTACGACTAGTTCTACAACAACAACTATCACTACTACTACTGCTGCTACTACCACTACTACTACCACTAATTTGACTTCCACTCAAATTACTAGAACTGCTACTTCTACTTCCACTGCAACTATTACTACTGCTACTATTGCTACGAAAACAACTACTGCAATTGCAATTACTACTACCACTACTTCTACGACTACTACTGCTGCTACACCTTCTGCTACTACAATCGCTACGACTGCTGCTACTACTACTACTGTTACTACCGCTGCTACTAAGTATATTACTACTACAACTGCTTCTGCTTCTGCTACAACTACTTGTCCAACTAATATTATTACTCCTACCACATCTGCAACTACAGTAACTGCTACTCCAACTAATGCTACAGTTGTAGCTACTACCACTGCTACTACTGCTACTACTACTGCTACTGCTGCTACTACTACTACTGCCTCTACCCCTACTACTTCTCCTACTCCTACTGCTTTCGCTACTACTACTAGTACTGTCAATGCTACTACTACTACTACCACTACATCTACTGGTACTACTACTGCAACTGCTACTACTCTGACAATAAGTACTGCGACTACTAATACTACTACTACTACTGCTATTGTTGTTGCTCCTGATGTAAATAGTGCTTATACTATTCTACTTCTCCTACTTCTACTCCTATTGTTGCTACTACAACTGTAGCTACAGTGCTACTACTACTGCTGCTACTACTTTTGTATCTTTCACTGCTACTAATTAAACTATAACTGCTACTGCTGATTCAAAAACAACAAATTCTTATACTGACGCTACTACTCTGCTCCTACTGCTACTACTACTACAACTTTTACTACTAGTACTAGTACTACTGCTACTATTACTACTACTACTACTAATACTACAATAGCTACTATTGCAAGTACAACTTCTTCTCCTACTACTACCACCACTGCTACTACTACTAGTATGACTACTCCTGCTACTACAATAACTATGACTACTACTACTGTTGCCGTTGTCGCTACTACTGCTACTACTACTGCAACTACTGCCACTACTACTGCAACTACTGCCACTACTACTGTTTCTGCTACTACAACTGCTGCTGCTACAATTCCTACAACCACTACTACTGGGGCTACTACTACAACTACTATTACTTCCCCAACTACTACAACTACTATTACTTCCCCTACTACTACTACCACGGCTACTACTACTAAAACTTCTACTACTGCTGCTGCTGCAACTACTACTACTACTTCTGCTACTACTTCTGCTACTAGTCCTACTACTACTACTACTCCTCCTCCTACTACTACTACTACTACTACTACCGCTATAAATACTACTATTGCTACTGCTAATACAAATGCTACTACTAACTCCACTACAACTACTACTACTTTTGCTACTATTTTTGCTACCCCTACTCCTACTACTACTTCTATTGTAATTATTCCTACGACTAATACTGATGCTACCGCTACTACTACTACTACGACTACTACTACAACTGAAAAAACAACAACAACAACTACTACTACTGGTACTGCTACTATTGTTGCTACAACTGCTTCCGCTGCTAATCCTACCACTACAACTAGTACTATTGCTACTGCTATTACTAATACGATTACTACTACTCCTACTACTTCAAGGACTTGTCCTACTACTACTACTACTACTGCTAGTACTATTGCTATTGCTACTACAGCCACTACTACTACTACAACTACTACTATTGGAACTACTATTACAGTTGCTACTACTCCTACTGCTACTACTACTACTACTACAACTGCTACTGCTACTACTACTCCTACAACTACTGCTACTATTACGGCTACTACTTCTCAAACTACTACAACTGCTACTATTACGACAGCAACTACTACTACTGCTACAACAACAACTACTACTACTATTGCAATGATAAGTACAACTACTCCACGACCAACTAAAACTCGTACTACTACTTCTATAACTGCCACTACTATTACTATTGCTATCATCGCAACTACTAGTACTATTACTCTTACTATTACAGCTACTACTACTACTACTACTTCTGCCCTTGCTGCTACTGCTACTATTGCTACCCCTCCTCCTCCTCCTACTACTACTACTACTATTATTGTTATTATTATTACTACTACTACTACTACTACTCCTACTATTACTACTACTACTACTAATTTTGCTACTACTACTATTAATACTACAACAACTACAACAACAACAACTACTACTACTACTTATGCTACTTCTCCCACTTCTACAACTACTGCTACTACTTCAATTGCTATTGCTACTGTAACAACTACAGCTACTACTACTATTACAACTGCTACTGCTGCAACTACTACTACCGCTACTACTGTTGAAGCAACTACTACTACCGCTACTATTACTAATACTACTACTACTACTACTTCTACTACTACTACAGCAACTATAATAACTACTGCTACTACTATAAATACTAATACGACTGCTCCCACTACTATTACTGCTACTGCTATTTGTTTTACTCCTACCACTACTTCTACTACTATTATTTTTACTAGTGAAACTACTATTGGGACTGCTACTACCACTATTTCTACTATGACAGCTGCAACTATTACCCCTACTATAACTGCTACTGCTACTACTCTTATTACTACTACAATTGCTACTACAATTGCTGCTACTGCTACAACTAGGACTGTGACTAGTTCTTTGCTCCAACTACCACTACTATCGCTACTACAACTCCTACTGCTACAACTACTATTACTATAACTACTGCACCTGCTACTACTATGACTACTCCAACTACAACTGTTGCAACCACTACTGCTACTATTAATACTCCTACTAGTACTGCTACTAGAACTACTTCTACTAATACTGTTGCTACAGCTACTGCCGCTATTACTACTATAGCTCCTACTATTACTACTTCTCCTAGTACTACTCGTGCTTAAACAGCTTTTATTGCTCCTATTGCTACCACTAATACTGCTACTCCTACTGCTGCTGCTACTACTACCACTACTACTACTAATACAGTGCCTACTACAGTTGCTATTACCTCTTCTGCTACTACAACTGTAGTTACTACTACTATAGCAACTACAGCTGCTACAACCACAACAACAACTACTACAGCTACTTCTTCTGATACTATTGCTGGTACTACTTTTGTTGCTACTGCTACTATAGCTACTACTACTATCGCTACTTCTACAACTACATCTAATACTACTGCTAGTTCTAGTTGTACTATTACATATACAAAAACTACTACTACTAGAACAACAACAACTACTACTACTACTACTTCTACTACCACGACTAATACTACTACCACTACTACAACTACTATTTATTCTACCACAGGTACAACTACTTCTACTACTACTACTGTTGCAGCTACAATTGCTACAACTACTGCTATTTTTGCTACTACAGCTACTACTACTACCTCAACTACTACAACCACTACTGCTACTGCTACAACTTATACTACGACTTCTCCTACTCCAGCTACTACTTCTACTACAACTGTTGTTGCTACTACTGATACTCCTACTACAACTGTTATTACTACTACATCTACTTCTACTACTTCAACTTATGTTGCTAATACTACAACTGCTACTACTACTAGTACTACTGCTACTACTTCTACTACTACCATGACAGCTATAAAAACTATGACTACTAGTGCTACTGCTACTACTACCTCAGCCAATATTTCTACTACTGCTACTACTACCTCAGCCACTATTTCTACTACTACTACTACTACTACTACTACTACTACTACTACTACAACGTCTATTACTTCTACTATTAGTTCTACAACTAGTACTAGTACTATGACAACCATTACTACTACTACAACAACTTCTATTTCTAGTACAACTACTACTACTTTTGCAACAACAACTACTACTAGTGAGACTGCTACTACTACTATTACAGCTACTACTGCTATTGCTTATACTACATCTGCTACTACTATAGCTACAGCTTCAACTTCTACTTCTCCTACTACAACTTCTGCTACTACTACTACTACTACTACTGCTAGTACTACTACTGCTACTACTACTATTACTAATACAACTACTATAGCTACTATTGCTGCTGCGCATGCTACTACTACTACTACTCCTACTACTACTATTTCGGCTACTACTATTGCTACTACTACGATTGCTACTACTACTACTGCAACTACTATTGCAACTCTGACTACAGCTACAACTACTATAGGGAATACTACTACAAATACGACCGCCACAACTACTACAACTACTACTACTGTGTCTCCTACAACTACTGCAGCAACTATTTCTACTACTATTACTACCACTGTTACAACTACTACTCCTACTTCTACTATTACTAATAATACTACTGCCACAACGACAACTACTGCAACTACTATTACTGTCACTATTGCTGCTGCTGCTACTACTGCTACTACAACTACAACAACTCCTAGTAAGGCTATCGCTACTACTGTGAATACTATTGCAACTACTACCGCTACTACTACTACAACTACTACTACTACTATTGCTGCTACTACTACTACTATTATTACTACTTCTGGAACTACTACTCCAACTTCCGCTACTACTACTACTGTTACTACTACTTCTGCTACTATTGCTACAACTACTACTGCTATTGCTACTGTTGATTCAATAGCTACTACTGTTACCATTATTACTAGTACTTCGGCTACAATGGCAACTACTACTGCTTCTACTACTATTACTACTAAAGCTACTACAACAACAACTACTACAGCTACAACTGCTACTGCTACTACTTCTCCTACTACAACTACTACAGCTACGACTATCAGTATGGTTGCCACTCTTACTACAACCACTAATACTACTACCACTACTGCTGCTGTTGCCATTACTACTACTACTATAGCTTTTACTACTGCTACTATTACCACTGCTACTACTACTACTGCTGTTGCTGCTACTGCTACTATTGCTGCTGCTACTACTACCCCTACTACTACTACTACTACCCCTACTAGTACTACTACCACCACTACTACTACTACTTCTGCCACTACTAACACTATCGTTGCTACTACAATTATTTCTAAAACTACTACCGCTACTATAGCTACTGCTGCTACCACTAATACAGCACCAACTACTACCCCTGCTATTCTGTCTACCCTTGCTACTACTCCTGCAGCTTCTACTTGTCCTACTACTGCTACTCCGACTAACACTACTGCTGCCACAACTACTAATGTGATAACTTGCATTCTAACTACTACTAGAACTACAACAACTATTACTACTACTGCTGCAACTTCTACTACTATAACTTCTTTTGCTGCTGCAACTTCTACAACCATTACTTCTACTATAACAACTACTACTACAGCTACTGCATCTACGACTACTACATCTGCTGCTACTATTACCACTACTACTAATACCACTCGTACTAATACTGCAACAACTGCTAATGCTCTGACAACAATAACAACTACTACTAGTCATACTTCTACTACCACCACTACTACTATTGCTACTACTACTACTACTATAACTACTACTACTACTAGGACTACTACTATACCCACTACTACTAAAACTACTAATACTACTACTACTACTACTACTACTACTGCTGCTGCTACTATAGCTACTACTGCTACTACTGCTACTACTAGAAGTACTACTACTTCACCTACTCCTACTACTACTACTACTACTACCACCACCACAACTACTACTTCTACGACTGCTACTACCACTACTACAACTACTACTAGTACTCCTACTACTACAACTAATACTACTACTATTGTTGTTGCTGCTGTTGCTGCTGCTAATATTACTACAACTGATCCTATATCTATTACCACTACCACTACAACTACTACGACCCCTAATACTATTACAATTCCTTCTACTACTACTACTATTTCTATTGCCACTGCTATTCCTACTACTTTGACTACTACTACTATGACTACTGCTACTACTACTACTACTACTAATGCGACCACTGAATCTACTTCTAATACTACTTCTCCTACTACTTCTACCATTGTTACTACTATATCTTCTACTACTACTGCCACCATTACTACTACTATGAAAGCTAGTACTACTATTGCTACTTCTTCCACCACTATTGTTGCTACAACTACTACTACTACTCCCCCAACAACTAAAACTACTAGTACTACTTCTATTGCTGCTACTACTGCTACTACTGATATTATTGCTACCGCTACAACTACTGCTACTATTGCTACTACTGCTACTACTACTATTTCTTCTACTGTTGCCCATGTTGCTATGCTACTATTGCTACTACAACTACTACTCCTACTACTATCACTTCCACTACTACTATAACTACTAGTGATGCAACTACGGCTGTTGCTGCTATAGCTACTGCTACTACTTCTGCTACTTCTACAACTACTCTTACTACTGCTACTGCTACAACTAATACTACTACTAGAACTGCTACTACTACTAATATGGCTACTGCAACTTGTGCCACGACAACTACCACAACTGCTACTACTACTACCACTACTACTACTACTACTCCAATGACTACTTCTACTGCTTCTACTACAATAACTACCTGTACTACTACTACAACTACTATAACTCTACAACTACTACTATTGCTTCTATTTCTTCTACTCCTATGGCTACTATTACTACTACTCCAGCTACAACAACTACTACTACTATTTTTACTAATGATCATCCTACTAGTACTACTACTTCTACTTCTGCTAATATAACTTCTACTATTACAGCTACCACTGCTATTCGTACTAGTTCTCCTCCTCCTACTACTACTGCTACAACTACCAGTATGATTACTACTGTTACTACAACTACTCAGACTGCTACCACTACTACTGCTGCTGCAACTACTACGACTACTACTACAGCTTTAACTACTGCTACTACTACTACTGTTGCTACAACAACAACAACTACTACTACTATTGCTACTACTCCTACTACTACTGCTGCCACTACTACTCTAGCTACTCCCACTAATACTATTGCTGCCACCACTACTATTGCTACACCTTGTATTACTACTACCACTTCTACTACTACTTCTACAAATATTACTTTTGCTACAACTACTACAACTATGACTACTACTGC
The DNA here is from genome assembly GCA_005019695.1 of Trichopus zeylanicus subsp. travancoricus. Taxonomy (NCBI): domain Eukaryota; kingdom Viridiplantae; phylum Streptophyta; class Magnoliopsida; order Dioscoreales; family Dioscoreaceae; genus Trichopus; species Trichopus zeylanicus. The sequence goes on from RXID01011086.1 coordinate 120,498, forward strand.
TATCACTACTACTTGTGCTACCTCTATTCCTACTACTACTCCGACGACTGCTACTAATTCTTCTACAACTGTTGCTGCTCCTTCAACACTAATAACTACTACTAATAATACTACTGCTACTACTACTACTACTACTACTACGACTACTACTACTACTACTACTACTACTACTACTACTACTACTACTGCTACTACTACTATAACTACTACTATTACTATAACTACTACTACTACTATAACTACTGCTACTTTAACTACTACTACTACTACTAAGAAGACTGCTACTGCTACTACTATAACTACTAATACTACTTCTACTATTGCTGTTACTACTGCTACTACTGCGACTACCAAAACTACTGCTGTTGCCACTACTACTACTGCTACTACTCTTGTTGTAGCTGTGGCTGCTGTTGTAGTGGCTGCAACTACTACTACTGCCACTTCTCCTACTTCTGCGACTACTACCACTAGTACAACTACTGTTACTAGTACGACAACTACTACTACTACTACAACAACAACAACTACTACTACTACTGCAACGATAACTACTACTACTCCACCAACAACTAAAACTTGTACTACTACTTCTACAGCTACCACTACTACCACTACTGCTATTATCACAACAACAACTACTACTACTACTGCTCCTACTACTACAACTACTGCTTCTGCCATTACTGTTACTGCTATTATTTCTACTACTACAACTACTCCTACTAGTACTACTTATACTACTACTACTACTGCTGCTGCTACTACTACTACTACTACTACTACTACTACTACTACTATTATTTTTGCTACTACTACTTTTACTACTACTACAACTACTACAACAACTACTACTGCTAGTACTGCTACTGCTACTACTATTACTTTTTCTACTTCTCCCACTTCTATTATGACTGCTACTACTACAACTGCTATTACTATTGTAACAACTACAACAACTACTACTATTACAACTGCTACTACTGCAGCGACTACTACTGCTACTACTACTACAACAACAACAACTACTACTACGCCTACTACTAATACTACTACTACTCCTTCTTCTACTACTAATATAGTGATTGTAATAACTATGGCTACTACCACAAATACTACTACAACTGCTCCCACTACTATTACAACTGCTACTATTTGTACTACACCTACCACTACTTCTACTGCTATTACTTTTACTAGTGATACTACCAATGATACTGCTACTACTACTTCTTCTTCTATGATAGCTGCAACTACTACTCCTACCATAACTGCTACTGCTACTACTCCTATTACTACTACAATTGCTGCTACTGCTACATCTAGGACCGCTATAACTTCTGCTAGTTGTAATACTGCTCCAACTACCACTACTATCGCTACTACAACTCCTACTACTATAGCTACTATTACTACGACTACTGCACCTACAACTACTATGACTACTCCAACTACAACTGTTGCAACCACAACTGCTACTATTGATACTCCTACTACTACTGCTACTCGAACTACTTCTACTAATGCTGTTGTTATTGCTACTCCCACTACTACTACTACTACTACTACTACTACTATTACTACTTCTCCAAGTACTACTCGTGCTTCAACTGCTTCTATTGCTCCTACAGCTACTACTAGTACTACTACTCCTGTTGTTGCTGCTACTACTACCACCACTACTACTACTAATACAGTGACTACTACAGTTACTATTACCACTTCTTCTACTACTACTACTAGTACTACTTCTATTGCAACCTAAAGCTGCTACAACCACTACGACCACAATAACAACTACTACTGCTACTACTTCAGCTACTAGTGCTGTACTACTTCAGCTGCTACTACTACTACTACTACCGCTACTTCTACAACTACTTCTTCTACTACTGCTAGTTCTGTTACTACTATTACTTATACAAAACCTACTACTACTATAACAACAACAACAATAACTACTACTCCGCCTACTACCATGACTAATACTATTATCACTACTACAACTACCATTTCTTTTATCACTGCTACTACTACTACTACTATTGTTGCTACAATGGCTACAACTACAGCTATTTCTGCTACTACAGCTACTACTGCTGCTACCTCAACTACTACAACAACAACTGCTACTGCTACAACTTATACTATGACTTCTGCTACTCCTACTACTACTTCAACTACAGCCATTGCTGTTACTACCGATACTCCTACTGCAACTGCTATTACTACTACATCTACTTTTACTACTTCAACTTCTATTGCAAATACTACAACTGCTACTACTACTATTACTACTGCTACGATTGCTATAACAACTATGACTACTAGTACTACTACTACCACTACCTCAGCCATAATTTCCACTACTACTACTACTACTACTCCATCTATTACTTCTACTATTACTACTACTACTAGTACTAGTACTACTACAACTACTACTACTACAACAACTTCTATTTCTAGTACTACTACTACTACTTTTGAATGACAACTACTACTACTAGGACTGCTACTACTACTATTGCTAATACTACATTTGCTACAACTATAGCTACAGCTTCAACTTCTACTTCTCTGATTACAACTTCTGCAAGTACTACTACTGCTGCTACTACTACTATGACTAATACAACTACTATAGCTACTATTGCTGCTATAATTGCTACTACTACTTCTCCTACTGCTACTATTTCTACTACTACTATTGCCACTACTATGACTGCTACTACTACTACTGCTGTTACTACAGCAACTCCAACTATAGCTATAACTACTATAGGGAATACTACTATAACTACCACTGCCACTACTACTACAACTACTACTATTGCGGCTTCTACAGCTAGTGCAGCAACTGCTACTACTAATACTACTACTAGCACTGCTACAACTACTACTCCAACTTCTACTACTACTACTAATACTACTGCCACTACTGCTGCTACTACTACTACAACTACAACTACTGTAACTACTATTACTCTCGCTATTGCTGCTACGACTGCTAGTGGTACTACAACTTCTGCAACTCCCACTATGGCCATAGCTACTACTACAAATACCACAGCAACCACTACCGCTACTACTACTACTACTACTACTACTACTACTACTACTTCTACTACTTCTGGAACTACTGCTGCAACCTCTGCTATAACTACTATTGGTACTACTACTTCTGCTACTACAGCTACAGCTACTACTGCTTCTACTACCATTACTACTAGTACTTCTGCTACCACGGCTACTATTACAGCTTCTACTACTACTACTTCTACTAAAGCTACTACAACAACTACTACTACAGATACAACTTCTACTGCTACTACTTCTCCTACTACTACTACTATATCTACAACTACCGATATGGTTACCACTGCTACTACCTCTTCTAATACTACTACCACAACTGTTGATGCTGCTACCACTACTACTACAATAGCTTCTACTACTGCTACTAATGCCACTGCTACTACCCCAACTACTACTACTACTATTACTACTACTACCCCAACATTACTACTACTACAACCTCATCTACTACTACTACTACTTCTTCTTCTTCCACTACTTACACTACTGCTGCTACTGCAATTATTTCTAAAACTACTATCGCTACTATAGCTACTGCTACTACCACTAATACAACACCAACTACTACTACTGCTATTATTACTACCCCTGCTACTACTCGTGCTGCTACTGCTGGTACCATTATTACTGCTACTTTGACTAACACTACTATTGCCACTACTAATAATGTGACAACTACTTCTACTACAACAACAACTACTACGGCTACTACATCTACGACTGCTACTTCTGCTACTACTATTACCACTACTACTAACACTACTGGCACTACTATTGCAACAACTGCTAATGCTGTGACAACAACAACAACAACTACTACTCATACTATTACCACTACTACTACTACTACTACTACTACTACTAGTATGACTACTACTACTACTAGTACTACTACTACTACAGCTTCTGCTACTACTACTGCTACAACCACTACTAATACTATTTTAACTACTACTACTACTACTACTAGGACTACTACTATACCTACTACCACTACAACTACTAATACTACTACTACTACTGTTGCTACTATAGCTACTACTGCTATTACTAATACTACTATTGCTACTACAACTACTACTATATCTACTACTGCTACTAGTACTACTCCTACTACTACTGCTACTTTTACTGCTACTACCTCTCCAACTACTACAACTGCCACTAGTACGACATCAACTACTACTACTGCTACAATAAATACTACTACTATTAAATCAACGATAACTACTACTACTCCACCAACAACTAAAACTTGTACTACTACTTCTACAACTGCCACTACTACTACGACCACTAGTACTACTACTACTACTACTACTACTACTAGTACTACTACTACTACTACTTCTGTCCTTGCTATTACTTATACTACTACTACTACTACTATTATTTCTACTACTACTACTATTTTTGCTACTACTACTTTTACTAGTACTACATCCACAACACGTACTACTGCTACTACTGTTGCTGCTACTACTGCTACTTTTGCTACTTCTCCCACTTCTATGACTATTGCTACTACTAGAACTGCTATTACTACTGTAACAACTACAACTACTACTACTGCAACTACTACTACTACTACAACAACAACTACTACTACTATTGTAACTATTACTGCTATTATTACTGCAACTACTCCACCTACTACTACTACTACTATTACAACCACTATTGCCACTATTGATACTCCTGCTACTACTGCTACCACTGCTACTAGTACTCCTACTATTACTCCTCCTCCTCCTACTACTCCTACAACTACTCCTCCTGCTGCTCCTTCTACTACCACAACTAATACTGCGCCTAATACTTTTGCTATTACTACTTTTTCTACTACAACAAATACTACTACTACTACTGCAACTACTTCTACTACTCCTATTACGGCTGCTATGACTACAACAACTACTACTACGACGACTACTACTACTACTATTTCTGCTACTACTGCTACTACATCCACTACTACTACACCAACTACTAGTACTATTACTATTACTACTACTGCTACTACAATGACTACTACTGCTACTACTACTACGACTACTGTTTCTACTACAACTACGAATACTACTACTTCTCCTACAACTACTACTTCTTCTACCATAACTATTGCTACTGCTACTATTACTACCACTATTGCTACTACTGCTACTACTATTACTACTACAACTATAGCTACTTCGACTACTACTGCCACTAATATGACTATAACTACAACAACAACAACTACTACTACAATTACTACTACTACTACTTATACTCCTACTTCTCCTTCTCGTATTACTACAGCACCTGGTATTGTTACTACTATTGCTACTTCCACTACTACTACAACCACTCCCGCTACTACTGATACTCTTACCACTGTTACTAATTTTGCTACTACTTCTACTCCAACTACTATGATTGCTGCTACCAGTGCTACTACTAAGGGTGCTGTTACTCCTAATACTGCAACAACTACAACTACTACGGCTACTGCTGCTTCCAATACTACTACTACAACTATTGCAAATTTTGCTACAACTTCTATAACTATTACTACTGCTACTACGGCTGCCAATGCTTATACTATGGCTATTGCAACTACTACTACTCCTATAGTTGCTACTATTACAGCTACTACTACTACAAGTACAACTACAACTAATACTATTACTTCTACTACAACAACTACTCCAGCTTCTGTAACTGCTACTAATACTGCTACTACAACATAGACTACTACTAGTACAACTTCCACTACTCTTACTACAGTTGCTACTGTTGTTGCTAATTTTACTACTACTACAACAACTCCTACTCTTAATACTACTTCTACTACTACAACTGCTACCGCTACTGCTACTACAACTACTACTACTATTTCTACTACCATTACTGCTGCTACAACTGCTACTACTACTTCGGCTAAGACTTCTACTATTAATTTTGCTACTACTTTGACTGCTACAACCGTTGCTACTTCTGCTACTACTACAACTTCTACTACAACTACCACTACTACTACTGCTTCTACTACTACGATGCCACGACTGCTGCTACTACTGTTGCTGCTGCTGTTACTACCGCTGCTATTAAGTATATCACTACTACAACTTCTTCTGCTTCTACTGCTACTACTACTTGTCCGACTAATATTAGCACTCCTACCACATCTGCAACTACAACAACTGCTACTATTGTAGCTACTACCACTACTACTACTACTGCTACTACTACTGCTACTATTGCTACTACTACTACTTTTGCTACTTCTACTGCTTTCGCTACCACTACTACTACAACTACTTCTACTACTACTACATCTATTGGTACTACAACTACTACAACTACTACTACAACTGCTACTACTATGACAACATCTACTGCGGATACTACTACTACTACTACTAATTCTTCTACTACTGCTACTGCTGTTGCTCTGGATGCGAATAGTGCTTGTACTGCTCTACTTCTCCTACTTCTATGACTACTGCTCCTACTACTACTACAGCTACAATGCTACTACTACTACTACTGCTACTACTTTTGTTACTTTCACTGGTACTAATTCAACTATAACTACTACTGATTCAACAACAACTACAAATATTGACACTACTACTCTGCTCCCACTGCTACTTCTACTGCAACTTTTACTACTACCACTACTGCTATTACTACTACTATTACTACTACAACTAGAACAACAATAGCTACAATTGCAAGTACTACTACTTCTCCTACTACAACCATCACTGCTACTACTACTGGTATGACTTCTACTACTGCTACAATTTCTATGACTATGACTACTGCTGCCGATGTCGTTACTACTGCTACTACTACTACAACTACTACGACAACTACTACTTCTGCTACTACAACTACTACTGCTACAACTCCTACAACCACTACTACTGCGGCTACTACCACAACTACTACTACTTTCCCAACTAGTACTACTACCATTACTTTCCCTACTACTACTACAATATGTACTACTACTGAAGCTTCTACTACGGCTACAACTACTACTACTACTTCTTCTACTACTACTCCTACTGTTACTGCTACTACTGCTACAGCTACGACTACTACTGTTGCTGCTGCTACTACCACCACTACTACTACTACTACTTTTGCTACTATTTTTGCTACTCCTACTCATACTACTACTTCTATTACAATTATTCCTACGACTACTACTGATGCTACCGCTACTACTGCTACTACAACTACCACTACAACTACAACAACAATAACAACTACTACTACTGGTATAGCTACTATTGTGCCTGCAACTGCTTTTGCTGCTAATACTACCACTACTACTAGTACTACTACTACTGCTATTACTAATATGATTACTACTACAACTACTTTAAGGACTTCTCCAACTACTACTGCTACTCTGACTACTATTGCTACTTCTACTACTGCTACTACTACTACTACCACAACTACTACTGCTACTGCTACTATTGCTGCTACTGCTACTGCTACTACTGTGACTACTACGACAACTACAACTGCTACTACTACTTCTCCAACTACTACAGTTGCTACTAGTACGACAACAACTACTACTATTGCTACAACAATAACTACTACTACTGCCGCAACGATAACTATTACTACTCCACCAGCAACTAAAACTTATACTACTACTTCTACATCTGCCACTACTACTGCTACTGCTATTATCGCAACTACTACTACTACTATTACTACTACTGCTACTACTATTACTAGTGCTACTTCTGCCCTTGCTGCAACTGCTACTACTGCTACAACTACTACTCCTACTACTACTACAACAACAACAACAACTACTACTAGTACTACTGCTACTACTACTACTACTAATACTACTACTACTACTATTTTTGCTACTACTACTTTTACTACTACTACAACTACAACTAATACTATAGCTAGTACTGCTATTGCTACTACTACTAATTTGCTACTTCGCCCACTTCAACGACTACTGCTACTACTGCAACTACTATTACTATTGTAACAACTACAACAACTACTACAATTACATCTGGAACTACTACAACAACTACTACCGCTGCTACTGCTGCGGCAAGTACTACTACCGCTACTACAACTAATACTCTTACTACTACTCCTTCTACTACTACTACAACAATTATGATAACTACTTCTACTACTACAAATACTCCTACGACTGCTCCCACTACTATTACTACTGCTACTATTTGTTCAACTCCTACCACTACTTCTACTACTATTATCTTTACAAATGATACTACAATTGGTATTGCTGCTACTACTACTCCTACTACAACTGCTACTGCTACTACTCCTATTACTACTGCATTTGCTACTGCAATTGCTGCTACTACTACAACTAGGACTACTACTACTCCTATTAATACTTCTATTACTGCTGCTGCTACTACTACTACTGCGACCATTGATACTACTACCGCTACTATTGCTACTACTACTCCAGCTGCTGCTAGTACTCCCGCTATAGCTATGGCTGCAGCTACTACTATTGCTACTTCTCCTACTTTTGCGACTACTACCACTAGTACAACTACTGTTACTATTGTTAATGCTACAACTAATACTTCTACTACTGTTGCTATTGCCTCTATTTCTTCTACTCCTATTGTTGCTACTACTACTACTCCTGCTACAACAACTACTACTATTATTTCCACTAATGATACTCCTACTACAACAACTACTACTACTCCTAGTACTACCACTGCAACTAAAACCGCTACTCCTACTACTACTGCTCCTGGTCCTTCCACTACTCCTACTACTAATACTATTGCTACTAATACTGCGGCTACCACTAATGCTATTACAACTTCTACTACTACTATAGCTACCATTACTTATACTGCTACTACTTCTACTCTTACTGCTAATAAAACTACTCCTAGTACTACTACGACAGCAACAACTACTACTATTGCTACAACTTCTACAACTACTATTACTACTACAACTACTATTACTACTACAACTACTATTACTACTACTATGACTACTACTACTATAGCTGCTGCTGCTACTACTACTACTACTATGGTTACTACAACTATTGCTTCTACTTTTGCTACTAGTATTACTAGTACTATAACTACTCCAATTATTGCTACTACAACAACTACTGCTACTACTATTACTACTCTAACTACTACTACGACAACAACAACAACTACTACTACTGCTACTACTACTACATCTATGACCACTACTAGTACTCCTACTACTGCTACAGGTACAACCTCTACGACTACTACTACTGCTACTACTTCCCCACCAAACACAACTACTACTGCTATTAATACTACAACTAGTACAACTACTCCGACTGCCACCTACAACTATTGCTACTACTACTACAAGTACTCCTACTGCTAATATTACTACTACAACTACTACTACTACTACTACTACTATTACTATTACTACTACTACTACTACTACTACTACTACTACTAATACTAAAACTACTAATACTACTACTACAACTCCACTTAATACTACTACTACTATCCCTCCTACTAATACTACTACTCCTACTACTACTACTACTACAACATCAACTTCTACTACTGCTACTAATGCAACTACTTTAGCTGCTACATCTACTGCTGCTGCTACTACTGTTGCTGCTACTACTACTACTACTACAACAACTACTGCTACTTCTACTGCTACTACTACTAGTATTCCTGCTACAACTATTACAACTACTGTTACTACTACTACTACTCCAACTACTACTATTACTGCCACTCCTACTACTAGTACTGTTGCTACTACTACTGCTCCTATTACCACTCGTACTCCTACTTCTAAGACTACTAGTACCACTACTACTACTACTACTATTGCTACTACTGTTACTACTACTCTTACTAGTACTACTACTACTACTACAACTCGTACTACCACTGCAACTCCAACTCATACTCCTACCACTCCTCTCACAACTACAACTACAACAACTGCTACAACTACTACTACTCCTACTACTACAGCTACTACTTCAACTACTGCTACAACTACTACTACTATTGCTACTACTACTAGTAATACTACTACAACAACAACAACTACTACTACTACTATTGTAGCTCCTACTACTACTATTACTTTTATTACTAGTATAATCACTACTACCCCTACTCCAACTCCTACTCCTACTGCTACTACAGCTGCTCCAATTAATATTACTCCAACAGCTACTCCTACTACTACTACTAACACTACTACAACTAATACTACTACCAGTACTACTACTACTACTAATACTACAACCACAACAACTACTACTACCACTGCTACTCCTACTCCTGCTCCTGCCACTACTACTACTAGTCCTACTACTACTATTGCTACTATTGCTCCTACACCTACTCCCACTCGTACTTTTGCTAGTACTTCCGCTACCCATACTACTACTACTACTACCACTCCTACTCCAACTCCTATTGCTACTTCTCCAGTTACGACTACTACTACTGCTATTACAACTAATTCTACTATTTTTACTACTACTACTACTATTACAACTACTAATGCTACTACTACTGCTACGGCTACTACTACAACTAATACTAGTACTGCTTCTACTACTCCTATTTCTACTACTTCTACAACTACTACTCCCATTTCTACTACTTCTACAACTTCCACAACTACTAATACCGCTATTGCGACTACTATTACTACTACCAGTACTACTTCAATACTAGTACTACTACTACTTCTACTACTACAACAACTACTACTACAACCGCAACTACCACAACTACTAATACCCCTACTACTATTGCTACTGCTAGTCCTACTATTACTACTCTACTATTACTACTCCTACTACTATTACTACAACAATAACAACTCCTACTACTACTAGTACTTCTACTACTACTAATTCTAGTACTACTACTACTACTACTCTTCCTACCACAACTACAACTACTACTACTGCTCCTTCAACTACTTCTACTACTACTCTTGCTACTGCTACTCCTCCTCTTAAAGCAACAATGACTACTACTACTACTACTACTACAACTACTACTACAACTACTACTATTACTACTACGAGTACCACCACTACTACTACTACTACTATTGTTACTAATACTACTACTACTACTATTACTACTATTACGACTACTATTACTACTACTATTACTATTACTAATAATACAACTTGAGCTACTACTCCTATTGTTGCAATTACTATTGCTACTACTACTACTACTTCTTCTACCACTACAACTACTTCCGCTATAGGTACTCCTACTACCCCTCCTACCGCTATTATTAACATCCCTACTCCTACACCTAGTCCTTTTACTAGTACAGCTACTACTACTACCACTACTACTACTACAGCTACTACTACTACCACTACTACTACTACTGCTACTACTACTACTACTATTTTTACTACTAAGACGATGACTACTATTACAACAACTACTACTACAACTACTACTATTACTGATAATGCTGCTGCTATAACTACCAGTACTGCAACTACTGATACTACTACAACAACTTATACTACTGCTGCTACTACAATTGTAACTCCTAGTAATACTACTACTGCAGCTACTATGATTACTAATACTACTACTACTACTACTACTACTACTACTACTACTACTACTACTACTACTACTACTACTACTACTTCTAATACTACTACTCATACAGCAACCCCTTCTCCTAAAGCTACACCTACTATTACTTCAGCTACTAGAATTACTACAACTCCTAGTAGTGCCTCTACTACAACTACAACTCTTCTTACTACTTTACTACTACTTGTACTACTTCTGCAACAACTACTACTGTTACCGCTACTACAACAACAACAACAACTACTACTCCGACTACTACTACTTCTGCTACAAATGCTATCGCAACTACCTCTATTACTACTACTCCTACTACTACCATTATTATTACTACTACTACTATTATTGCTACTCCTACTACAACTAATACGACTTCTCATATTACTATGACTACAACTACAACAGCTATGACTACTACTACTACCACCACTAATACTACTACTCCTACTACTACCACCACTAATACTACTACTGCTACAACTTCTAGTGGGACAAATACTACTAGATCTACTACTACTTCTGCTACTACCACTGCAACTCCAAGTCCGACTCCAAGTACTATTTCACATACTAATTCTTCTACTACTGCTGTTACGACTTCTGCTGCTACTACTATTACAACTGCTACTACTTATACTACTACTGCTACTGCTACTTATACTGCCACTACTACAACTACCGTAGCTACAGCTACTAATAATACTACTATTATTACTACTAGTACTCCTACTACAACTACTACTACTACTACTATTGCTGCCACTATTGCATCTGCTACTATGCCTACAAATCCAACTTCTCCAACTACTGCTATTACAGACACTCCTACTACTACTACTACTATTGCAACTACTACTATTCAAATAACCACTCGTACTCCTACTCCTCCGACTACTGCTACTACTATTCCTCCGCCTTCGACTACTACTACTATTACTAATCCTACTCCTAGTACTGCTACTACTACTATACCTTCTAGTACTACTACTACTAGTACAAATTAAACTGCCACACCTACTCCAAATCCTACTCCTATCTCTCCGCTATTGCTACTGCTACCACTACTACTACTATTACTACTACTACTATCGTAGCTGCTACTACTACTACTTCTTCTATTACTAGTACAACTAATCGTACACCAACTCCTATAGCTACTACTACTTCAACTACTACTTCAACTACTCCAACTACTACTGCTAATATTACTTCTACTTCAACAACAACAACAACTACTACTACTACTCCTACTCTTTCTCCTGGCACTTCTACTACAACACCTACTCCTACTACTGCTACTACTACTTCAACTCCTACTCCTACTCGTACTACTGCTAGTACTACTAATACTAGCACTACTACTACTACTACTCCTACTCCAACGCCTACTACTACTTCTACACCTACGACTACTACTACTACTATTAGTACTAACGCTGCTATTACTACTACCACAAGTACTTTTACAATGACTGCTTCCACTACTAATATTACTACTACATCTAAAACTACTAGTCCTACAACTACAACTACAACAACAACAACAACTACTACTACTTCTACTAATACTACTACTACAACAAATGCTACTACTAGTATTTCCACTACTACTACTAGTAGTAATACTACTACTACTACAATGGCTACTAATACAACTACTACTACAACTTCTTCTACTACTACTACTAATACTACCTGTACTACTTATACAACTATTTCTACCACTACTACCTCTACTACCACTACCACTACTACCACTATTACTTCTACATTTATCGCAACAACTACTGTTACTCCTACTATAGCTAATACTGCTCCTAGTAATACTACTACCACTACCACTACTATTGCTGCTACGTGTACTGCTACTACTACCAATACTACTAGTACTACTGCTACTACTCCTAGAACTACCACTCCCGCTACGACTTCTACTGCTAGTATACTACTACTACTTTTACTACTATTGCTGCTACTAGTACTACGACTACTACGACTACTACTACTACTACTACGACTACAACTACTACAACTACTACTACTATTGCGACTCCTACTACTACTACTACGGCTGTTGCTTCTACTACTACTATTGCGACTGATACTACTAGTGCTACTTTTACTTCTGCTACTACTACTTCAACTGCTACTCTAACTATTGTTCCAAGTACTACTACTTCTATAATCGCTATTATGACTTGTCTTGCTCCTACTGCTGTTACTATTACTACTACTTCTACTACTACTACCTCTGCAACTACGGCAGCCGCTGCTACTACAGCTGCTGCTACTAATTCTACTCTTCCTCCTATTACTATTACTACTGCTTGCACTAGTACAACTACTACAACTACTACAACTACTACAACTACTGTTACTACTGCTACTACTACTGCAGCTACTGCGCCTACAACTCCTACTACTCCAACTACTACTATTACGGCCACTCCTACTACTAGTACTTTTGCTGCTCCTACTACACTTGTTGCCACTCGTACTCCTATGTGTACGATTACTATTACTACTACTACAACATCAACAACTAATACTTCTACAGTTACTACTACTACTACAACAACAACTACACCTACTACTACAATTACTACTATGATTACTGCTACTACGTCAACTACTAGTCTGACTACTGCTACTAGTACTATTGCTCCTTCATCAACTACTACTACTACTGTTACTCCGACCACTCCTTGCCCTCCACAACCTCCTCCTCCACCTACTACTACTACTACTACTACTTCTACTAGTCCTACTACTACGACTCCTATTGCTACTAGTACTCCTACAACTACAATTACTGCAACTACTACTACAACTACTACTATTGTTGGTACTCCTCCCTGTACTGCTACTGCTGCTACTTCAACTATTGCTTTGACTCCAACTGCTATTAGAACTGCTATAGCTACTACTACCCAATTATTGCTACTATTGCTGCTAAAAATACTGCCACTACTACTACCACTACTACTACTACTACAACTGCTACCACTAGTACTGCGACTACTATTGCTCCTACTTCCCTTGCTGCTGCTACTACTGTTGGTATAACCGCTAGTACTATTGCTCCTAGTACTACAACTGTTGTTGTTGCAACTACTACTGCTATTGCTTACACTAATACTAGGTTGCTACAACTATGGCTACTACACTACAACAAGTACTACCACGATAACTACTACTAGAACTACTACAACTACTATAGCTACAACTACTGCTACTACTACTTCTACTACTACACTACTACAACAACAACTATAAAAACTACTATGACAACTACTACTACTACAACTACCACTCCTACTACAACTGCTCCTACTACTACTATTATTTCTACTACGACCACTCTTACCACCACCACTACTACTATTACTACTAGCGCTCCTACTACTATTTCTACTACTGCTACAATTACTGCAACTACAACTGCTACTACTACTACTATTGGTACAACTACTGCTACAGCTACAAATACTACTACTGCTAGTCCTACAACAACTACCATTGCTACTGCTAGTCCTACAACAACTACCATTGCTACTGCTACAACTGCTATTACTACTACTACTACTACTACTACCACAATTACTAACGCTACCACTATAGCTACCGCTGGTACTACTATTGCTTTTGCTTCTGCTACTACTACAGCTATAGCTACTAATACTGCTGCTGCAAATACCACTGCTACAACAACTACAACTATTGATACTACTACTAATGCTACTATTACTACTGCTACAACTGCTATTGCTACTACTACTACTATTACTGCTACTACCACAACTAACACTACTACTACTGCTACTACTAGTACTATGCTTACATCTTCTACTGCTACTTGAACTACAGCCACTACTGCTACTACTAGTAGTACTACTACTATTACTACAACTTCAACTACTACTACTGCTACTTGTACTACTACAACTGCTGCTGTACTACTGTTGCTGCAATTATAGCTATTACTACTACTATTACTGCTATTACTAATAGTACTGTTGCTGCTACTACTACTCCTGCTACTTCTCCTACTACTACTACTGTTGGTACTACTACTACTCTTCTACTACTACTACCAGTACTACTACTACTACTACTATAGCTACTACTACCATTCCTACTACTATTAACGCTACTACTACTACTACTACTAATGATAATAATAATAATAATAATAATACAACTATTACTACTTCTGCCGCTACTATTGCAGCTACTACTGCTACTACAACAACTAATGATGCCGCATCTGCTACTATTACTACAACGTCTACTACTACTTCACATACTACTTCTACTACCATGACTACTGCTACTACTTCTACTACCATGACTACCGCTACTAGCACTACTAGGACTACTTTTGCTAACACTATTACTACTACCACTATTGCTACTACTACTACCACTACTGGAACTGCTACTACTAGTACTACTACAACCACTGCTACTACATCTACTTCTGCTTCTACTACTACTATTACTACCACTATTGCTGCTATAACTTCTACTACTACTGTTGTTGCTATTAATACTACTACCACTATTGCTGCTGTTACTAGTACTACAACTACAACTACAACTACAACAACAACGACAACGACAACAATAACAACAACAACTACTACTACTACAACTACTACTACTACTACAACATCTACTAATGCTCCCACTATGCTACTCTTGCTAGCACGGCTACTTTTATTGTGATTAATACTACTACTGCTACTCCTCCTCCTGCTACTATAATAGCTACTATTACTACTACTACTTCTATTGCTACTACTACTGCTCCTTATACTATTACTACTTCCGCCACTACAACTGCTACCACTGCGACTGTACTACTACAACTACTAGTACTGCTACTACAACGCTACTACTATGGCTACTATTACAGCTACTACTACTACTATTACGGCTATTACTACTACTACTACTGCCGCCAATACTGTTGGTACTACTACTACTTCTACAACAACTACCACTACTACTACTACTACTATTGCTACTACTACTAATACCACAAAAACTACTACTACTTCTACAACTACTACTAATAATCATAATAAAACAACTATTACTACTTCTGCTGCTATTGCTGCTGTAGCTACTACTACTACTACAGAAACTGCTCTGGCAACCACTGCAACTACTACTACAACTACTACTACTTCAACTACTACTACTACTGCTACTACTTCTCGTGTTGCAGAGACTACCTTTCCTACAACTACTACTTCTACTACTACTACTACCACTACAATAACAACAACAACTACTACTACTAATACATTTACTTCCGCTACATCTACTAGTATTACTACTGCTGCAGCTGTTGCTACTACTACTGCTGCTACAGCTGCTACTACTACTGCTGCTGCAGCTGTTACTACTACTACTACTATTACTACTACTTCGACAAGTACTACTGCTACAGCAACTACTAATGCTGCTACTACTGCTACTCTTGCTACTACAACCACTTCTACTGCTACTAGTACTATTACTGCTACTGCTACTACTCTGGCTATAGCTACTGCTACTGCTACTAATACTGCTACAACTAGAAGCACTGCTGCTACTACCTCAACCACTACGACTATAACTGTTACTATTGCTACTACTACTACTACAACTACAACTACTTATCCTACTAATACTGTTAGCACAAGTACAACTCCTGGTACGACTACCACTACTACTACTGCTAATACTACTACTACAAGAGGCACTGCTGCTACAACTTCAACTACTACTACTACTGTTGCTGTTACTACTACAACTACTACAACTACTACACCTACAACTACTACTCCTACTAATACTACTAGCGCTAATATAACTGTCGCTACAACATCCACTACTTCTACTGCTACTACTACTACTATGACAACTACAATTACTCTTGCTCCAACGCCTACTCCTACAACTACTCCAACTGCTACTACTAATACCACTACTATAACTACAACTACGACAATAACTACTACTACAACAACTACAACTGCTGCAAGTACTGCTACTGCTAATATGAGAACTACATTCACTACTACTATTGCTACCACAACAACAACTGCTACTATTCATATTACTACAACAACAACAACTAGTATCACTACTGCTACTACAACTACACCTAATACTACTACTGCTACTACTACAACAACAACTACTACTACAACAATGAGTACTACAATTACTACTATTCATACTGCTAATACTACTACTTCTACTTCTACTCCTACTACTATTACTACTATGACTACTATAACTACAGCCGCTACAACTACCACTACTAGGCCTACTCTGACTACAACTACCACCACTACTGCATCAACTACTACAACTGCTACTACTACTACAACTACTACTACTCCAACTACCGCTACTAATACTGCTCCTACTACTACTATTAATACTCCTGATACTACTTCTGCTACAATGACAACTACAACAAAAAGAACTACTACTACTACTACTAATTTGACTACAACTCCTACTGCTACACCAATTCCTACTATAGCTCCTACCACCACAACCACTACTACTACTACTACTACTTCTACTTCTACTTTTACTACTACAACAACTACTTTTGCAACTATAACTACTATTCCGGCTACTATTACCCATTGACTATTACTACTACAACAACTATGACTACTATTGCTACTACTACTACAAATTCTACTACTACTACAACCTCTTCTACCACTATAAGTATTACTACTGCTACTACCACTGCTACCATAACTACTACTACTACTACTACCACTACGACTACTACTACTACTACTTCTACTATTACTACAACAAATACTACTACTATTACAACTACTACAACTTCTACTATGACTCCTAATAGTACTACCTCTACTACTACAAGCCCTACTAGTACTCCTAATTCTACAACTATTACTACCACTACTACTACCTTGGCTACTACAACAACAACAATGACTACTACTATAACTACTACTGCTACTACTACTACGCCTGTTATTCTATTATCACAACTATGACTACAATTACTAATACTACAACAACAACAACAACAACTACTATTTCTACTACTAATGCTACAACAACTATTGCTAATATTGCTAACTACTACTGTTGCTATTCCTACTTTCACTACTAGTAATATTACTAATTGCTACTATTGCTACTACTACTAGTACTCCTACTATTGCAATAGTGCTACTGCTAATATTTTTGCTACTATTAGTACTACAACTACTATGACCACTACACCTACAACTATTGCTATTACTATAGATAGTTCCACTATCACTACTACAACACCTATTAGTACTACCACTACTACTACCACTACAACAACTTCTACTGCTACTACTACTACTACAACTTCTACTACCACAACTACTACTACTCCAACTACTACTACAACTCTGACTACTACTACTACAACTACTATAACTAATATGACTACAATTGCAACTACTACCACTACTAATAGTACTACTATTACAACAACTACTACTACTCCAACCACCACTACTTCCACAGCTACTACAACAGCTACTCCTACTATTAATGCTCGGACTGCTACTACTACATCGACTACTACTATTACTACTACTACTACTAGTACAACTTCGTCTACAACTACTACTACAACAACTACTACTACCACCACCACCACTACTACTACTACTGCATCTACTGCTACTACTACTTCCGCTACTAGTACGACTACACCTACTGCTACTAGTGCCACCATTACTACTACTACTACTAATACTACTACTACTACTACTACACCTACTACTACTACCACCATCACCACCACCACTACTACTACACCTACTACTACTACTTCTACTACTACTACTACTAATACTACTACTGCCACAGCAGTTGCTGCTATTCCAACAACTACTACTACTTCTACTACTACTACTACAACAACTACCATACTACTGTGGTTGTTGCTGCTACTACTACTGTACCACTTCTTCTACCACCAATACAACTACTACCACGACAACTTCTGCTAATACTATTGCTACTACTTCAACTATTGCTCCTATGAAGACTACCACTACTAGTACAAGTCCTACAACTTTTACTGTTGTACCTACTACTGCTGGTACTAGAACAACTACTACTCCTACTACTTTTCAACTATTACAATTGCTATTACTGCAAGTATTACTGCTACTACTACTTCTATAACTACTCCTACCACTACTACCACTACTACTACAAGTCTGACTACTACTTTCACAGCTACAATAACAACTAATAATAATACAACTACTATTGCTACAACTACAATGACAATAACAAGAACTACTACTACTGCTGCCACTAATACTACTACTACAACTACTACTACCACTACTACTACTACTACTCCTACTACAACTACTACTACTACTACGAATGTTGCTACAACTAATGCTACGACTACTTCTCCTACTCCTAATACTCCTACTATTACTACTGTCACTACAATAACAACAACTACTACCACTCTTGCTACTACCACTCCCAACACTACCAATATTACTACTACTACCACTATTACTACTATGACAGCTACAACAACAACAACAACTACTATTACTACGACTACTAGAACGACTACTACTACGACTACTACTACTACCATGACTATCACTGCTATTATTATTGCAACTACCACTACTACTACAACAACAACAACTACTACTAGTACTACTAGTTCTACTACTATTTCTCTTACTACTAATAATACAACAACTACTACTACATCAACTACAACAACTACAACTCGACTATTACTGCTAAAACTACTACTACTCCAGTTACTACACCTACAATTACTACCACCAACACCACCACCACTACTACT
Source organism: Trichopus zeylanicus subsp. travancoricus (assembly GCA_005019695.1). Lineage (NCBI taxonomy): Eukaryota > Viridiplantae > Streptophyta > Magnoliopsida > Dioscoreales > Dioscoreaceae > Trichopus > Trichopus zeylanicus. The sequence continues at coordinate 141,129 of RXID01011086.1, forward strand.
ACTACAACTACTGCTTCTACCAAAATCTTGACAATAACGACAACTACTACTAATGCTACTACTACTGCTGCTGCTTCTACTACTACTACTACCACTACTACTACTACTATTGCAACTACCATTATGCTACTACTACTACAACTACTTCTACTAATACTACTACTACTACTCCCACAACTACCACTATTACTACTACTTATACTCCAGCTACTTCTACAACTGCTACTACTACCAACACTCTTGCTACTACTACTGCTATGACTACTAATCCAATGACTACTTCTACTACTCCTACAACTACTTGACCATAACAACTACTACTACTACCACCACCACTACTACTGCTACAACTACTACTACTGCTACTACTACTACTACTGCTACTGCTAGTACTACCACTGCTCCAGCAACTACTACTATGACTAGTAGTAATACTACTACGCCTACTACTACTAATACTACTACTACTACTATTACAACAACTACTATTGCTACTATTACTACTAGTAATACTACAACGACTACAACAACAACAACTACTACCACTACTACTACTACTACTACTACTACTACTACTAATACTCTAATAGCTACTACTATTACAATAACAACAACAACAAAAACAACTACAACTACTACTATTAGTACTAGTAGGACAACTACTACTACTAGTTCTACTACTGCTACTACTACAAACACTACTACAACTCCTACTAATACTACTACCATGACTACTACAACTACTACAACTACAACAACAATAACTACAACTACCCCTACTACTACTACTACTACTACAACAACTGCTGCAACTATGGCTGCTAATCATAATACTACTATTGCTACTACAACTAATACTACCGCTATTCCTGCTACTACTTTTACTGTGACTAGTGCTACTAGAACAAATATTACTACTACTACAACTGCTATTCTTAGTACAACTACTGCTACTTCTACCACTACTACTATTACTATTACTACTACTACTCTTGCTGCTCCTGTTACTGCTACTACTACTACTCTACTACTACAACTATGACAACTACAACTATTTTTGCTATTGCTACTATTGCTACTACTAATACTGCTACTACTACTGCTACTACTACTACAACTACTCCTACAGCTACTTCTACTACAACTATTATCACTTTTGTTACTACAAGTACTTCTATTGCTACTCCTACTATTATTCCTACTACTACTGCTACTTGTCTTACAACTACTGCAGCTTCGACTTCGACTACAACTACTATTACCCTGACTAATACTACTATTACTACTACTAATACTACTACTACTAGTACGATAGCTATAGCGACTATTACTGCTGCTGCTACTACTACTACTTCTACTTCTACTACCACTACTACGACTAATACTACCACCACTACTGCAACAACAACAACGATAATAATAACTACTACAACAACAACTCCTACTACTCGTACAATTGCCACTACTAACACATCAACAATAACTACACTACTACTACTACTACTCCTACTACTACTACTACACCTACTGCTACTACTACCATTACTGCTATTGCTACTACCGCTGCTCCTAATACTCGTACTACAACTACTACAATTACTACTACTAGTTATACAATTCCTATTACTACCACTATTACAATTGCTACTATTATTATTACTACTACTACTACAATAATTACTACTACTTCTACTGCCAATACAACTATTATTAGTACTAATACTTCTACTACTACTGCTGCTCCAACTACTACTACTGATACTTCTTGTACTACTACTACGACAACTACGTCTAATGCTACTCCAACTATTGCCTCTATTACTACTACTACTATTGCTCCAACTATTGCCTCTATTACTACAACTACTATTGCTACTTCTATTACTTCTTCTACTACTACTACTACTAGTACAATCTATACTTCTACTACTACTACTCCTACTGCTACTGGTACTACTCCACCTTTTACTACCACTACTACTAATACTACTTCACCTTATACGACCACTACTACTTCTGTAACTACAATAACAACAATAACTACTACTACTACTACTCCTCCTACTACCACTGCTACTACTACTACTACCACCACCACCACTATTACTACTACTACAACTAGTTCAGCTACTACTAGTATTGCCACTACTATTACTATTACTTTTAGTACCAGTACTACTACTACTACATCGACTACTACTAGTACTCTTATTACTTTTTCTACTTCTATTGCTGCTACTACTACTACTCCAACTGCTACTACTAATGCTCCTAGTTATACTAGTACTAATACTACTACTTCTACTACTACTACTAATACTACTACTACAATAACTACAACAGCTACTGGAACTACAACTACCACTCCTCCTCCTCCTCCTCCTCCTACTACTACAACTAGAACTCAACTACACCTACTACAACAACTCCTACTGCTACTTCTACTACTACAACTACTACTACAACAACCACTGCAACTACAGCTATTACTACAAGTATTGCTACTACTACTCCTACCACAACTACTAAGTCTGCTACTCCTATTATTACTACTAGTACTACTACTGTTGCTGCTCCTACTCCTAAACCTACTTTGACTACAACTACTACAACTATTACTGCTGCTACTACTACTACAACTACTACAACTAGCACAACAACAACTACTACCACTCCTCCTCCTCCTCCTCCTCCTACTACTCCTACTCCTACACGTACTCCTACTACAACTACTATTACTACTGCTACTATTGCTACAACTACAAGTACGACTGCTACTACTATTACAAATACTAGTACTACTACTACATCTACAACTAGTACTACTACTACAGCTACAACTAGTGTTGCTGTTGTAGCCTCTCCTACTGCTACTACTACTACAACTATTAATCCAAATACTTCTACTACTGCTCCTGCTACAACTCCTCCTCCTCCTCCTCCTCCTCCACCTACTACTACTTCTACTCCCACTCCTGCTACTGGTACTATTACTGCTCCTACTAGTACTGCTACTACTATTACTACAACTCCAATAAATACTCCAATTCCAACTCCAACCCTTACTAGTACTCTGACTACTACAATAACTACTACAACTACAACTACTACTCATCCTACGACGACTGCTGCTGCTACTACTACGGTGACTACTACTACTTTTGTTATTGTTACTATAGATACTACGATTACTCTCATCACTACTACTACTACTACCTCTACAACTGCTTGAGCTGTAGTTGTTACAACTACTACTACTAGTACAACTTCTACTACTCCTACACCAACTCCAGCTACTACTACTACTACTATCACTCCTCTACTTCTATTACTCTGATCACTACCACAACTACTACAACTACTACATCTACTATGACTACTACTACTACTACTACTACAACTACTACGACTACCACTACCACCACTACTACTACTACTACTATCACTACTCCAACGACTATAACTCCTACAACTACACATACTTCTACCCCTACTCCTACCATGACTACTAGTACGGCTACTACTAATACGATTGTTGTTACAACAACAACAATAGCAACAACAACAACAACAACAACAACAACTACTACTACTACTACTACTACTACTACTACTACTACTTCTACTACTAATACAACTATTGCGACTAATACTACAACTACTATTACAACTACTATAGCTACTACTACTCCTTCTAGTACTGCTGTTACTACTACAACATGCATTACTACTACTATTACAACAACTAGTACAATAACAACAACAATAACTACTACTACTAATACTACTACAAATTCTACTACAACTTCTGCCCATACTACTACTACTACTATTACTTCTACAACAACAACAACAACTACCACTACAACTTCTTCTCCTACTACTAGTACTGCAACTAGTACTACTACAACAACAACTACTACTACCGCTTCTACTACTACTTCTTCCACTAATACTACTACTACTACTTCTACTACTACTACTACGACGACGACTACTGCTATTACTGCTGCTACTCCTACCACTACTACTACTACTACTACATCTACTACTACTACTACTACAAGGATGACTATCGCTACTCTTACTAATACTACTACTATGACAACAACAACAACAACAACAACAACTGTTACTACTACTACTACTAATACTACTACTACTACTACCACAACTACCACTAATGCAACTACAACTACTTCCACTAATACTACTTCTACTACTTCTACCACTACTACTGCTACTACTATTGCCGCTACCAGTGCTTCCACTACTACTACAACAATTACTACTACTACTATCACCACAACATCAACTACAACTACTACCACCATTACTACTTCCAATACTACTACTACAACTACAGCTAATCCAACTGCAACTACTACTACTGCTGCTGCTGCTACTCCTACTACTATTGCTGCTGCTACTACACTACTAATACAACTACTGCTACAACTCCTACAACTATAATTGTTACTGTTAACAATAATGTTACAACTACAAAAAATAATACTACTACTACAACAACAGCTACTACTAGTACAACTATTGCTACTACTACTACAACTACTATTACAACTACTATAGCTACTACAACTACTACTACTACTACTACTGTTAATACCATAACATGTATTATTACTACTATTTCAACTACGACTACTACTACTACTACTGCTACTACTGCTACTATTACTACTACTACTACTACTACTGCTACTAATGCCAATACAACTACTACTACAACGTCTAATCCTAGCACCACCACCACCACCACTACTACTACTACTACTTCTACTACTACTACTACTTCAACTTCGGCCACAACTTCTTGTCCTACTACTAGTACTACTACTAGTACTAGTACAAGTACTACTACTTCTACTACTATTTCCACTAATACTATTACAACTACTTCTACTACAACTACTACAACAACTACTACCACTGCTACTACTACCACTGCTCATACTACTACTACTACTACTACTGCTGCTGCTGCTACTATTGGTGCTGTTGTTGCTACTACTACTACTACTACTACTATTACTAGTCCTACTACTACTACTACTACTACTACTACTACTCCTACTTCTACAACGACCGCCACTACTATTACTCCTACTTCCACTAACACTACATCTAGTATTTCTGCTACTACTACTACTACTCCAATTACTATGACCACTACTACTACTACTACTACCGCTACTACTACAACTATAGCAAATCCTGCTACAACTATTTCTATGGCTACCACTACTACAACAACTACTACTACTCCTACTACTGCTGCTGCTACTACAACAGTGCTACAACTACTACTGCTACTACTCCTATAGCTACAATTGTTACTGCTGACCATAATGCTACAACTACACAAAATAATAATACTACTACTACTACAACTGCAGCTGCTACAACTCCTACTACTGCTGCGTCTTTTACGAATACTACTACTTCTACTACTACTACTACTTCTAATACTACTTCCACTTTCTAGCAACTTCTACTACTCCTACTACTATTACCACTGCTGCAACTACTACTGCTACTACTTAATCTACTACAACCACTACTACTATAACTACAGTGACTACTACTAGTACTACTACTACAACTACAACTACTAGCACTATTACCAATCCAACAATGACTACTATTATTACCACTGAAACTACTACTACTACTTCTACTACCCCTCCTAATACTACTACAACTACTACTTCTACTAATACTACCATAACTACCACTCCAACTCCTTCTGTGACTACCAGTACTCCTTCTACTACAACTACCAAGGCTACTGCTACAACTTCTACAACTACTGATACTGCTTCTAAAACTACTACGACTACTCCAACTCCTAGTCCTTCTACTACTCCTACTACTACTTCAACAACAACCGCAACTACTATTCTTCCTCTTACTACTCCCACAACAACAACCGCAACTATTGCAATTTCTACTGCTACTATTACAACTACTGCTACTACCACTACTGCTAGTGCCACTACTGCTACTACTTCTTCTGCTAATACAACTACTACTCCCACTCCTACTACTACGTTAACTACAACTACTTCTCCTACTACTTCGGCTACTCCTACACATACACCTATTACTACTACAACTATAACTTCTACTACTACTATTTGTCCAACTACTACTACAACTATTATTACCACTAGTTCTACTACAACTACTACTACTTCTACTACTAGTAGTGCCACTACAACAACTATTACTACTACTGCTACTACTACTACTACTACCGCCACAACTGCTACTTCTGCTATTATAACAACAACTACTACTACTTCTACTGCTACAGCGGCAACTCCTAGTACTACTGCTACTACTACTTCCACTATCACTAAGACTATTACTATACTACTAGTACTACTACTACTACTACTCCTGCTACTACTACTACTACTAGTACTATAGCTGCTACTACTACTAGTAGAAATACTTCCGCTAAAACTACTACTCATAAACCAACTTCTACAACTGAAACTGCACATACTAAAACTTTTGCAACTAGAATTGCTACTACTCCTATTACTGCTACTACAACTTCTACAACAACAACAACTACTACAACTACTACTACTTCTTCTACTACTACTACTACTCTTACTACTACTACTACTACTATTGCTACTCCTACTACAAATGCAACTACTATTGCAACATCTACTACTATTACTATTACTACTACTACTACTACTATGACTACAACTAATACTACTAATACTACCACAATAATAGCAACAACTACTACTACAACTATGACTGCTACTGTAGCTACGACTACTACAATTACTACTACTACTATTACTGCTACTACTACTACTACTACTACTGCTGCTGCTACTACTACTACTACAACTACTTCTCCAACTACTGCTACTACTAATACTTCTCCAACTACTGCTAGTATTATTCCCACTCCTACTCGTACTCCTCCAACTACTATAACAATGGCTCCTCCTCCTCCTCAACCTACAACTGCTCCCACTCTAGCTACTGCTACTATTACTACTCCTTCTCATACTTCTACAACTACTACAACTCCTACTACTTCTCCAATTCCAACTCCAACTCATACGAGTACTCTGACTACTGCAACCACAACAACAACTACTACTACTAGCACTACTAGTTCCCCTAATACTACTACTACTACTTCCATTACTACTAATGCCACTCCTGCTACTATGATAACTACTACAACTACTACTACCGCTACTACTACTACCACTACTACTACTACAACTATAGCTAATCCTGATACAACTACTACTATGGTTTCTACTACTACAACTACTGCTACGACTCCAACTGCTACTACTGCTACTACTACACTACTACAACAAAAACTTGTACTAGTGCCTCTACAACTCCAAGAACTTTAATTATTGCTATAAATAATAATGCTACTACTACACATAATAATACTATTACTACCACAACTACTACTACTAGAACACCTACAACTATAGCTACTACTACACCTACTATTGGTACAACTACGACTGCTACTACTTCTACTAATACTACTCCTACTACTACTTCTAGTCTTCCAGCTACTACTACTACTCCTACAACCATTACTACGGTTGCAACAGCTATTGCTACTACTACTATTGATAAAACTACTATTACTACTATGACTACAACTAGTACCACAACTACTCATCCTACTACTGCTACAACTACTACTCCTCCTGCAATAACTACTACTGCCACTACGACTCCACCTACTCCAACACCCACTCCTAAAATTGCACCTACAACTACTCCTTCTATTACTACTACTACGATGACGACGACGACGACGATGGCGATAGCTTGTACTACCACTATGACAACTACTACTACTACCACTACTAATACTAATACTAGTACAACTACCAGTCTTGTAGCTACTACTACTATAACTAATAATACAGCAGCTACTACTGCTACTACCTCTACTACTATAACTATTGCCACTACTATTATGCTACTACTACAACTACTAATATTGGCGCAACTACTAGTCCAAAAACTAGTACAATTACTACTACTAATACTACAACTACTGCTGCTACTTCCACTATTACTACAACATCTACTATTACTACTTCTACAACTACTACTACTTCTACTAGCACTACTGCTACTACTACTCCAACACCTTCAGCTACTACTACTACTACTACATCTATTATTACTATCACTACAACTACTACTACTTCAACTAGTACTACTGCTACTACTACTCCAACACCTTCAGCTACTACTACGACTCCTACTACTACTACTACTAATACTACTACTACTACTACTACTACTTCGAAGACTACAACTACTACTGCTACTACTCCTCCTCCTGCTGCGACTACTACAATCACAACAGCTTCTCCTAGACCTGCTACAACTACTTCTACTACTACTGATACTACTATGGCTACTCCAACTCCTACACCTTCTACTACTCTTACTACTACTTCAAGAACAACAACAACAACAACTACTACTACTACAACTACTATTATTCCTCCTACTACTACCAGAATAACTACTTCTACTACAATTACAACTACTACAACAACTACAACTACAACCCCAACAATTACGATTTCTACTACTAGTATTAAAACAACTGCTAGTGCCCTAATAGCTACTACTGCAGCTAATACTACTACTACTGCTACTACTTCTATTGCTTCTCCTACTACTACTCCTACTCCTACTACTACTCCTACTCCTACGACAACATTTACTACAACAACTGCTCCTACTTCTCCACCTATTCCTACACCTACTCCTAGTACTACTACAACTATAACTTCTATTACTACTATTGGTACAGCTACTACTACAACTGCTATTACAACTAGTCCTACTGCTGCTGCTACTGCTGCTGCTGCTAGTGCTACTAAAATAACCATTACTACTACAACTACTCTTACTGCTACTACTTCCACAACTACTACTACTGCTACTACTACAACAACAATAACTACTATTTTCGCAACAGCTGCAACTTCTAGTACTATAACTACTAGTACCGCAATTATAACTAAGACTAGTACTATACTACTCCTACTACTCCTCCTCCAGCTACTGCTACTACTACTACTACAGCTACTACTAAAACAACTAATACTACCGCTATAACTACTACTGATAAACCAACACCTACTCCCCAAACATCACGTACTAATACTTTTGCAACAAGAAATACTACTACTCCTATTGCTGTTGTTGCTACTTCTACAACAACAACAACTACTACTACTCCTCCTCCACCTCCTACTGCTACTAGTCCGGCTACTACTACTATTGCTACACCTACTACAATAGCCACTACTATTGCAACTTTTACTACTACTATTATGACCACTATAACCACTATTAGTACTTCTACTACTACAACAACAATAGCAACAACAACAACTACTAAAAGTACTACTACTACTGCTACTGCTACAACAAAAAAAAGTACTTCAACAATAACAACAACAACTACTACTACTAGAACTAGTACTACTACTACTACTACTACTATTCCAACTAATACTACTACTACTACTAATACTATTACTACTACTACTACTACTACTACTACTACTACTCTTATTATCACTCGTACTCCAACTCCTACTACTACTATAACAATGGCTCCTCCTCCACCTACTACTACGACTCCCACTCCTACTACTGCTACTATTACTACTCCTACTAGTACTATTACTACCACTGATACTCCTACTACTACTCCAATTCCAACTCAAACTCATACGAGTGCCCTTACTACAACAACAACAACAACAACTACTACTACTACTACTTCCCCTAACACTGCTACTACTACTTCTAGTACTACTTTCATTACTACTACTTCTATCGCTATTACTGCTACCAATACTACTACTACAACTATAGCTAATCCTACTACCACTACTCCTATGGCTACTACTACTAGAGCTACTGCTACGACTCCAACTACTACTGCTACTACTACTACACTACTACTACAACTACTTGTACTAGCAACACTACTACTCCTACAACTATAATTATTAACTCTAAAAATAATGCTACTACTACACAAAATAATACTACTACTACTAGAACACCTACAACAACAGCTAGTACTACACCTACCACTGGCACAACTCCGACTACTACTACTTTTACTCTTCCAGCTACAACTAATACTCCTACTACTACTGCTGCTGCTGCAACTACTACTGCTACTACTACTATTGCTACAACTACCACGACTACTATGACTACTACTAGCACTACTACTACTCGTCCTACTACTTCTACTACTGCTACTTCTACTACAACTACTACCGCTATTTCAGCTGCTACTACTGCTACTACTACGCAAACACCCACTCCTAAAACTACTCCTACAACTATTCTTGCTACTACTATTACTACTACTACTAATACTACAACAACAAATACTACCACAACTACTACCATTACTACTACAACTACTATTGCTACTACTACTACTATTACTACTACTACTACTACTACTACAACTCCTACTACTACTGCTACTACTACTACTACTACTACTCCTACTACTACGACTAGTACACCTGCTGCCCCTACTACTATGATTAATACAACCACAACAACTACAACTACTACCTCTACTATTGTAACTATCGCTACTACTACTACAACGACTACTACTGGGGCTACTACTAGTCAAACAACTTGTACTATTACTACAACTAATACTATTACTGCTCCAGCAACTGCTACTACTACTACTTCTAGTCCTACTACTACTACATCAGCTATTACTACTACTACAACAACTACTTCTACTACTACTCAAACACCTTCAGCTACTACTACTACTCCTCCTACTACTACTAATACTACTGCTACTACAACTACTACTCCTCCTACTACTAATAATACTACTACTACTATTACTACTACTACCACTTCTACGTCTACTACTACAGCTACAATTGGTACTCCTACTACTACTCCTCTTATTACTACTACTACAACTATAACAGCTTCTACAACAACTGTTCCAACTACTGCTTCTGCTACTAATACTACTTCGACTACTCCAACTACTACACCTTCTACTACTGCTACTATTGCAACAACAATAACTACTATTTCCGCAACAGTTGCAACTTCTAGTACTACAACTACTAGTACTGCAATTATTACTAAGACTACTACTATACTATTCCTACAACTCCTCCTCCAGCTACTGCTACTACTACTACTACAACTACTACTAAAACTTCTAATACTACCGCTATAACTACTACTCATAAACCAACACCTACTCCCCAAACTTCAAGTACTAATACTTTTGCAACTAAAATTACTACTACTCCTATTGCTGCTGTTGCTACTTCTACAACAACAACAACAACTACTACTACTACTCCTCCACCTCCTACCACTACTAGCCCGACTACTACTACTATTGCTACTCCTACTACAATAGCCACTACTATTGCAACTTTTACTACTACTATTACAACCACTACAACCACTATTACTACTTCTACTACTACAACAACAACAGCAACAACTACTACTACTAGTACTACTACTTTGACTACTGTTGCTACTGCTACTGCTACAACAAAAAAAAGTATTTCAACAACAACAACAACAACTACTACTACTACTAGAACTACTACTACTACTACTACTACTACTACTATTCCAACTACTACTCCTCCTACTACTACTATTACTACTACTATTACTACTACTACTACTCTTATTATCACTCGTACTCCAACTCCTACTACTACTATAACAACGGCTCCTCCTCCTCCACCTACTACCACTCCCACTCCTGCTACTCCTACTATTACTACTCCTACTAGTACTATTACTACCATTGAAACTCCTACTACTACTACAATTCCAACTCCAACTCATACGAGTGCCCCTACTACAACAACAACAACAACAACTAGTACTACTACTACTAGTACTACTACTTACCCTAACACTGCTACTACTACTTCTACTACTTCTACTACTACTACTACTCCTACTACTACGACCACTACTACTACTTCTACCACTATTACTGCTACCAATACTACTACTACTACTATAGTTAATCCTACTACCACTACTACTATGGCTACTACTACTAGAGCTACTGCTATGACTCCAACTACTACTGCTACTACTACTACACTACTACTACAACTACTTGTACTAGCACCACTACTATTCGTACAACTATAATTATTACTGCTAAAAATAATGCTACAACTACACAAAATAATACTACTACTACTAGAACACCTACAACAATAGCTAATACTACACCTACCACTGGCACAACGCCGACTACTATTACCTTTACTCTTCCAGCTACAACTAGTAAACTACTACTACTACTGCTGCTGCTGCAACTGCTACTGCTACTACTACTACTGCTGCTGCTACTGCTACTACTACTTCTACTACTACTCAAACACCTTCAGCTACTACTACTAATACTACTGCTACTACAACTACTCCTCCTCCGGCTACTACTAAAACTACTACTACTATTACTACTATTACTATTACTACTTCTACTTCTACGACTACTACTACAACTACAATTGCTACTCCTACTACTACTCCTCTTGCTACTACTACTACAACTATAACTGCTTCTACAACAACTCCTACAACTACTGCTTCTGCTACTAATACTACTACGACTACTCCAACTTCTACTCCCTCTAGTACTACTACTACTACTACTTCAACAACAATAACAACTACTACATAACTCTACTAGTATAGCTACAACTACTACTACAACTACTACTCTTGCTACTACTACTACTATGACTGCTACCACTACTACTACTCATACTACTACTGCGGCTCTTATTACTACTATGACTACTTTTACTAGAGTTACTACCACTGCTACATCAGCTACTCGAATTACCCTTACTATTTCCATAATTGCTACTACTACTGCTACTCTTCGGCTATGGCTGCTACTACTACTACTACTAGTATTACTGCTACTTCTACTACTATGCCTACCATGGCTATTACGACAACTACTATTCCTCCTACTACTACTGCTATTGCTACTACAGTAGCTGCTACTACTACTCTACTGCTACTAATACTTCTACTGCCGCTACTACTATTACTATTGCTGCTACTACTATTGCTTTCACTAGTTACAATACTACTACTACTACCCTCGCTACTACTGCTACTACAGTGGCTACTACCGGTAATGCTACAACAACTACTGTTGCTACTACTAATACTGCTACAATTATTGCTGCTACTACTACTTCTATGACAGCTACGTCTTCTACTACAACTACTACTACTACGACTTCTGCTACTGCTTCTACTACTCTACTACTGCATTTGCTGCTGCTGCTGCTACTATAACTACAACCACTACTGCTATCACTTCTACTACTACTACTGTTGCTGCTACTACAATAGCTGTCACAACCAATGCTACTACTACTACAACAACCCCGATTACTGCTGCTACTGCTAGTATTGCTGCTACTACTACCACGTGTACTACTACTATTACTCTTAGTAATACCACAAGGGCTGCTAATATTAGTACTACTACTCGTCCTACTACTTCTACTACTACTACTACCGCTACAACTAGTATCGCTACAACTACTGCTACTACTACTACTGCTGCTACTACTACCACTTCTAGTACTGCTCCTGCTACTACTACTACTACTACTACTCGTACTCCTATAACTACTATAACAATTGCTCCTCCTCCTCCTCAACCTACTACTGCTCCCATTCCTGCTACTGCTACTATTACTACTCCTTCTCATACTTCTACAACTACTACAACTCCTACTACTCCTCCAATTCCAGCTCCAACTCATACGAGTATTCTAACTACTGCAACCACAACAACAACTACTACTACTAGCACTACTAGTTCCCCTAATACTACTACTACTACTCCATTACTACTAATGCTACTCCTGCTACTAAGACAACTACTACAACTACTACTACCGCTACCACCACCACTACTACTACTATAACTAATCCTGCTACAACTACTACTATGGCTAATACTACTACAACTACTGCTATGACTCCATCTACTACTACTGCTACCACTACACTACTACAATAACTACTTGTGCTACTGCCTCTACTACTCCTAGAACTATAATTATTGCTACAAATAATAATACTACTACACATAATAATACTACTACTACCACAACTACTACTACTAGAACACCTACAACTATAGCTACTACTACACCTAATATTGGTACAACTACGACTTCCACTACTTCTACTAATACTACTCCTACAACTACTTCTACTCTTCCAGCTACTACTACTACTCCTACAACCATTACTACGGTTGCAATAACTATTGCTACTACTACTATTGATACAACTACCATTAATACTGTGACTACTACTAGCACTGCAACTACTCGTCCTACTATTACCACTAGTACTACAACCACTCCAGCAACAACTACTACTGCTACTACTACTACTCCTACTCCAACACCCACTCCAAAAATTGCACCTACAGCTACTCCTACCACCACCACCACCACCACTACTACTACTACTACAACAATAACTACTACTACTACTACTACTACTCCTACTGCTGCAGCTACAACTACTAATACTACTACTACTACTACTACTACTACTACTACTACTACTACTACTACTACTACTACTACTACCGCTACAACAACTACAACTACTTTTACTACTACTACTACTACTAATACTAATACTGGTACAACTACTAGTCTTGTAGCTACTACTACTATGACTAATAATGCTACAACTACTACTGCTACTACCTCTACTACTATAACTATTGCCACTACTATTATTCTACTGCTACAACTACTAATACTGACACAACTACTAGTCCAACAACCAGTACTATTACTACTACTAATACTACAGCTACTCCTGCTACTTCTACTACTACTACTACTTCTACCATTACTAGTACTACAACTACTACTACTTCTACTAGTACTACAGCTACTACAACTCCAACACCTTCAGCTACTACTACTACTACAACAACAAATCCAACTGCTACTACTACTCCTCCTCCTAATACTAATACTAATACTATTACTACTACAACAACAACAACAACTACTACTACTACAACTACAACTACTACTGCTACTACTCCTCCTCCTCCTGCTACTACGACCACCACAACAACTTATGCTACAACAGCTTCAACTACTTCTACTGCTACTCATACTACTATGGCTACTCCAACTCCTACACCTTCTACTACTCTTACTACTGCTTCAAGAACAACAACTACAACAACAACTACTACTAAAACTACTATTATTCCTCCTATTACTACCAGAACAACTACTTCTACTACTATTACTACTACTATAATTACTACAACTACAACCCCAACTATTGCAATTTCTACTTCTAGTATTACAACTGCTGCTACTACCACTACTGTTAGTGCCCTAACAGCTACTACTACAGCTAATACTACTACTACTGCTACAACTTCTATTGCTTCTCCTACTACTCCTCCTCCTCCTACTACTACTCATATTCCTACAACAACATGTACTACAGCAACTGCCCCTACTACTCCACCTACTCCTACACCTACTCCTAGTACGACTACAATAATAACTACTGCAACTATAACTTCTACTACTACTATTGGTACAACTACTACTACAACTACTATTACAACTAGTTCTACTTCTACTGCTGCTGTTGCTGCCGCTACTAGTGCGACTAAAACAACTATTACTACTACAACTACTCTTACTGCTACTACTTCCACTACTGCAACTACTACTACTACTACAACAACAATAACTAATATTCCGCTACAGCTACAACTTCTATTACTACAACTACTAGTACAACTATTATTACAAAGACTACTACTATACTACTCCTACACTTCCTCCTCCTGCTACGGCTACTACTACTACTACAGCTACTACTAAAACTACTAATACTACTGCTACGACTAATACTCATAAACCAACACTAACTCCCCAAACTTCACGCTCTAATACTTTTCCAACTAGAATTACTACTACTCCTATTGATGCGGCTACTACTTCTACAACAGCAACAACAACTACTACTACAACTAATCCTTATACTACTACTACTACTATTATTCCAACTCCTTCTACAATAGCCACTACTATTGCAACTTTTACTTCTACTAGTACCACCACTACAACTACTACTACTACTACAATAATTACTACTACTACTGTTGCTACTGCTACTACTACAACAACAAAAACTACAACAACAACAACAACAACAACTACTACTACTACTACTACTACTACTGCTACTACTACTACTACTACTACTACTGCTACTGCTGCTACTACTACTACTACTACTACTACTGCTGCTACTACTACTACTACTACTACTACTACTACTACTACTACTACTACTACTACTACTACTACTACTACTACTATTACTACTACTATTACTACTACTACTACTCTTATTACCACTCGTACTCCAACTCCTACTACCACTATAGCAATGGATCGTCCTCCTCCACCTACTACAATAACTCCCACTCCTGCTACTGCTACTATTACTACTCCTACTAGTACTATTACTACCACTAAAACTCCTACTACTACTCCAATTCCAACTCCAACTCATACGAGCACCCCTACTACAACAACAACAACAACTACTACTACTACTACTACTACTACTACCATTACTACTACTACTCCTACTACTACTACGACCACTACTACTATTTCTATCGCTACTACTGCTACCAATACTACTACTACAACTATAGCGAATCCTACTACCACTACTACTATGGCTACTACTACTAGAGCTACTGCTATGACTCCAACTACTACTGCTACTACTACTACACTACTAATAGAACTACTTGTACTAGCACCACTACTACTCCTACAACTATAATTATTACTGCTAACAATAATGCTACTGCTGTACAAAATAATACTACTACTGCTAGAACACCTACAACAATAGCTAGTACTACACCTACGACTGGAAAATGCTGACTACTACTACTGTTACTCTTCCAGCTACAACTATTACTCCTACTACTCTTGCTGCTACTGCAACTGCTAACACTACTACCACTATTGCTACAACTACCACTACTATTGTGACTACTACTAGTACTACTACTACTCCTGCAACAACTACGACCGCTACTACTACTGCGGCTACTACTACTTCTACTACAACACCCACTCCTAAAACTACTCCTACAAGTACTTTTGCTACTACTATTACTACTACTACTAATACTACAACAACAACTACTACTACTACAACTACTACCATTACTACTACTACTACTATTACAACTACAACAACTACTACTACTACTACTATGACTGCTACTCCTACTACTTCTGCTACTACTACTACAACTAATACTAATGCTACTACTACCAGTACACCGTCTGCTGCTATTACTATAACTAATACAACCACAACAACAATTACTACTACCTCTACTACTGTAACTATCGCTACTACTACTATACTACTACTACGACGAATACTACTGGTGCTACTACTAGTCAAACAACTTGTACTATTACAATTACTAATACTATTACTACTCAAGAAACTGCTACTACTACTATTTCTACTCCTACTACTACTACATCTACTATTACTACTACTGCAACTACTACTTTTACTACTACTGAAACACCTTCAGCTACTACAACTACTACTCCTACTACTACTACTAATACTACTGCTACTACAACTACTCCTCCTCCTCCTCCTCCTCCTCCTACTACTACTACTACTCCCCCGACTACTACAACTATAATTGCTACTCCTACTACTACTCCTCTTGCTACTACTACTACAACTATAATAGCTTCTACAACAACTGCTGCAATTACTGCTACTTCTACTAATACAACTACGACTACTCCAACTTCTACTCCTCCTACTACTACTACTACTTCAACAACAATAACAACTACTACATAATTCTACTAGTACTGCTACAACTTCTACTGCAACTACTACTTTTGCTACTATTACTACTATGACTGCTACCACCACTACCACTTCTACTACTACTGCTGCTGTTATTACTACTACGACTACTTCTACTAGAGTTACTACTACTGCTACATCATCTACTAGAGTTACTCCTACTATTTCCATAATTGCTACCACTGCTGCTACTCTTCGGCTATGGCAACTACTACTACTACTACTACTACTATTACTACTACTATTACTACTACTTCTACTACTATGACTACAATGGCTATTGCTACTACTACTATTCCTCCTACTACTACAGCTATTGCTACCACTGTCGCTACTACTACTACTGCTGCTACTACTACTCTACTGCTACTAATACTTCTACTGCCGCTACTACTACAACTATTGCTGCTGCTACTATTACTCCTTCCACTAGTCACAATACTACTACTACTACTCTTGCTACTATTGCTACGAAAATGGCTACTACCGGTAATCCTACAACTACTACTGTTGCTGCTACTACTACTGCTACAATTATTGCTGCTACTACTACTTCTACGACTGCTATGTCTTCTACTACAACTACTACTACTACGACTTCAACTACTGCTTCTACTACTGCTACTACTGCATCTGTTGCTGCTACTGCTACTATAACTATAACCACTACTGCTACCATTTCTACTACTATTACTGGGACTGCTACTACTACTGTTGCTGCTACTGCAATAGTTGTCACTACCAATGCTGCTACTACTGCAACAACCCCAACTACTACGGCTACTACTAGTATTGCTGCAACTACTACGATGTGTACAACTACTATTACTCTTGCTAATGCCTCAAGGGCTGCTAATATTAATACTACCACTCGTCCTACTACTTCTGCTACTACTACTCCTGCTACAACTACTACCGCTACTACTACCACTAAAACTACTACTACTACTACTACTGCTACTGCTATGACTACTACTACGACTACTAGTACTACTACAACAACAACAACTACTACTACAACTACTACTTCTGCAACTACTGCTCCTCTTATTACCACTCCTACTCGTACTCCTATAACTACTATAACAAGGGCTCCTCCTCCTCCTCCACTTACTACTGCTTCCACTCCTGCAACTGCTACTATTACTACTACTCAAACTTCTACAACAACTACAACTCCTAATACTTCTCCAATTCCAACTCCAACTCATATGAGTACTTTGACTACTACAACCACTACTACTACTACTACTACCACCACTACTAGTTCCCCTAAAACTACTACAACTACTTCCATTACTACTAATGCCACTCCAGCTACTATGACAACTACTACAACTACAACTATCGCTACTACTGCTACCACTACAACTACTACAACTATAGCTAATCCTGCTCCAACTGCTACTACTTCTACTAGTACACTACCATAACAACTACTTGTACTAGTGCCTCTACAACTCCTAGAACTATAATTATTGCTACAAATAATAATGCTACTACCACACATAATAATACAACTACTAGCACAACTACTACTACTAGAACACCAACAACTATAGCTACAACTACACCTACTATTGATACAACTACGGCTACTACTATTTCTACTAATACTACTCTTGCTACGACTTCTACTCTTCCAGCTACTACTACTACTTCTACAACCATTACTACGGTTGCAACAACTATTGTTTCAACTACTATTAATACAACTACCATAACTATTGTGACTACTACTATAACTACAACTACTCATCCTACTACTACTACTACTCCTCCTCCAGCAACAACCACTACCGCTACTGCTACTACTCCTACTCCAACACCCACTCCAAAAATTGCACCTACAGCTACTCCTACCATTACTACTACTACAACTACTACTACTACTACTACTACTTCTTCTAATATTACTACTACTACTAC
>RXID01011087.1:0-300000 GCA_005019695.1 Trichopus zeylanicus subsp. travancoricus
AATATAATATGTGATATGTTATATAATTATTTTTAAAATGATAATTTTATATATTAAAAAAATAAATAAGCTCTAAAAATAGAATTAAATAAGTTGAATTTAGTTCGAATTTGATTTGTTTACAAAATGAATCGTGTAAGTTAGAAGATAAATAACACAGAAATCCCAACAAACAAGACTCAAAATATCTTAGTCACATAGTCCAAAATGTCCTTTGCGAACTTAAAAATTCAAAAAAAGTTTTTGATGATACCGGCAAATGAGCAAGCCACTCCTCGCGGAAAGTGAACTCTCGTGATGCAAAAGTCATCTTCATCCTATTATCATATTCGATCGCAATTTGGATTGCATTGGAGCACCTAATTGCACGCAATATTAGAACACAATCACAAGTGAATAAAGTAAAAGACAAAATTTATACAACAAATAAAGTTAAGTTTTATTGAGTAACTAAAAGATATAGTTAGAAAAAAAACTCATAAAATTCAAACTAGGAAATTTATACTAATATTTATTATATAATTTTTTTACTACAACTTTTTAATAAGAAAAATAAGACCACCTAAATAAACAACGATTCTAATTATGAGTATACTTACATGTTGGGGAGTCGAAAGAGTGTAAAATCAAATTAATATAGTGAGTCGTATATCAAATCATCCTAAAAGTTTAAACTCATGGGATATGAACCTTTTTCATTATATATATTGGACTATATTTATCTAATATCCAATATAAGATTAATTCATCACACTTGATATTATAATAATTTTCCCCTTCAAATGTGATTTGACCACATTAATTTTAATACTTTTAATCAAAAACTCTTTTACTCATCAGTTCTACCGTGTGACCCATACTAATGAGTTTTTTATCACATTTTTTTTTATTTTTTTTAAGAGAGACTAACATACAACTCAATTTAGTCGCATCATTACGGTAATTTCGGTCTTAAGATTTTGCACAGTTTCGAACTTAAAGCTCTGATACCACTTATTGGGGGAGCCGAAAGAGTGTCGAGTTAGAATAATATAGTGGACTGGATACCAAACCATCCCAAAGCTTAAGCTCATGGGATATAGATCTTTTTCACTATATATATTTGACTCTATCTATTTAATATACGATATGAGACTAATTCTTCACGCTTGACATTATAACACTTACATGAGTTATTACCACGGTCACAAGATCCTATCAGCTACTCTTAAGTGAATACAAAACGTAGCAAAATAAGCTAACAATCATGGAGTAGGAAGTTGTTGTTCACAAATAATATAAAAAATTAATAAAGAAAAAAGCAACAATAATCACTATAACAACCATAAACAAAAGATTTAATATCGACAATAAAGAATGAAATAATAAGAGAATGACATTATTTCTACAATAGTCAATGGTTAGAAACTGTGATTATGAATTCCGCTATCGATGTTACAAAGTTGGCTTTACCCCTACTATACAGAGTTATGCTAACTACACATAAATTAGTTTATAGATGTGGTTATACTCACCATCGAGTAGAGTCGTATCATATAATACTTTATTTGTTAACCGAGTGAGCTCCATCTAATCACAAGATCACATTCCTAACCCTCAGTTATTGTCATATTCGATGATCTTACTAATTTTTACCGAAATAGAGAATCGTCTTTTAATACTAGTCTAATAAAAGTCCTATTGCGTCCTCCAACACACCAAAAACTATAACTACAATGTATATCAAGTTAAGATTATCAATTAATTCAAAAAATAATTCAACTAATAAAATAATCTAAAATAATTAAAAAATAATATGAAAAGAAAATTTTAAGATCACCAAAAAATTTAACATAAAAATTTGAGTTTAATGACACCTAAATTATCAAATTTGGAGTTCGAATGAATATGAGTTTGCAATTTAGTCTTTAAAAGAATAAAATCATAATTTACTCCCATCAGTAACCACCTGCAGCGGGGCACCTGTCCCATCTGACATGATTTACGAAGACTACCCTGAGTTATTTCCAGATTATAAGTAATACTATCCAAGAGTAAGACCACTCGAAGCGCATAGTACAAAAGACCCCCTGAAACTTGCCAAATTATATCCAAGTATCCAAATCTAATGGATAAGAATATATTCCCTCCGAGTAAATTGTATTTAACTCCCAAGATCATCGTAGAATCAAAACCTAGTATCCAATCAAAAATTTACACATGACTCCTGAAAAATCTCAAAATATTATACCAGCCCGTGAACACCTCGAACCAATTAAATACAATTAATCAAGCTTAAGTCCCAATCAAATTAATAACCAATCCGATCAGAATTAAATCGGGATTCCAACTTATTCCAATACTAGTCCAGTCCATGAATTCAATTCTAATCCAAACAAATTGGATTCAACATAATTAAATTAAACCTAATCAATATAAATTGTAATCACAAATTCATCAATTGAACAAATCCACCAAATTGAACCGAGTAAATATCTTGTAATACAACTAAATCAGGTGTAAACCATACTCAACCCAATACTAAATCTAAATCGTAACTCACCGAATTCAACCATATTCAAATAAATTGATTTGATCAAACCCAATGCCACTTAACCCAGAACCTAATTCACCAACATCAAATTCCATTAATTTATTAATTAAACCTAGCCTTTAACCCATTACTTGATTAATTAGACTTTAATCCCCAATAACTTTTCAATCTTTAAACCAAAACCGAAACCAAAATGTAAACCAAAGCCACACTCCGTCCTCTTCTTCTGCATCTCACAGCAAAACCCTAATCCTGACTCCTCCGCCGCCGCCAATCGCCGCTCCCGCCAATCGCCGCTCTGGCCAATCGTCGTCGCCTCGCCGAGCCACTGCTGTCACTCCAAACCGCCACAGACGTTGCGCCAGGCCGTGCCGTCGCCACCACGGTGCCGTCACAGGTCGTCAGGCCGCGTCGCCACCGCCACCCCCGTCGAGCCGCCTCAGGCCAATGCCCATCCCCCATCCGATCGTGCCGCAACAGCTTGGAACGGAAGTTCCTCTCTGCGGCATGCTGCTCTTGGGACGTGGGTGACGGCTTTGCATAAAGTCACTTTCATCTCCTTTTTATTATTATTATTATTATTATTAGAAAATTTTTTTTACAAAAGATTCCTTTAACTCAATTTGTATGGTCAAGTTTGGAGAGTAGGATTTGATACATGTTTCTCTGAATCTCAAGTAAAAACTTCCTAGATGTTCATGGAGGTTTGTAGTTCTATACTCAACATAAATTTGATAGAAAATCTCAAACATGTAAATATCATAGGAATTCATAAAATATGTTCGATAATTAATTTGTTTGTTATATAATATTATTAATATTGATTTGTCATCAACTCTCAAGCTCATTCTTACTTTGCATTCAGTTTACTATAATGAAATCCTTCAGTTTTAATATTCTCATAAATCAATTATTTGCAAAGATGAACCTGGGATCCACTGATCTCATCAACATAATTGTAAAAGAATAGTAGGCAATAAAAAACAATAAAAAAGAATGGACTATACCTATCTCTACATATCGGCGGAGATGTAACTACCGCAGTGGAGATGTCGAACTCTAGTTTGGGCAGCAATAGGGAGGGTGGCGAGGCGGCGCATGGACACGAGCACCAGAAAGGAAGCCACACCCCGGACGGCCTGAAGTTTACCCTATAATATATATATTATATATATATAGAACAATTTTGTGCCAAACTCAAATAGTCCATCCTAACTGCTCTCTGTCTAACCCGATCCATAACATTTTTTTAAGAAATTTGATTCCTAAATTTCATCTAACCCTAGGTCAACAAGATCATAGTTATACTTATCACAAGTTCGACCTAAACAATCCACATCAACCTAATTGAGCTAATAATATAACTTTCTCCCGCATAATCTTTGTCGATGCTTTTGTCACCTAACATTGATAATAATTCCTTCTACGTTTGTGCAAGAGTTTCTCTAGTGTTAATAAAAATATCGAGAAAAACTCTTAAAACAAAGAAAACTTATTGTTATTTTACATTACCTCTAATACACACATAATTATAATCCCAACACATCTTTGGAATGTCCAAATTCTATTAGCAACCAATATTTTCACTATCAACAAATCATAATCCCAATAGATTAACTACAAAATTTACAAAAAAAAGGAACAAAATCCCAATCTAAAGTAAAAAAATTATCATATTCATGCTATTTTAAATATATAGTCTTGGTAGGAGCATTCTGAATGCCCACTTATCTTCGGGTATTGCCTTCATATGTCTGAATCCCAAAATGACTCTGATCTCTTGTAATATATATATATATATAAGCAATAGTGGCATAAGCTTTGTGAACAATATAAATAAGGTATTAATGAAATACTTGAGGTATTGAAAACATGGATGGAGTTTCTCTCAAGCTTGGTCGTATGTCAGATCCCTCAGTTCTATTTTAGTTTATATTCTTTGAAATTTGGTTAATTTTATATAGTTGTGTTAGTCATAAGAACTGACAATATGTATAAGAGAAAATTTTTTTAAAATACAAAAAATATATGTTGTAGGGGCTACATTGGATTAACCAGCAATCTAAACATGTATAGAGCTTCTCTATCATCTTATGAAGACCAATAAATTTAGCTTGTACAATAACTTATGCTTCAACCTCAATATAACAATATTCACTTTCAAATTTTTGGAGGTACTCTTGGAGACTTAGTAGGTGTGGCTCCCATACTGAACGTCCACAACTGGTCATCTCTCTCATGCTTAAAAATTTGGATATGGATTTGGTTTTGAGCAGTAATATTTAATAGAGAATCCTCTAGCATAACCTACTACAAATGTTTAATTTGGGTTTGTACAAATATTATGAACAATGTAAACAAATGTTCATTAATAGAATTGAAAAATGATAAGAAAATATATTCACTATTATTACTCTATATGTTTGGTTAATCGACTATCCATCCTTCTTGGTATAGGAGGCCAAAAATGCCTTAAGGTTGATAGCTTGGCCCCAGTTTATTTCTTGAACTGTGCAAAGGAATATATTATATAAAGGCATGAAACAATTAACAATAATTTCACTGTTAAAGGTCAAGATAAATATTTTGACTCTTAAATTTACATACCCCCTTACGCCTTAAAAAGTGACTCATCTTTTGTTTGGGTTTTCTATTTTTTCTACTTTATTCCTAAAAAAGATAATAATTATAAATTAAATAAATTAATCGTTACATAACTTAACATATATAAATGAAAGGGGAAGAGATATCTAGACATCTTTGTGTTGCCAATATTTCATTGGAAGGGTTCTCTAGTTCGCTTCAATCATGGAATCTGGGCAAATGGCAAGATTATCAAGTGTTGAGTTTTAGGAGTCTCGAACTCGAATTAAAATTTGAGTTAAAGTAGAAATCCAAAATTGGATTTAGATTTATGATTGATTTGTAATATTAGGAGTTTTAATTAGAGTAAAACTCAGACTCAATAAGGGTCTATAAATATACTATAATATATAGGGATTAGATGTGGCACAGTATTGAAATTGAATTAGAGAGAAATAGAGAGAGAGGAATAGAGAGAATAGAGAGAAGAGAAAGAGAGAGAGTGTCGACTCTCATGTGTGGGTCTTTCTTGTGTTTCTCGGTGGTCTCTCGTGGTGGTTTCTCGTGGTGCTCTCTTGGAGATTTTCTCTGGAGGTGAAGGCGTTGTCGAGGCTTGGTGAAAGAGTTTAGTTGAGTAAGAAAGAGTGAAGTCTTTCTTGTAAACTCTTATAAAAGCCTTTATCTTTTGTTAGTAGATCTCTCGCTGTCTTATCTTGTATTACTTCTTATTTTTTGTATTGTTTGAGAATAAAGTGATTCGTGAACCTTCCACTGTGAATCCCAACAATTGATATCAGAGGTTAGGAGCAAACAACCAAGATGACAAGTCCTTACTCGAGGTGGAGAAGTTTGACGGCAAGATAAATTTTGCCTTATGGCAAAAGAAGATGAAATCGGTTTTTACTTTTCAAGATCTGCAAAAAACGTTAGAGGAAAAAGAAAAGAGGCCGGTCAAGATAAGTGATGAAGATTGAGAGGAGATAGATCAAAAGGCATTGAATTTAATTATTCTAAGCCTGACTGATGAGGTTTTGTATAATGTCATTGACGAAGAGATGATGATGGACATCTGGATAGAGCTCGAGAAGTTGTACATGTCAAAAAGCCTCACAAACAAGTTCTACCTAAAATAATAGTTGTACGTACTGCGTATGAGCAAAGGTGTAATTATATTATATCACCTGAATGCCTTCAATAAGATTGTCAATGATTTGTTGAAAGTTGATGTGAAGTTTGAAGAGGACGATAAGGCGCTGATTTTCCTGATGTCTCTTCCTACTTCGTATGATCATATCGTGATCACAATTCTTTATGGTAAAAAACTCTTAAGATGGAAGATGTGACAACTAGTCTTTTTTATAATGAGAAAAGGAGAAACTCCAACATTAATATGGAGTTTGGTGAAGGATTGGTGGCTCACGAAAGAGAAAGATTAAGAGAATATGGAGAAGACAAGCAACGGTCCAAATCAAAATTGAAGGCGAAATTACAATGCTATTCATGTAAAAAGTATAACCACATTAGACAGTATTGTCCTGAACATGAGAAGATAGAGTCCTCCAATATCGTGATGGTAATAGCAGATGATTCTTCTGAGAATAGTGCGGATGGAGACGTTCTTACAGTATGCGCAAAAATCGGCACTTCTGGTAAGTGGATTTTAGATTTCGGTAGTTCTTATTATATTTGTTCTGGGAAGGATTGGTTTATTTCTTATGAGGAGAATAAGAAGAAAAGTACTATTTAGTTGGGTAATAATTCAGCATGTGAGATTGCTGGTGTGAGAACAGTCAAAATCCAGATGTTTGATGGAGTGATTTGTACTCTTACTAGGGTGAGGTATGTCTCCAAGATGCAAAGGAATCTAATTTCACTTGGTGTACTGAACTCAAAAGACCGTAATTATTCAGCAAGAGATGGAGTCATGAAGGTGATACGTGGTATTAAAATCCTGATGAAAGGTGAGAAGTGCGACAATGTTTATCGATTAATAGGAAACACCATTGCAGGTAGAGTTCTGATGGCTACAGTAGTGAAGAGGAAGCATGATGCTCGGAATAATTTGATGGGAGATAAATGTTCTCCTCAAATTACTTTTACTACAACAACATACACAATCCATCCGAAAAGCTTCCAAAAGTATAAGACTGTAGGCATGAAAAACAAATTTGAGGTTGGCTCGAGTTCACGTCTTGCAATTAGCTGAATAAGCTAGTAGCTCAGGGGTAGAGGCTAGATGAGAGATGACGCTGAAGATTCGTGATGGTGACACGCCCGAGTTCAAGACAAGGTGGAGATCGTTGAGTTTTAGGTGTCTCAAACTCGAATTATAATTTGAGTTAAAGTAGGAATCCAAAGTTGGATTTAAATTTATGATTGATTTGTAATATTAAGAGTTTTAATTAGAGTAAAACTCAGACTCAATAAGGGTCTATAAATATATTATAATACGTAGGGCTTAGATGCGGCGCAGTATTGAAGTTGAACTAGAAAGAAATAGAGAGAGAAGAATAGAGAAAATAGAGAGAAGAGAAAGAGAGAGAGTGTCGGTTCTCGTGTGTGGGTCTTTCTAGTGTTTCTCGGTGGTCTCTCGTGGTGGTTCCTCATAGTGCTCTCTTGGAGATTCTCTTTGAAGGTGGAGGCGTTGTCGAGACTTGGTGAAAGAGTATAATTGAGTAAGAAAGAGTGAAGTCTTTCTTATAGACTCTTGTAAAAACCTTTATTTTTTGATAGTGGATCTCTTGTTGCCTTATCTTGTTATTTTTTTTATCTTGTATTACTTCTCGTTTCTTGTGTTGTTTGAGAATAAGATGATTCGTGAACCTTTCGTTGTAAATCCCAACAATCAAGTTGGTTATTGAATAGCGTAAAATACTTCTTTTTCACATCTACATTCTAATGGCACCAATGCTTCTCCAACAACCACATAACACTCTTCCTATAGTCCTCTATTGGATTTGTATTTTTTTATTTATTCAAATATTGATATATGAAAGAATGATCAACATCAAATATGACAATATATACATACAAATATCATATACATTTAGTATTATCTTGATATATTCTCAAATCCTTTATCCTTTGCTTGTTTGACTTTGGTATTGTCCACTAATTGGTATATGTCAGGAAATTAAACTTACCTTTATATATTTTCGATGTATGAATATCTTACTTTCATGTTCAACCACAGTCATCATCATTAATATTGATGTTAACGAGTTTCTCCTATTTAGAGCTGTCAGCAAAAGGAAATGTAAACCCTAAGGCACCGTTTGTTTCCAGACCAAGGTCAGGATCATTCTGGATTGACCGGCCTACCATCCAAACACCAAAAATTTGACCAGACTAATATTATCTAATTAAATTAAATTTTAATTGAGAAATGACTAAAATGCCCTCGATGCATATCTATCGTCCCGATCTCGCTCCAGCCACGATGAAACCCTAATTCCTCTTCTTCATCCTCCACGCAGGAGTATTCGAGTAGGATTCTGCGGTGATCGGTTGGGGATCACCGCCGCGGCGAGATCAAAGGAGAGAGCAGTGGAGATCGAGAGCAGGAAGACAAGGAAACGGTCCGCGAATCAAGGAAGAAGTTTAAGCTGCTGTTGGAAGAGGAAGTAGTCATTCGAGCCGAAGGGGTTGCGGCGTAGCTCGTCGGAGACGAAAGGGTTGCGGCATAACTCGTCGGAGACGAAGGGTCCATGGCATAGCTCGTTGGAGACGAAGGGGTTTGCGGCGTAGCTCGTCAGAGACGAAGGGGTTTGCGGCGTAGCTCGTCGGAGAGTCCGCGGCGTAGCTCGTCGAAGACGAAGGGGTGGCAGTGTAGCTCGTCAGAGACGAAGTGTCTGCGGCGTAGCTCACAGAGATGAAGTGGTCGCAGCGTAGCTTGTTAGAGATGAAGGGGTCGCGGCGTACCTCGTCGAAGGCGAAGGAGTCAACGGCGAGGACTAGAAGGGTGAGGCTCAAACTCTAGCCTTTCTAACCGGAGAAAGACCAATTTAAAGCAAAAGCTGAGGATAAGATGGTGTAGAAGAAATTTGAATCATTCCCTAGTCAGATTAGTAACCAAATACTAAAATTTTGATCAAATTATCTTTTTACACTTTAGTCCTCCTTTTAACTTTGACTTTGACTTTGATCCGAAATCAAACGGTGCCTAACATCATTAGGATGTTCCTCGGATAATATATATATCATATCAGGCCAAGCCTAAATAGTCCCTCCTAATCGTTCGGTATCTAACCCAGTCCGTAACAAAGCATATGTGCGGCTTTAGATGAGAAGGGGCTTGAGTGAGTTCTGATATGATTTTCATCACCCCTTTGCAGTTTCAAATAATCCGCATGCACACAGATTCCAACCCTTGAGCTTCAAACACCACTGCTTCTATGGCAATAAACTCTGCCTCTATGCTGGAGAAAGCACGAAAGGAATGAAAGAGACACCGCTTGAATCAGCTTGAACAAATGATCCAGTGAGAGCCATCCCATTCCTGATAAGACATCAGCTGTAACAAGAAAAGCATCCACCACAAAATTAATGGTGTTTTCAACAATGAACAAATAACTCCGTGGGGGTAGGATGTTGCCCATTTGCCAAGGCTAACGAAGGTCGAGCTATAGATGCCCTGGGTCACTAGATTGTCTTTGCAACAACATCACCCTCCCACATCTTTCCTTCAATGGGAGCTACCAGGCATATGCCGTCGCAACACAAATGGAGTAACAACGACTAGCAGGGTATACGTAACTACCTTTGACTAGGCTCTTGGGCTGATTAGAGATAGGGTTGTTGGAGATTCGAGACAAAATAAATTTAAACTCAGGTTAATCCTGTCAGTTATTATGATATATTCTGACTGTGAAACTTCTCTGAAGACACAGATATGAAGCAACCGCAAAAGTGATGATGTGCATGACGACAACGTTTAGGACGATCAGTAATAGGATTTGAGATGGGTGTAATTTATCCTTTTTTATTTTCATCGCTTCCATCATTTAGATCTTGCGATTCTACTGATTCTGATGGTACTTAATCTATGAGCATGTTAAACATGTAGGATTATTTGATGGTTTATAGAATCCATATTAGCATATGTTTGAGATTCAATGAAAATCCTATGTTGATGAAATGATCTAAATTTCTGAATCTTTCATGGATGTGTAGGTGATGAAATGAAACGTTATCGATTGACACTTGTATCTTCTTTTATTGGGCAAACTCATAATCTTGACAACTGATGATATATGAATTGAAATCGGATTTTGAATACATTATGCAATTGTGAATTGTGAAATTATTTGGTCGTTGTAATTTTGGAAAAAGGGTGGGGTCTTGTGCAACTTTATCACTTCCATTCCATAACATGCAGGCATGAACTGCGAGTGAGGTTTGGTGTGAATAAGGATGTCAATTTAGTTTATAATTTGTGAGTAATTTGAGTTTGGTTAAAATTTGACTTGATTTTTACTCGAATTTAGTTCGACTCGTTTCGACTCATTTGATAATAAATCAAGTTTTGAACTCAACCTTCTTCCCTCAATTTCAACTCAAGAATTTATTTATTTTTTTAATATATAAAAAATATTTTTTTAAAATATAATATTTATATTTAATTATTTAATTGTAATGTTGTAATTGATATAATTTTTTGATATTTAGATTATATTTTATTTAGTTACTTTTTCCATAATATTTAAATTTTTTTAAATTCTATACTCATTCGGGCTTCCTATAAATGTTAGGTTTACTATTATAGTATAAAATTTATGAATTATAATTTGTGATGTTATTATTATTATATTTATTATCAAAAATTATTTTTAATATAACCTACTTAAACAAATTAATTTTTGAAAAATTATATTTGAGTTGAGCCGGTTCCAACTCACTAGTTTTAAAACCGAGTTGAGTCGAGCTAAGATTACTCGATTCGATTCGACTTGTTTGCACCCCCTAAGTGTGATGCAATGGCCGGTGGATAGGAAAAGTCGATAGTGGCCAATGCGGTAATAGCGTGCAACGACAACATCCAATGCAACGGGTCTCGGTAAAAGGTGGTGCTGGTTGGCTCGAGGCGACAACAACAACACTACAACGGTGGCGGTGGCGACCATGACAGGGCAATTAGGATTAAGGATGGAGTTGGAGTTGTAGGTAGAAAAAAGAAAAATAGGGTACAATTTTTTGTTTTGGTTGGATTTATAACAAGATTTTAAGTTTCAATGGTTTCAGTTTTGAACTAATCCACACCGTTTTCATACAAATTTAGTTTTGAAGTTAAAATTATATTATATTATATTTAATTATATCTATTATTTTTATTTTATAATTCTAAATTAGTTTAATAGTTTTGAATTCTTTTGCCCCCCTTTGAACCGACATTGATTTTTTTCCATCTTTACGTACTTGTCTATCACACAAATTATTAGTTACTTGTTAAATCTACTTATACCTATATTATTTCATCTTTTCCCTTCTTTTTACTTTCTTTCCTCTCCCCTTCAATTTCCCATTTCCCCCCCTTTCGTCCCCCTTGAAGGGGCCAAATGTATCGATTTTGGCAAATTCCAAAGTAGATATGGAAACCAAAACTTAAACCTTAATTTGAAATTAGGATGTTTC
This sequence comes from Trichopus zeylanicus subsp. travancoricus, assembly GCA_005019695.1. Lineage (NCBI taxonomy): Eukaryota > Viridiplantae > Streptophyta > Magnoliopsida > Dioscoreales > Dioscoreaceae > Trichopus > Trichopus zeylanicus. The sequence continues at coordinate 11,747 of RXID01011087.1, forward strand.
AATATGGGTGAGTTGGTTTTGGTTTAATAATTGAGTAAGTTAGTGAAAATTAAAATTAAATCTAATGAATTAGTGCAATTAAGTGTTGTTTGGTTAGATCAAATCAGTTGATTTGTTTGTGATTTTAGTTTGAGTTTAAGAGTTGTTTAGTTCACAAGAGTGAGAAAAAGTAATTAAAAATGAGATTACTTTCTCTCACTTTTGTTGTTTGGTTGTTTAAAATCATTTTTTGAAAATCAATTCACTTCTGAGCACTTCTGATTCAAAAGTGAAATAAAACTAATTTTTACTGTTATATTTTTGAGTCCAAAATAACGTCTAAAAGGAAAATTAAATAATATTTTAAAATAATCAAATTAATAATCACATATAATAATATTATATTCTTCAAAATTAATTCTGAAAAAATAAATCACGTAAATCTTAATAAAATTTAAAAATTAAATAAATAATAATTTCTAAGTAAATAATTTTTATGTAACTAATTATATTTCAAAATCTGCTTTTTATCTAACCAAATTTAGAAATTATAGTACTCCAAATCCTCTAAAAAAGGAGTTAGAAGTAGAGAAAAGTGAGTTCTCTACGCTTTCTACTTTTGGATAATTAAACGGTTGCTAAACATAATTAATTGGTTAATTTTAATTGAATTTAGTTTGTGTGGGAGTCAATTTAATTAATTCTGGATTTCGCTGTGGGTTGATTTGATTGGCTAATTTGATTTATTGGTGCATGTGTTGAATTAGCTTTCGCTGAGGATTTTGTTGGTTTTAATTTCAAATAGATCGGCTCTAGTTTCTAATTTATTGGGTTAGTTTTAACTTTATTTTTGAGATGAGATGATTAATTGAATTCAACGGGAATAATACGTAATTGGATTCATTGAGGACTCATATGTAATTTTTAGATTTTTTTAAGACACTTAAGTGCAAATTTACTTAAATTGAAAAATGAATTTGTTTGCTGGTTTGGGACTTGGGAGATTAATATGCGAATTCAGTTTTTTTGGTCTTTATATTAAAATTACTAGATGAATGGATGGAAATGGCTAATATAAATAATTTGGGGATTTAAAATGTAAATTTTATTAAGTTCTTGGTTGTCGCGGCTGAGTTATCATTTTGAATGGATTAAAAATATTATTTTTTAATTTAGGTGATAGATTGCAAACTCATATATGATCTTTATAATTTTTTTATTCGAACTCCAAATTTGATGATTTAAGAGTTTTTTTACTATGTTTTTCATGCTAAATCTTTTGGTGGCCTTGAATTCTTTTTTGATATTCTTTTCTAGTTCATTTTGTTTGATTTATTGGTCGAATTAATTTTATTTTATTGGCTAATAATCTTTGCTCAATATTCATTGTATTTTTTGTTTTTGATGTGTGGGGATATAGTAGAACTTTAATTAGGTTGGTAACTGATCTGCGATCTTTACTTTTATTAGAGATTAAAAAGATTGTTAGACATGATAGTAACTAGTCATTCTGAAGGTCAGGGCATATGATTTATCGTGTGACTAAATAAGATCATTATTCCATCAGTAATTCAGAGTGTAATGTGGTATGGTCTTACTTGGTAGAGGATTCAACTACACCCATAGTTTGATTTACATATAGTTTTATATGAGTTATTTGATGGGGGATATGACTATCGCTGTAAGATCGATAGGGAAGTCTATGGTCATAGTCCTAAATTATTGATTGTCATGAGAGCAATGATCATTCCCTTATTGTTCTATTCATTGTTATAGATATTAATTCTTTTGATCATCGTGGTTATTGTTGTTGATAATGCAATAGTAGTAGTAGTTATTGTTGTTTTTCTCTTTGTTGACCACTTTATTATTTAGGGGTGGTAATTCCTTATTAAGTAATCCTTTACTCATTCTGTTAGTTTTCTTCATCCATAGGGAAGTAGCCGATGGGTGATCATGGCCACAGTAGTAGCTTATGTGGGTGTACTCATGATTGAAGTGGCTGTACACAAATTATTTTATTTTCCCTAATGAGAGTTTGTAATGAGAAAATCATCAATAATTATCGAATTATTTTTTTTATTTTGGAGATTATGAGTTTTCTTTTGGACTATGTATTTCCATTAGTTTGTAATATACCTTAACTCTATTTGTTCTATACATACTATATTTTAAGTGGTTCATTTATTATTATGGTCCAATGCTGAGTGTAATGAGGTGTTACAAAGAGGAAGAGGAACTCACCTCAAACTCATTTTTACCCAATTTAAGGATATGGGGCCTCGAACTTTCTCTTAATGCGATGACCTTGAGGAGGTTAACACCTGGCTATGAGAGGTGCAGAAGGCAGTGGAGGCAATTGATTGCTTAGATGAGAACATGAAGCAAGCGACCTACTTTATTAAAGGTGATGCTGATCACTACAAAATTAGTGACTATTGCCGATACGTTTTATGAGACAACCATAAAATTATCGAGAATTTTTGGCATTTCAAAAAAATGCCGGCAATTACCAATGTTTCAAGGATAAATACCAGAAATGACCGGCATTTTTAAATAAAATATTGGCCATTACTGGCATTTAATTTGCTGGTGTTTCATTAAAAATGTTGAAAAATTTTCAGCGTTTTAAAAGGATTTGTCGGCATTTCATTAAAAATGCTAGTAAATTACTAGTATTTTAAAGAGAAATAGAGGCTATTGCTAGCATTTCAATTAAAAATGCTAGCAATTCACATATTAACAAATTATTCACAAATTATTGGCATCTTAAAATAAAATGATGGCAATAGCCGGTATTTTTTTCCCCCAAAAGTGACTAACCCTAGCCATAGATCTCCAACTTACTTGCCACCGTGCCTAGCCCTACCACCTTCGCCCTGTCCAATGCCTGCCTGCACTTGCTGACACTCACCCACACTCGGTCGGGGACAGCCGTGCTTGTGCCCTCCCCCAACCGAGCCCACCAGAGTCAATGAATTTTTGGTACAATTTTTTTTGTTTTGTAATTTTTCCATTCCATTTCATACTGAGTTACAAACCTGTGAAAATTTTAGTATCAAATCTCAAAGAATTAGATGCAAACAAGATGAATTAGAAGGAACTTGAGAGGGTAGTGTTGTTGCTTAGATGGAAGAAAAATCCTTTCAGAAGCTTGCTACCATTTACTTCTATTCTTTTTCTATCACCACATTAAACTTATCTAGAATGGAAACAAAATGAGGCTTTGACATTAATTTTCATCAACATATGTTTATTTGTTTTTTTTTTTTGTAGAGATATCATTTTGGACATGAATATGGGCATAGATTCCTTGTTAAAGATAAGGATTAGGGTTAGAAATAATACATATTTTATTGCTAAAAGTAGATTTCATGTAGTTGAGTTTGACCATATATATTCTAATTATTTTATAACTCATTTGTTAGAAAAAATAAATATTAGGTTTTTTTTTCGCTTGCTTGAATTTTGTAAACTTTCTAATAATCCTTACTCATATTTTTCTTCTATTTCAGTCCTTACGAAAGTTGTGTCAAGTCCCACAAATGCTATATTTTTACATTTTTTTCTAAGACCCCAAAATATTTTGTATTTTGAGATTCATGTTAAAATATGATTTTGGTTTAGTGGTTGGTGTATTTGTTATTAGTAGGTTATATTTGTAGAAATGTGGAGGCAAACAATTTAATTGAGACTTATAGGGTCTTCTACATCATGGAGATTTTGAAATCTCCAAATGCTTATTGGTGAAATTTAACTTTCTTTTTTAACTCGTTAGCACTTGTTTTATTTAAATTTGACCCCAATTTTATGTTAAAGTCTATAGAGAAAATTTAATTTTATAATTTAAATTAGTTGAGAAGATTTTTCTTAGTTAAATTAAGATTCAATTGCTAGTGAGACTTATAAGGTGTCTTCATTATTCATGGATATTGACATTTGCTACTTCATGCATTTCCTTTTCTTCCTAAACATGTTAGATGCTGACACTTATTTTGCATGTGGCCAAATTATAGCACCCTTAACTACTAGCATTATGATTCTTGATGCACTTGAGTCGAGCAAGATCCTAAGTACCGTAGCAATTGTGTTGTGCAAAATACCTATATTTATCATAATTCATGATATAGAAAAAGAAAAGAAAAGAAAAAAAATAGTACATAAGAGATTTACGTGATTCGGTCTACAACCTACTCCATAAGCAAATGCAATTCAGAGGATATTATATTGATGAGAAAGAAGAAAAGATTACAATGATAGAGGCAAAACTCCAATATTATTAACTCTTATAAGAGATTAACTAGTCTAGCCATCACAAGATGTTTCAAGAGTTTTGATTTATGTCTCTCTATCTCATTGTATGAAACCTTTAGATGAATAGGGTATTTATAAAAGTGGGCTAACTGAGTTAGAGTTAGAGTAGGAGATTAGCTCAAATAAGGATCCTACTAATCTAAGTCTTATGGTAAGAGATAAATTTAGAGAAGGATTAGACTTACTAAATCACTTCCTAATATGAATCTTAATTTAATTAAGACTCTTTAAAAAATCTAGATTTGAGACACGACTAAGTCAATAATCTCCACTTCAGCTCGAATCCTCTTCTTCTTTCAATTTGAATCTTTAATAGATACTTCCATCATTACCTGATAGGAAAGGATCAATGACCTTGAATATTGATCAAGTTCAAGTAGAGCTTAAATTTGTCAATTGGAATCACTTTCGTCAATATATCTGTAGGATTTTTTAAAGTATGAATCTTTTATAAAAAAATCTTGCAGTATTCAATAATGTCTCGAATAAAGTAAAATCAGACATTTATTTGATTTGATCTGGCGTGGTATATTTCATTCTTCACATGGTGTATGGTACTTTGATTATCACAAAAAATAGAAAGAACATATTAAAAAAACTAACTTTACTTGCCAAACCTTTTAGCCGTAGAGCTTTTTTGATTACTTCTATAGTTGCCATATACTTGGACTTTGTTATAGATAATACTACAGTTGACTACAAGGTACACCTCTAGTTAATAGGATAATCACAAAGAGTGAAAAGATAACCAGTGAGTGATCATCGTTGATCAAGATCTCCAGAATAATTGGAATCGACATAGCTAATAATTTTGGCCTCTTGAATTGTGTCCCTATTGAAACATAAACTAATATTAAGAGTACCTTTTGATATATCTTAATAACTACTTCACAGCTTACCAATACTCTTTTTCTAGATTTGCCATATAATAAGTAACAATGGTAACTGCTTGTGTAATATCAAGTTTTGTGCACACCATAGCATACATTAGGCTTTTAACAGTACTTGAGAATAGGATGTTACTCTATATATGCATACTCCTCGTCTATAGAAGGATATAGTTGAACTGAAAGCTTGAAGTGAGATGCCAAACGAATACTAACATATTTTAAATTCTACATGCCAAAATGAGAAATAATTTTCTCGAAATACTTATTCTGTTTAAGCCATAACTTGCCATACTTTTGGTCCTGATTAATCTCTATGCCGAGAATCTTCATTGCAGCACCTTCTGGTAATTTCACCAAGTTTCCAAGTATGGTTCTTTTGAAGAAAATCCATCTCTTCATTTATAATAACTTGCCATTGAAAAGAATTCTTATCTTATACTACTTTTTTATAGGAAGAAGGATTATCATTGTCAGTATATAAAATAAAAGCTACCATATCCTCAAAACTATACCTTTCAGGTGGTTTTATATTTCTTTGAGTCTTTGAAGTGGAGTCTTTTCAAAAATTTCAACTTGACTCTCAAAATTCTTTTGAAAGTTTAGCACATCTTGAATATCTTCTTGTGAAGGAATTGCAAGCTCCACCTCCACTTGAATTATATTATTGGGACCTTTCTTGAAAGATTTTAATATAGAACTTTCATCAAACACTACATCTCTTTCAATAATTACATAAAAAATAGTAGAATCCCGCAAATGGTAGCCCTTAATACCTTTAGTCTAACTAAGGAAAATATACTTTTTGGAATGTGCATGTAACTTATCCTTGATGACATGCACATAGTAGGGCAATAAAAAATCTTTAAATAAAAATAATTTTTAGGTTCACTAATCTATAGCTCTTTAGGAGTTTTGTAGCCAATTGCTATTTGAGGATAGTGATTCACAATAAAATATGCTGTGTTGACTACTTCTGCCCAAAAATCATTATCCAGATTGGCTACACTGGACATATTGCATGCTTTCTCCAATAAAATTTTGTTCATCCTTTTGGCCATACTATTTTATTGAGGTTTTTCAAGGATGGTAAAGGAGCATTTGATGCCTTCATTTTCACAAAATTTGAGAAACTCTGTTGATTTATACTCCCTGCCATTATCACTTCTGACGCATTTGATTTTTCTGCTAGTCCTTTTTTCAACTGAAGTTTTTCATCATTTGAAAATAGAAAACACTTTGGTTTTGTGATGCAAAAAATAATTTCATACTTTTCTAGAAAAATCATTAATAAAACTAATAAAATAATGAGCATTAGATTTTGATGGAATAGGAGAGCACCATATATTGGAGAATATAATCAATTAAGCTTTTCATACAATGGGTACTGGTGTTAAACTTTACTTTTGACTATTTACCATAAAGACAATGCTTGCAGAAATCTAATTTGCATGAGTTGAGGCCTTTTGAAAATTTTCTTTTGTTGAGTCTAGTTAAATCTTGCTCACTTATATGACTGAGATGCATATGCCATAGGTGGGTCATATTAGAAAAAACTTGAGAAAATACTGCTCCATCTTTAACGATTTTTCCTACTAACTCATATAAATTTTCATATTTTAGGCCATTCATCACCATCAATGAGTCTTTAGCAACCTTAAGAACTCCACCTTCAACATAATACTTACAACTAGCAAAATCCAAAATAACCAAAGAAATCAAATTCTTTTTCAAATCAGAAACATGTCTAACGTTAGTAAGAGTCCTAATAATATTATCAAATATCTTAATTTTAATTGTTCCAATTTCAATAGTTTTGCATGGATTATTATTACCCATCAAAACTAAACCACCATTAGAAGACTTGTAGTCTTTAAATCAATCCTTATTGGGATACATATGGTAAGAGCGAATTAAGAATCTAAGTATTATGGTAACCATCAAAATCAGAACTAATAGAGAGAATATTACTATAATTATCATCAGAACTCCCTTTAGCAATTGGTACTTGTTTTCTCTTTAGACTGAGATTCTTTTTCTTTCTTTACCTCGAGCTTCCAACACTCTTTAATTATATATCCCATTTTCTTATAGTACCTGCAATTCTTTCCTTTTGATTTGGATCTAGAATGACTTGCCTTTGATATTTCTTTGGTATGATCTCTGGTAATTAGTGCTTCTGAGTGTGACTCATGTCCTTCAATACTTTTCAACTATTCATTAGATAAAAGGGAAGCAGAAATATCGTCAAATTTTAAATCCTTACTATACATGAGAGTAGTTTTTAAATTCTCAAGAGAAGGAGGTAGAGATGATAATAAAATAATTACCTTATCTTGATCTTTAATTTTAACATCAATGCTTAATAATTTAGAGACTAATTTGTTAAAAGCATTAAGATGATCAACTATATTTATACATTCTTTTATTCGAAAATTGAAAAGCTTCTACTTTAACTAAACTCGGTTTAAAATATATTTACTCATATATTGGTTCTCCAACTTTTTTCATAACTCTGAAGGTGATGTTTCATCAAGAAATGGATAGAGTACCTCATTGGTGAGATTGAGAATGATAGTGCTATATGCACTAGTCTTCTGATTCTTCCATACCCTTTTGGTGATATCTTTAGCCTTAACATCTTCCAATGTGCTTCTCAACCCTTGTTGAATAAGGATTACACAAACTCTTACTTGCCAAATAGAAAATCCTTACTTTTTATTAAATTTTTCTATATCAAACTTTATAGTGAACATATTGAACTAAGCTTTAATACCAATTTGTTACACAAAATGCTGATGTCTACCACAATTCACGATATAGAAGAAGAAAAAAAAGAAAAAAATAATGCACAAGAGATTTACATAGTTTGGTCTATGACCTACTCCATGGGTAAAGACGATCCGGAGGATATTGTATTGATGAGAAAAAAGAGGAGATTATAATGATGGAGGCAAAACTCTAATATTCCCAACTCTCATAAGAGGCTAACTAGTTTAGCCATCATAAGACATTTTAAGAATTTTGATTTATGTCTCTCTATCTTACTGGTATGAAATCCTTAGATGAATAGGGTATTTATAGAAGTGGCTTAATTGAGTTTGAGTTAAAGTAGAAAACTAACTCAAATAAGGATCCTACTAAGCTAAGTCTTCTAGTAGGAGATAAATTTAGAGAAAGATTAGACCCACTAAATTGCTTTAAATATAAATCCTAATTTAATTAGGACTCTTCGAAAAATTTGGACTTGAGAAATGACTAAGTCAATAATGAGCCCTAGTACCATGATGATGTGATTGAGTTAAGTCACATGTTAGTCTCTCTTAAAAATAATAAAATTAAAAATTGAGACAAAAACCTGTTAGTATGGGTCACACGGTGAAACTGGTCAAGTAAAAAACTTCTTAATTAAGAGTGTTAAAATTGATGTGGTCAGATCACACTTAAAAAAAGAGATTGTTATAATGTTAGGTGTGATGGATTAATCCTATATTCGATATTGGATAGATAGAGTTCAATATATATCGTGAAAAAGGGCCATATCTCATGAGTTTAAACTTTTGAAAGAGTTTGGTATTTAGCCTGCTATATTGATTCAATTTAGCACTCTTTTGACTCTCCCAACATAATTTCTCTATTGAATTGTGGAAGGTTAGCTTAGTTTCTAATTTTGTGGTATTCATTCAAACTACGCTTCTTTGTTAAGCAAGAGCAATTTCTTTTTTCCTTTCTGGCTTTGTTGCATGCTAATTTGACACGTAAAGTTTCTCTTTAATTCTACTTCAAACTCATTAGACTTAGTATTTGTGTTTTTAACATCCCATCATATGTGTTTGGTTTTAGGAAAACTTATTTATACTCTTACTCAAGTTTTTTATAATTATTCAGACCTTATAGTTTTTGGAATCCATTGTAATGATAAGAGAAGAGAAGGCTGGCCTTAAATATTCAACCTTCTCTTTTTGAAAGGTATAATGAATACTTTGAAGAGAAAAAAGTAAGGATGAAGGTCATTAAAAATATTTAACATTCTCTTTTTGAAAATTATTATTTTTAAAATTTTAATAGTTTTTATTGTTTAATTTTAATGGCAAAATTTAATGCTTTTCTTTTCCTTATTGGAACTTAATGGTTTTCAAATTTTCATTTTGATCATACTTTGTGAGTAGCTAGGTTCAAGTAAAATTGTATGACATTATTTTTTGATTGGCTAGTAACATGATGGATAAAAGCTATATTAATATAAAGAATCAGTTGGACAAGAGATACCTCAAAGGAGTTAGTGGTTTCTCGAATATGCTTATAGGAATACGAGTCATGACCAGTCGATAAGATATCCATGCATTGACTGTATGAATATGCATAACCAGATATGGAAAGAGGTTCATGAACATATAATAGTAAGGAGATGGAGTTTGTCATATACTAATAGGATTTTTCATTGAGAAGAGCTATGGTATTGGCAAAGAACCCAACATAGCCAAGTTTCAAAATTAGATGTAGTGAATGATAAAGATGGTGATAAAATTGAATGTTTGCTACATGATGCATTTGGTGTTCCAATTGGAGATATGCCACTAGAAGTTCTTGTGACAAATAAATAAAATTCTTCAAACTACTCAAGGAAGCTAATAAAAAGTTGTACCCTTGATGTAAAAACTTCACATTCTTATCCTTCATCATGCAATTGTTGATTGTGAAGGCCAAGTGTTAATGGAGTAATTGGTCATTCAATATTCTATTGGAGACTATGAAGGAGACATTCCATGAGCTGAGTTCATTACCCAGTTCTTACCTTGAAGCATAGAATATTGTAAAAGATTTGGGACTCGAGTATATGAAGATTCATGCTTGTCCAAATCATTACATGCTATACAAGAATGAGAGTACATCAGATACTTATTGCAAGTAAAGTACCTTGATATAGGTAAGTGAAAACCTAGATGATGCTAATGATCAGGAAGTGCGTAATATACCAATGAAGGTTTTTAGGTAGTTTTCCTTGAAACCAAGATTGCAGTGGTTGTTCATGTCTGAGAAAATTGCTTCACATATGAGATGACATGCAGAAGGTTGTTTAGATGAAATATTGTAGCATCCTATAGATAGCATAGCATGAAAGGATTTTGATAATAAGTATCTACACTTTGCTATGGATTGTTGCAATATATAACTAAGATTAGCTTCAGTTAGATTCAACCCTTTCAAGACAATGAGCATATTGCATAGCACCTAGCTCGTGGTTCTAGTTCCATACAATTTACTTCTATGGTTATGAATAGAGCAACAATCATTTATCTTATTCATTCTTATCAAGGGACTGAGGGATCCAAGGAAAGATATAGATGTAATTTACAATTATTGATAGAAGAATTAAAAAAATTATAGGAACCAGGTATCCTAACTTATAATGCAAGTAAAAAAGAGATGTTTTATATGTATGTGGTATTACTGTGGACTATTAATGATTTTCTCGCATATGCATATATGCTAATTTATATGACAAGAGAAGAGAAGGCTTGTCTAGTATGTGGCAAGAATATGTGCTTCTATTGGTTAAGCATGGTCATAATTTTTGTTATTTATGTCATTGATAATTTTTTTCCTATATATCATAAGTTTTGGTTAGATAAGTCATCCTTCGATGGTACATGTGAGCATGGTTTTCCACCTTCCAGGCAATTTAGAGAGGATACATTGAATGAAGTGAAAGCTTTGCTTAATAAGATGGAAACCCATATAGAGTTACATTCAGTCAACAAAAGGAGGAGGATTGAGGGGGCAACAGGAGACACGTTGAGGCAAAGGAGAAATTGGAAAAAGATAAGCATATTCTTTAACTTGCTATACTGGAGCACATTGCTAATTTGGCATAATCTTGATATCATGCATATTGAGAAAAATTTCCTCAATAATGTGTTGTGGATACTGTTGCAAACTCCAAAGTCAAAAGATAATTTGAATGCATAGTTGGATCTTATGGATATTAGAATAAAGAAGGCACTACATCCAATCGCAGGAGGTAGTAAAATCTACTTGTCGCTTGCTTCATTGATAATAAGCAAAAAAAAGGAGGCATTTTTGAGTGTGCTGAAAAACGTAAATGTACCTGATGGTTACACATCAAATTTTTTTAAATGCATGAATATAAAGGATCAGATGATATCAAGTTTGAAAAGTCATGATTATTATATAGTTATACAATAGTTATTACTAATCATAGTGGGACTTGCCTGCCAAAAAATGTGGCCAAAACATTGATGAAAATGGATAGTATATTTAGGCAACTATATGCGAAAACCTCTCGACCATCTAACTTTGATGCTTGGAAAGAAAGGATCATTGTTGTTCTATGCAAGATTGAACAAATCTTCCCACCCTCATTCTTTAATGTCATGGAACATCTTCTAATCTACTTGGTGGAGGATACAACTTTTGCTGGACCTATGCAATATCGGTCATGTGTCCTATTGAGAGGCAAATTTTGATAACTTATTATATACAATACATAGTAAAATATTAATATATATATTTTCATGAACTAGCCATTATTATTGCACATTAGGTATCTTCTTAAACTCAAGAATTATGTTCAAAATCAGATTCATTCAGAAAGATCAATTACAGAGGGTTATTTGGTGAAAGAATGCATGACATTTTGCATAATGTATTTGAATAAGTTCAATTCAAACTTTTATTCATATTCTCATAATCACAAGGGTGAGTCCAAATTTACTATAGGTAGGCCAATTGGGTCATTACAAGGAGTTCATTACCAACATGAGATTGCGTGGACCAAAGTTCATCGATATTGTCGAAGCCTATTGTGAGTAAGTGCTAGTCTAAATTTCTCATAATTTAGATTATCTGAAATTACTTTATAATCTATTTCATATATTTTCTTGGTGTTGTAGGGCACATCTTCAAACAATGAAGGTGGATTAATGATGTAGAGGATGGAAATTTGAATGAGAAAAAGTTCACAATAAAATATTTCTGAAATCGTTCAAAGATCATATAAGTGCAAAAACCTTCAATTGACATTTCACAATTTGTCTTATGTTTAAGTTAATTGGTTGTTTGTATTTGTAAGTTGTCAATTTATAAAGAAGTGACAATGCTAAACATGTACCCAAAGAAATCTCCTTATTAGTTGCTAGGCCTAACAAGTGTATGAGGAGATTTTTGGGGTATTAATGAATTCAAGTTTTACACTAGAAACTATGAATAAATTGCCATAGTCAAAATAGTGGCATCATTTTAAAGGTAGTCACAAAAAGTTTTGCAAGCAAGAAGGATATGCACCTTACATTTGGAGATGCCACATTTTATGAAGTCCTAACAAACATTATTAAACTCTGATGCAATAATGAACTAACATATGTGTTGTTTAACTGTGATTTGATAGGCAACAATGTGGAAATAAAGAAAGATGACTTGGATTTAAATTGGTGAATTTTAATCACTTGATGTACAAGCATAATTGGTGTTCATATGAGCCTTATATTCTAGCTCTTAAGCATATCAAGTTTTTTTATGTACAAGATCTAGTATAGAGTGAGTGACATGTGATTATGAAGATGACCCCTAGAGAATATGTGAACACAATTTATGAAGAATTAGATGATGCTAATAAAGAAAATCCAATGGCTCAACCATGTAACTTTTAGCATCTTGAATGTGATATTAAAACTACAAGAGCAGACATCAAAGATTTACTTATTGACATGCCTCTTTTTGCATCTCCTTCGTAATGTACAGAGGAAATTGATGAAAATGAATTCATTAGTGATGAATCTAAGGCGAAAGAGGATGACATCGATTGTGACAATGATAATGAGATTGAAGATAATGATTTTATATTAGATGATAGCAAGCATTAATTTGATTCTAAGACCCATTTTTTATGTTTACTTATTCATTTGTTATATATAGTGTTGACATGCACATTAATTTTTTATGACTTGTCGGTACATTAACTATATGTTGATCTAATCACTATTTTTTTTGTTTAATTTTAGAAAAAAATGGTTTGACTAAGGAGGCATATTGGGACTATTTAAGACACCCTCACAAATATGGAGACAGACGGACTGGTGTTGGAGACTTGGTTCTCTTTTAGATTGTGACAGAGATAGCATGACTTTCTTATCTCATGCAATAGAGGATGACGAGATGGACCATGGTGAAAGTTTGCATTGCGTCAATTGAATTCATTTATATACATTTATATATTTATAAATTTTCTTTTTTAGATCCAAGTGGCACACCTTCTTCAAGTAGAGTAGAATGTGGGCCTAGTAAGCTTATCGGACTATGGGGCACTAAGGGATATTGACTTATGTTGACCGTTAACTAGTATCGCTAGATCATCGGGGAGAATTTGGCAAGATTGACCACCCAATTAGGTATAATGGTGAAAGATGATAACAAATTACCATTAATGTATACTAATTGGTAAGATTGACCACCCAATTAGGTATAATGTTGTATTTCTGTATTTATGTATATCTTTACTAACATTTTATTATTTTATTTTACAAGTAAATACTAATTTGGAGGAGGATTGTGGGAAGTCAATAATGAAGTTATGCAAAAGGTGGTGAAATTAGAAGGTAGACGTGAAGGACAAGTATTTCACACTATTCAAGAACTAACTGGAGCAACTTGCCATTTGCTTATTGTCGAGGGCTGAATAAGATCAATGGCCCCATCTCATGACATATTAGCAAAGCTCAGCTATCTGGGTATATCTAATTCCTATGAATTTTATATAGCTATGATATTCTACATACGAGCTCATTAGGATAATAATATATTTGTTGTCTTAGGAAAAAAAGTAGAGAGAATAGGATAGCCAGAAAAAAAATAGGAGATAGGCTACTCTTTGGGTCGCAAAGGTTATGCGAATTTGAGTGCTGAGGTTTTTGCATACTAAAATATGAATTTGATGTCAGCTGCTATATATTATGATTGAGTTTGTCTAATGTAACACTTTTTACAGATAGAAGAGCAATCTGGATCCAAGACTTCCAATCTTGAGGTATTTTTGCATCCCATATGAGGAAAGATGGATAGCTGGTCGATAAAGCATCTGTAGTAGTAATTGTGAGAATATTTTCATAATCCATTTTAACATTCTATTACTAAATAATTTGCTTACATTAATAGTTGTCTTCTACGTATAGTCCTTTATTGAACAACTACAAAAATAATTGGTAGAGGTTTTTCAATCACATACTATAGCTCAAAATGAGATTCACACCAAAGTATTTTACCTCGAAAGACATTATCGACTGTGGATGTTTATTATGGGATCCATGGTCACATAAATTTTTGGGAGTACTTCCATAGGGTCAAATGGTAGATGTCATTTTATATATGCTGAATTAAATGCACTTGTATAACTAAAGGCAAAAGCATAGGTAGAAGCATAGATAGCAAGACAATTACAATTGCAGGTAGCAGCACATTGCTTCTCTTTACGAGACCATAGCTAGGCCACAAAGTGTTTTTGAGTTATTTGCGGCTACTGTGAGTAGTCGATCAACACCGATTGCTAACATTCTTTAAAGAAAAGTCTAGTGCTTTCTTTTATTATCTATCTCACCGACATATATTTTCATTTAATCAAAATTTTTCTTTATCATATATTATTAGTTCATATGACTACAAAAATGTATGAAATTAAATAGGTTCCAGAGAATACAGGCTAGCCTGGATATGAGGGATTCAATACACAGGTGAGTATGTGGAATAGAAGTTAACCATCTGAGATAGCAGAGACCCCAAGGAGAGGTCTCAAATCACAAATCAAAATTTGTCTTAATTTGAAGTGCGCTATCAGATGTTAGGGAAACATGACTTCCAATAGTTGCAAATTCCTATTGTTAATTACCCCAATGCTTATCAAAAATCTCCTAAAATAAAAAATCTAGTTAATAAAATAAAGACAAAAATGAAAAGAAGAAAGCATTCGATTGATTGATGTAAGAAAAATGGTATATGGCTTGAGCAAGGGTATACCCTCTCTTTACAATGAATTTCAGCATGAAAAAAATATAAAAGAAATAAAGGAAGAGGAAGAGTAGAGTAGAAGCTTTGATGTGTGTTGCTGCCCTACTCCTTCTACGCTAGACCCTGTGGCGTTTGACTAGAATCATGGAAAGGAATGAGAGAAGTTTGAAGTATTTCTAATAGCTTTAAACATTGGTGATAACTTCATGATTTGAAAGATCTCTGTTAGCCAATAAGGCATTAGCAATAACTTCATTTGGGGTATTTCCATAGCCAATAAGGTGCTAGTGATAACTTCGTTAATCTTAGAGTATTTCCATAGCCAATAAGGCATAGGGCGATAACTCTTTTGGTTTTGAAATATTTTCATAGCCGACAAGGCATGAGCGATAACTTCTTTGATTTTGGTAGCATTGCCAATAACTTATAGGGTTCGGTATAGCTTTGAGAACCACATCATCAACTACTTTTCAGGTTGACTAGCTTGAAGAATATATTGCCAATTGCTTCTGGGGTTAACTAGCTTGAAGAATGATCGTCAATTATTTCTGGGGTTGGCTAGCTTGAAAAGCATATTGCCAATTATTTTTGGGGTTGGTTAGCTTAAAAGGGCACTTCATCAACTACTTCTTGGGTTGACTAGCTTGGAAGGACATATTGTCAACTACTTCTAGAGTTGACTAGCTTGAAAGGGCACATCATCAACTGCTTCTAGGGTTGACTAGCTTGAAGTGTGGCGAATGGCTTCAAGCACAATATTGGTTTGATTTCATTGATTTGCTAGCATCACCAATGGCTTAAGGGGTTTGGGTGTAGCTTTGAAGTGTGGTCGACAACTTTGAGCATATTGGCAATTAACTTCTTTGGTTTGGCAACATCACTGATGACTTATGGGGTTGGTTATAGTTTTGAAGTGTGGCTGATAGTATGGAATGTGTTGAAGATTAACTTCTTTGGTTTGGTAGTATCACCAATGACTTATAGGGTTGGGTATAGCTTTGAAAACGCATCAACAATGGCTTTTGAGTTTGACTAATTTTGAAGTGTGACCAACAGACCAACAACTTTGATTGTATTGGTAATTAACTTCTTTGATCTAATGTTGCCACCAACGACTTATGGAGTTGAATATAGCTTTGAAATGATACTAAAGGCTTTTGTAGAACACCTAGCGAGACTCATTTTGATCTTTTTTTGTTTTATTCGACCTAATTTTGGTTCAGGTTAGGGTGGTAACATCACCCATTGCTCATAGACTTGGAGTATTATTGAGGATTCAACAACCTAGTGGGCCTCAGTTTGACCGAGTTTAGTTTGGGTTTGAGTTTGATTTCATTTAGCTTGAGTCAAGTTCAACCTTGTGTTAGACCTTTATTGAAGTTGGGTCTGTATCTTGATGGACTTTGGCTCAAGTTTGAGTCAATTTAGTTCTACTTAATTTCAATTCAAGCTTAGCCTAGCTTGGTTCTAGTTTGACTTTGAGTTTATCCTTTTAGTTTGGATTTGATTTAATCCAATTAGGGTTTGATTTGAGTATAGTTCAATCCAGATTGGATTTGATTTGAACTCAACTTGATGTTAAATTAACCCATCTTGAGTTTGATTAGGGATGACTATTAATTTATTTGGTTTAGGTTTACTCAATTTGGATTTTTCTTGGAGTCTAGCTCAACTTAGATTTAGTCCATTTGTTTGACAAAATTAGGTTCATTTGAGTCAATTTGGCCATTGTCCATTTATTTTGGCTAAGTTTGATTTTACATTAATCAATTTGATTTGTGGGTCTTTAACTATTTATGATGACTTTAGATAGACTCGTAGCTCAGCTTAGATGTGTGAACCCAAAGGTTGGCTTAGTTTATGAGCTTAAAGGTTGGCTTAATGTGAGCTTGAGGGCTAATTGGGTGCAAGTCTGAAGACTGGTCTAGATACGAACCAAAAAACTGACTTGGGTGCGAGCCCAAATGTTGGCTTACATGTGAGTATGAAGGCTGGTTAAGGTGCAAGCCTGAAGGCTGGTTGAGTGAAAGCCCAGAGGCTGGTTGGGTGTGATCCCAATGGTTGGCTTGAATGTGAGCCTAAAGGCTAGCTAAGGTACGAGCCCAAAGGCTGGCTGAGTGAGAGTCTAAAGGTTGGCTGGGTGTGAGCCTGAAGGTTGACCTAGATGCGAGCCTAAAGGCTGGCTGAGTGCGAGCCAGAAGATTGGCTGAGTGCCAATTTGAAGCCTGGTTGAGTGTGAGCTCAAAGGCTGGTTGAGATATGAGACTGAAGGTTGATTGACTGCTAGACCAACGATTGGGTGAGATGCAAGCCCGAAGCTAAGCTTACTAAGAGCTCGAAGGCTGGTTGAGTGTGAGCCCAAAGATTGGCTGAGTGTGAGCTTGAAGGTTGAATGAGTGTGAGCTAGAAGGCTAGTTGAATACGAGCTTGAAGGCTAGTTGGATGTGAGCCTAAAGATTGGTTGAGTGCGAGCTTGAAGGTTGGCTGAGATGCGAGCTAAAGATTGATTGAGTGCAAGACTTAAGGCTAGCTGAGATGTGAGCCTAAAAGTTGGCTTAGTGCGAGCCCAAAGGCTGGTTGAGTATGAGCTCGAAGGTTGGCCAGGTGCAAGCTTAAAAGCTTGTTGGGTGTGAGCTCGAAGGCTGGCTAAGTGTGAGCTTGAAGGTTGACTGAGATGTGACCCTAAAGGCTAGCTGAAATGAGACCCCAAAGGCTTACTAAGACACAAGCCTAAAGATTGGCTTGTGGTGATGGGGATCCATCATATTTGAGGGGTCGTGGGTGGTGTCCACGGGTTGTGTCAAAGGCTTGCCATCTTCAAGTGGTGCAGTGGGTGGCCGCGTTGATGTCAAGAGTCTACCATCTTCGAGAGGGCTGCAAGTAGCCATGGTGTTAGAAACTTTTGTTTTGGTTTTTTTTGCTGAATTTTCCCTCTTTTCTTTTTTCTTTTTTTACGCAATAACTTTTTTTATATTTTTTCTCTCTTTCTTCTTCTTCTATTTCAAGCTTGAAACCCTTCTCCTTTTTTGGTTGGATCTTTTTTTCACAACACAAGTATATATATATATATTTCATCTCTTTTGTTCACCCATCTCCTTCTTCAACCCTATGGCCTTCTTCCCTTCTTCAAATACTACTGGGCCCTAATGTCTTGACCTATCTTACAACCAAATCCAACTAGATCTGGCCTCAATCAAAGGCATGTGGCTCATGGTTGGTGAGGAAGTGGGAGAGGCCCACGGGAGAATGGGCATGGAGCTTTACGTTTGAAGCATGTCACTGCTAGTAGAGCACAATGGAGAGGCAGAGGAGGAGGAGCTAGGGTTTTGGTTGGAGGCTTCTTCTTTGTCGAAGGATGCTGAAGGAAACTCAAGGGTTTTTGGGATTGCCAAGGGGTAGGACGACTTGCTAGTGAGAGGATGTGGTGAGGCTTGGATTGAGCAGGCATATTTTGAATGCATGAGCTCGGTAGAGTGTGGATAAGGCAAAGCTTGGAGGCAAAGCTTAGTAGTGAGGGTTTGTGGAGGTGGCTCACGGGTGATGCCAATGCAGATCGGGGCTTTGAGGACATCAAGGAGGGGCTCGACGGAGTCCTGGCAGGGGCTGGTTGATGACAGGTTGCAATGGTGGTAACAAGCTCAATGGCAAGCGCAGGGAGAAGGTATGTTGGAGGTCGGTGAGAACTTGGAAGAAGAGGAAGCCTTTTGTTCTGGAGAAGACAAAGAAAGAAGTAAAAAGCTCACAATAAAGCTAGGTGGAAAAACCTTACCCAATCTTTAACTTTTTGGATGCAATTTCTAATTCTCCTTGTGTTTCACATTGCCCGTTTCATCTCAATTTCTCCTCACGCTCTAATCCTTTTGTCTTTTTGTTCATGTAGGGCCGTCAATCCTTTTATAATGGTCAAGAGGAAAGGAAGATCAAACTAGTCTTCCTCTTTTGAATTTTGAATAAAAGATTGGATGAAACCTATCTTCATTCAAAATTTGAAACTCTGAGATTGGATATGTGTGGATTGATTTTCTATTTTATTTTGAAAGTTGGATATTTAGATAGAATTTTGGAATGAAATTTGAAATTTTTATCAATTTGTGACAACACATAAATAGGGGGGCTATTTGTAAATTTTTTTTGAAAATTAGACTAAATTGTAATTTTATAATTTTTAGAGGACTTTTTGTAAAAAAAGACTTGTTTATAAAGTTTTGAAACTTCCAGAGTTTTTTCTAAACAAAATTTGAATTATTTACAAATAAAATTTTTTGAAGGACATTTGTCAAATGTTAAAATTTTAGAAGCTTATTCATAAATACAAAATTGTAGAGGGGTTTATTCGTAAACATTAGATTTAATAAGGATCAAATTATAATTATCAATCTTTTGAGGGGTTTATTTGTAAATCCTAAATTTTGCTGGACTGATTTATTATTTTAGGATTTTATTAGATTTTTCTATAAAATTCTTATTCCAGGGGCATGTTTGTAAGAAAAATTTAGTCAAGGATCTTTTTATGAAGATTTGTTTAGTCTAGGAATCTATTTGCAAAATTTTTGTATTTTATCATTTTGGCCCAAGTTTTAGATGAATTTTGGGTCCAATTCTAATCCAAAAAACCAACCCAATTGGCCCAAATGGATTAGACCTAGTTTGAGCTCGAATCTCCCAATGATTCAAGTCATATTGGGCTCAATTTTTGGTCAAACTCGGATATGAGGAGAGAGTGCGAACTATTTTCAAGCACATGCTCCTTCACCAATATTTAAGGAGTTGACTATATGGGTTTGAATTGCCATACGAGAGTGGACTTTATTTGCATTGAGATGATAGACTTATTTTACTATGTGAGAGTGGATTTGGTTAGCCACATGGAGAGGGCTTGAGTAACCACAATGAGTTGTTTTGATTTGCCATGATGAATGGACTTGAGTTTCCACAATGAAGTGGACTTGATTTGATACAAAAAGTAGACTTAATTTACATTATGAAGGTGGATTTGATCTACCATATAAAAGTTGACTTGATTCAATATATAGATACAAGCTTAACAACCATATAACATGGACTTGATTTGCTACATGAGAGTGGACTTAGTTTGCCATGTGGAAGTAGACTTGATTTGCCATATAGATGAGAAATTGATTATCACACAAAGTGGACTTTAATTTGCCCCATAGAGGTGGGCTTAATTTACCATATAGATGCGGACTTGATTGTTATGCAAATTGGACTTTAATTGCTGCATAGAGGCGGATTCAATTTGCTACATGGAATGGACTTAAGTTACCATAAGAGGTGGACTTGATTTGCCACAAAAGGTTGGCTTAATTTACCACATGAAAGTGGACTTGATTCACCATATGGATACAAGTTTAATCACCACGTAATATGAACTTGATTTGCCATGTGAAAGTGGACTTAATTTTCTACCTAGAAGTGGACTTGGTTTGCTGCATAGAAATGGAGTTGGTTCGTGAAGTAGACTTAATTGTCATGTGAAAATGGACTTAGGTTACCATGTACAAGTGGATTTGATTGCCACATGAAAGTGGACTTAATTTTTCACATAGAAGTAGACTTGATTTACCATGTGAAAGTGGACTTAGTTCACCATATAGATATGAGCTTAATTGCCACATAACATGGACTTGATTTGCCATGTGAGAGTGGTCTTAGTTGCCATATAGATTCGAGCTTGATAGCCATGTAAGATGGATTTCAATTTGTCATGTAAAAGTGGACTAGTTTACAACGTGAAAATAGTTTTGATTTACCACAATAAGTAGACTTGATTCTCCATATAAGTGTGAGCTTGATCGCTATACAAAATAGACTTAATTTGCTATCTAAATGCAAGCTTGATCACCATACAAAATGGACTTTACTTGGCTAATTTCCATAGTTGCTACTTTGATTTCACTATGTTAGAGATAACATATCTGACTTGCAATTCTCATGGAGGAAGAATTTGATTTTACCATTTTGGAGGTAATCCATTGGGGTTTACCACTTTTGAGGTAATAAACTTAACCTCACCATTTTGAAGGTGATAAGCTTGAAGCGATAAGCTTAATTTCATCATATTGAAGTTGATAAGTTTGGGTTCATTGTATCAGAGGTGACAACCTTGAGTTCACCATATTGGAGGTGATAAGCTTGAGTTCACCATATTAGAGATGGTGTACTTCTTTTACTATTAGAATAACATGCTTGGTTTTATCACTATGTAAGTGGTCTACTTGAAGTCTTTGTTAAGAATATTATGACTTTTGGCTTGATCTATTGATTATAGAAGCAACAGAAAATATCATATATATTAGTTTCCTTCGAATGCCATGATGATAGATGTCTGTTAAACATTAGGGGAGAGGACTTTACGTGCCCTTAGTATTTTGATGTGAGGAAAGAATTCTGGATCACCTTTTTGTATTTTTGAAGTCTCAGCTATATACTTCCTCTGTGAGCATTTGATAAGAGAGTCTTAATTTTCTTATCTACAACCTCTTAATGGTGGGAAATGTAGATTTCACTTAGTATTAACCTAATGGATTAACTATCCACTTCAAATACTATAGCAATATGCTTTCCTTAAGCATGAGAGAACTTGACCTTACCTTTACTATCTTCTTAATACAAGGATGGATTTAATGTTTGACTAAGCATTCACAATGTATGCTCAGATAATATGCCCTTCTGACATCATCATGTATTTTTAGAAGAGAGTTGTTGCATATGCTTGTATGCTTTAGACAAGAGCACTTCCCATTTTCATCCATGCATAGACTATCAAAGGAGTGTGGTGCTTATTTTTGAGAAAAAAACATCATGTTTTGATTAAAAAGGAGTTCTACTTTTTTTTCTATGGATTAGAGCCCTTGCATCCATAATGTAAAGATTATCGCTAAACAATAGTTAGGAGAAGAGATTCCAACCTGTGTTGGAGTGATCATAGAATCAAAGGACTTGGGGAGAGATATGCCTCTAGTTTTAATCACTTTTAGGTAGTGGTTGATGGCTTGACTAGTCGATCTAACTAATTTGACTTTGATTGCTTATAGGGCCATCTTGAGTGCCACCTTTAAGCTTCTTCACCTTATTGTTCATACCACATCTTGATAGGGAAAAGAAGTAAGCAAGAAGTTGCTGTTTTTATGAGACTTGTCTCCTATAATGTAATATTGACATGCTGGAGTAGGACATGCTGTAGTGGTTGGCTAACTTAGTGAGCAAACACTTTGATCGATGCTTGTCGAGTTGGCATACTTCAAGCTAATCATTCATCTTCTAGATGCCAAATTAGTGCATGGGCTTTGAGAGAAGTAACCTTATGAAGTGATGTTTTCTCTCTTTTTTAATTTGATTATGATGTTAGAAGAAGCAAATGATGCAAAGTATATGTGTTTGTATTTTTTTCGAAAGAAAAATTTCTGAAGATTGATTATTTCAAAAATATTTTAGTAAACAAGTGATATATCCTTCCATCTTTACTTAAGACCTCTTACTTGGTTAGATCTATTGAAGTTTGAGAATAAGTTTGGTCTTAAAAGGTGGTAGGTCACCAATTGACCTCCCCTTATACCTTTTCCATAGTGCAATATTTTCTTCAGGGACCTATTTTCCTATTGACTTCATTACTTTCACCATGTTCCTGTTGGTTAGTTGCTTCTTTGATTTTGACTTTGATCTCAGATGCCTCTTAACCTTAATTTCCAAGGTTTACACACCCATAGATGCCAACCGGTACTTACTCTTTGGGTGGTTTCTCTTAGTCGATA
Source organism: Trichopus zeylanicus subsp. travancoricus (assembly GCA_005019695.1). Classification (NCBI taxonomy): domain Eukaryota; kingdom Viridiplantae; phylum Streptophyta; class Magnoliopsida; order Dioscoreales; family Dioscoreaceae; genus Trichopus; species Trichopus zeylanicus. The sequence continues at coordinate 34,716 of RXID01011087.1, forward strand.
ATATACCGAGATAAGGTTGGGTCAATCCTCCTAATTCTAGCATGTGATCCAATTTTTTTCCCCTTTTTCTTATTTTATATTTTTTAATTTTTACTTTTTTTTAGCAATCTCATCTCTCTTGGCTTGGTTTTTGATGACTTATCCATTTAGGACTTTATTTTTCATTTTTCTTCTTCTTTTTTTAAGGGAGTGATCTTTTGCCTCTAGGAGGAGATTTTTGAGGGGTTATCTTTCAATCTTAGCGCTTTTGTCTTTGAAGTAATTTCCTTAATAAGTTTATAGTTACTTGAAAATTGGTTGCCATATTTTTAGGCTTACATTCTTGAAGTTAACTTATGGTGTAGGTGGGCAGGGGAGATGCTGGGATTCCAACTCTACCATGTTTCATTATAGACCATCCTTGTCTTCATTAACCTTTAATTTTCAAAGATCGCGTCTCCAAGACAGAAGGTATTTCACCTAAATGCTAAGAAAAGTTTTTTATTTTATATTTTTTTAATTCTTTTTTTATGTTCTGCCTCAAGAAGTATGGAATGCATATTTGACTAATCAATTTTAATGTGACTAGATATTTCTTCATAGGCTAAATATTTTTTATTTTGTGATGTTGAAGCTCATGTAACCATTTGACTCTTCTATGTTGACTTAGTGTGAGCATCCTTCTTTTCAAATGTAATTACTCATCCATTAATTAGTCTGACATTAGAAGGTAGCATTTCGCCTTTCTTAGCTAAATAAGGTTGAACGCATATTCTTCTGTTGTTCTCCTTTAGCCCTTATAGCATTGGAGGTGAGGATTGTAGAATCTAGCTTTAGATTTGGTTTGACATCCTGAAGTTGACTGAATGTCCCATTGATCCTTCCTTTGATAAGTTGTAGGTAGTCAAAACTATCTTTTGCCCATTTCTTAGTCTTTAAAAGACTGATATCCTGATTTGTGCTAATAAAACCTCTGTTTCATCATCAAGATTCAACATAATGAAATTTGATCTTTGCTATTGGGACAAATTAGGTCTTTGCCCCCTTTGTCAACTTGGTCTTTTGCCCCTAGGGTGAGTTGATATTTTGCCCCCTAGGTGAAGTTGATCTTTTATCCCCAAGATGGACTTGATCTTTTGCTCCCTGAGTGGACTTGATCTTTGCCCATAGGGTGGGAGGTGATGGGCTGATCCATACTAGATAAGTAGAACAATGTTGGATCAATGGTGCTAGGAGCAGCGATACTAATAGTGAAAGCAGAAGCACCATGCATGAATTAGATGGAGTTGGACATAGCCTGATGGCTGATATAAACTCTATTTTCTCCCATGATGGTTGTTATTTTTGTCATCAAGGGTTGCTATAATGGCATTTGGACTTCGCTCCTTCAAATGGGTTTGGCCCTTGGTCCTTGGATAGGAGGTCCTATCCCCTAGACAGGAGGTGTTTACCTCCTAAATGAGAGGTCTTTACCCCTTGAGTAGACTTGATCTTTTCCTACTGCGTGGGAGGTGAGGGGTTAATATGTGCTTATACGAACTCTAGTTGACCCTGCGATGATTGTTGGTTGATAAAATGTGCTGCATCTTTGCCTTCGTAGTGATCATTGGTTGACAAAGTGTGTCGTAAATTTTTTACTAAGGATGATGGTGTGGATTGGGGCAAGATGATGCCATTTCCCTTCTTTCAATGAAAAATCAATCATCAGCTTTCAACATTCCCTATTTTAATATATGCTCATTTCAACTAGGTTTCTCTACTTGGAGGAGAAATCAAGTCCCAATGGGCGTGGTAGAATTTGTGGTCCGCTGGTGCTATAATGTGTTTAGTTTACATAATACACAAGTCTATCACAAATAAAAGAAAAGTTTCCAAATTGAAACTGAGTTAGACTTAGTCCCACCGAGCATGCTAGATTTTGTGGGATCGAAGTTAACCACTTGGGATAGTAGAGACATCGAGAAGCAATCTTGAATCACAAATCAAAATTTATTTTAATTTAAAGTTCACTATTAGGTGTTAGGGGAACATAACTTTCAATAGGTATAAGCCCCTGTTGTTAATCATCCCGATGCTTATTAGGAACCTTCTAAAGTAAGAAAACTAGTTAATAAAATAGAAACATAGAAAAAAAGAAAGCATTCGATTGATTAATGTAAGAAAGATGGTACATGACTTAAGCAAGGGTATACCCTCACTTTACAATAAATTTCAACATAAAAAAGTATAAAATAAATAAAGGAAGAGGAAGAGTGGAGAAGAAACTTTGATGTATGCTGCTGTCTTGCTCCCCTTGCACTAGACTATGTCGCATCTGACCCGAATTGTAGAAGGCAATGAAAGAAGTGTGGTTGATAGCTTTGAGCGTGTTGGTGATTAACTTCTTTTGGTTTGACAGTGTTACCAACAGCCTATGGGGTTGGATATAGCTTTTAAGAGTGATCAACAGCTTGGAACATGTGGTGATTAATTTCTTTGGTTTGGTACTATCACCAACGGCTTATGGGGCTGGGTATAGTATTGAAAATGCATCATCAATGACTTCTAGGGCTGACTAACTTCAAAGTGTGATCAATAGACCAACAACTTTGACCATGTTGGCAATTAATTTCTTTGATTTGTTTACATCACCAATGACTTATGGAGTTAGATATAGCTTTGAAATACTGCAAAAAGCTTTTGTAGCACACCCAGAGATATTCAATTTGACCTTATTTAGTTCTATTCAAACTAATTTTGATTCAGGTTAGGGTGGTAACATCACCCATTGCTCATAGCCTTGGAGTATTATCAAGGGTTTAACACACCCAGTGGGACTCAATTTAACCTTATTTTGTTCGGGTCCAAGTTTGATTTTATTTAGTTTGGGTCGAGGTTGACATTGTGTTGGACCTTTATTAAATTTGGGTCTATATCTTGATGGACTTTGGCTCAAGTTCAAGTCAATTTAGTTTGACTTGATTTCAGTTCAAGCTTAGCTTGGCTTACTTCTGGTTTGATTTTGGGTTTGTCCTTTTAGTTTGGACTTAATTTAATCCAATCAGGGTTTGTTGAGTATAGTTCAATCCAGATTGGATTTGATTTGAACTCAACTTGATTTTATATTAACCCATCTCAAGTCTGATTAGGGTTGAGTCTAAGTTTATTTGGTTTAGGTTAACTCAATTTAGATTTTTCTTGGAGTCTAGCTTGATTTAGATTTAATCTATTCGAGTCAAATTAACCTTTGTCTATTTATTTTGGCTGAGTTTGATTTCATATTAATCAATTTGATTTGAGGGTCCTTAGTTATTTATAATAATTTTAGGTGAACCCTAGCTCAGCTTTAGATGTGCAAACTTGAAGGTTGGCTTAATTAGCGAGGTCAAAAGCTAGCTTAATGCGAGCTAGAGGACTAGCTTGGTGCCAGTCCAAAGATTAGGCTAGATGTGAGCTTCAAGGCTAGCATGGATGTGAGCTCGAAGGTTGGCTAAGGTGTAAGCACGAAGCCTGACTAAGAGTGCAAGCTCAAAGGTTGTCTAGGTGTAATCCCAAAGGCTGGCTTGGATTTACGCCCAAATGTTGATTGAGTGTGAGCCCAAAGGCCATTAAGTGCAAGCTTGAAGGCTAGCTGAGTGTGAACCTGAAGGATGGATGAGATGCGAGTTTAAAGGCTAGCTGAGATATGAGCTTGAAGGTTGGCTTAGTGTGAGCCTGACGACTGACCTAGTGCAAGTCTGAAGGTTGGTTGGGTGTGAGATTGAAGGTTGGCTGGGTGCAAGCTTGAAGGCTGATTGAGTGTGAGCCTAAAGGTTGATTGGGTGCAAGTTTGAAGATTAGTTGAGTATGAGCCTAAAGGTTGGTTGAGTGCGAGCTCGAAGGTTGGCTGAGATGCAAGCTCGAAGGTTGGCTAAGTGCGAGCTTGAAAGTTGGCTGGATGTTATGGGATTGAAGTTGATCACTTGGGATAGTGAAGACCCCAAGGATGGACCTCGAATGACAAATCAAAATTTATTTTAATTTAAAGTGCGTTATCAGGTGTTGTGAGAATATAACTTTCAACAGAAATAAGCCGCTATCGTTAATTATTCTAACAATTGTCAGGAACCTTTTAAAGCAAGAAATCTTGCTAATAAAATAGAAATACAAAAGAAAGAAAAGAAAAAATTATCATTTAATTCATTTAGGAAGAGAAATGGCACATGGCTTAAGCAAGGGCATGCCCTTACTTTATAATGAATTTCAACATGAAAATATGAAAGAAATAAAGAAAAGAGAAAAAGAAAGAGTGGAGAAGAAATTGATGTGTGATGTTGCCCCATTCCCCTTGCATTGGATCACATGGCGTTTGACCCAAACCATAGAAGGGAATGGGAGATGTTTGAAATGTTTCCAATGGCTTTAAGCATTGACAATAACTTAGTGATTTGAAGTGTTTCTGTTAGCCAATAAGGCATTGGTGATAACTTCTTTAATTTGGAATTTTTCCATTAACTAATAACATGTAGGCGATAACTCTATTTGGGTTGGAGTATTTCTATTAGTCAATAAGGTGTTGGCAATGACTACATTGACCTTGAAGTAATTATATAGCCAACAAGTCATAGACGATAACTTCTTTGGTTTTTGAAGTATTTTCATAGCTAATAAGGCGTAAGTGATAACTTCTTTGGCTTTTGAAGTGTTTCCATAGTCGATAATGCATAGGTGATAACTCCTTTGGTTCTTGAACTATTTTCCATAGCCAACAAGATGTAAGTGATAACTTCTTTAGTTTTCAAAGTATTTCTATAGTCGATAAGGCATAGGTGATAACTTATTTGGTTTGGGTAACATCGCCAATGACTTATGAGGTTGAGTATAGCTTAAAGATGCATCATCAACTGCTTTTGGGGTTGGATAGCTTGAATGGCATGTCATCAACTGCTTGTGGAGTTGACTAGCTTGAAAAGGCACATTGTCAACTGCTTGGGGGGTTGACTAGCTTGAAAGGGCACATTGTCAATTTCTTATGGGGTTGACTGACTTGAAGGGATACATCATTAACTACTTGTAGGGATGAGTAGCTTGAAGTATGGCACAACAATTTTGGACACATTGTTGGTTGACTTCATTAATTTGGTAGCATCACCGAGGACTTAGGGGGTCGGGTATAGCTTTGAAATATGGCTTATAGTTTTGAGCATATTGGCGATTAACCACTTCAGATTGATAGCATCACCAAGGGCTTATGGGGTTAGATATAGCTTTGAAGTGTGGCTGACATCTTGGAGCGTGTTGATTAACTTCTTTGATTTGGTAGCATCACCAATGGCTTATGGAGTTGGGTATAGCTTAGAAGTATTGCTAAATGCTTTTGCAGTGCACTCAAGAGACTCAGTTTAACCTTATTTAGTTCTTATTAGAATTGATTTTGGTTCAGGTTAGGGTGGTAACATCACCCATTATTCATAGCCTTAGAGTATTACAGAATATGCAGCACACCCAGTAGGACTCAACTTGATCTTATTTAGTTATATTCAAACTAATATAGTTTAGGTCTATTTGGTTTCACTTAGCTTGTGTTGAGTTTGAACTTGTGTTAGATCCTTGTCAAGTCCAGATCTGCATCTTGATGGACTTTGGCTCAAGTTCAAGTCATTTTAGTTCAACTTGGTTTCAGTTCAAGCTCAACTTGGCTTGGTTCTGGTTTGACTTTAAGTTTGCCCTTTTATTTTGGACTTGATTTAACCTAATTTAGGATCTGATTTAAGCTTAGTTCAATCTAGACTTTACTTGATTTTGAATTGATTTTAAATTAACTTATCTCGAATCTGATTAGAATTGAGTCTGAGTTTATTTGGATTAAGTTAATTCAATTTAGATTTTTTGGAGTTCAGTTTGATTTGAATTTTATTCCATTTGTTTGACCAATTTAGGTCTATTTGAGCCAACTTGGCAGTTGTTCATTTGTTTTGGTTGAGTTCAATTTCATATTAATCAATTTAATGTGAGGGTTTATGGCTATTTATGATGATTTTACAAGGACCCATTGCCCAGCTTCAAATGTGTGGAATCGAAGGTTGGCTTGGTTTGTAAGCTCGAAAATTGGCTTAGTGTGAGTTTGAGGGCTAACTGGGTGTGAGTCTAAAGATTGACTTAGATATGAGCACAAAGGCTATCTGAAATGCAAGCTTAAAGGTTGGCTAAGATGTGAGCCCAAAGGTTGGCTAAGTGGGAGCCCAAAGGCTGGCTGAGTGTAAGCCCAAAGGCTGGTTGAGTGTGAGCCCAAAGATTGGCTGACTGCGAGCTTAAAGGCTAGTTAGTGTGAGCTCAAAGGCTAGTTGAGTGCAAGCTTGAAGGCTGGCTAAGTGTGAGCTTGAAGGCTGGTTGAGTGTAGCTTGAAGGCTAGCTAAGTACAAGCTCAAAAGCTGACTAAGATGCAAGCTTGAACGCTGATTGAATGTGAGCTCGAAGGTTAATTGAGTATGAGCTCAAAGGCTGGTTGAGTGCAAGCTCAAAAGCTAGCTTAGATGTGAGCCTGAAGATTGGCTGAGTGCAAGCTCAAAGCTAGCTGAGTGTGAGTGCAAAGGTTGCCCAAATATGAGCCTGAAGGATAGTTGAGTGTGAGAAGGAAAGCTAGCTTAGATGTGAAACTGAAGGCTAACTGAGTGCAAGCTTGAAAGTTGGCTAAGTACATGCTTAAAGACTAGCCAAGTGTGAACCTAAAGGCTAGTTGAGTGCAAGCTTGACAGCTAGCTAGGTGTGAGCCTGAAGGTTGGTTGAGTATGAGCCCAAAGGCTAGCTTGGATGCTAGACCAAAGACTAGCATAGATTTGAGCCTGAAGGCTAGTTGAGTGTGAGCTCGAAGGTTGGCTGAGTGTGAGCTTGAAGGCTAGCTGAGTGTGAGCTTGAAAGCTGGCTAAGATACATGCCCAAAGGCTGGCTAAGTGTAATCCTGATTTGGTTGAGCGTAAGCTCAAAGGCTAGCTAAGTGCAAGCTCGAAGGCTAGCTAAATGCAAGCCCCAAAGTTGGCTTAGGTGTGAGCCCGAAAGTTGGTTGGGATGTGAGCCTAAAGGTTGGTTGAGTATGAGCATGAAGGTTGACTTGGTGATGGGGATCTATCATATTTAAGGGACTGCAGATAGCCGCAGTAGGGTCATGGATTCACCATCTTAATCACCATCTTTGAGTAGCTATAGGTGGTTATATCAAGGTCATGGATTCATCGTCTTCATCGTTGAGGCGGGTGGCTACGGTATTATCGAGAGTCTACCATCACGTCAAGGATCACGGGTAGCCATGATGTTGAAAGGTCATTTTCTCTAATTATTTTTTATTGGATTTTTCCTCTTTTTTTACGTAACAATTTTTTTTATTTTTTTCTTCTCTTTCTTCTTCTTTATTTCAAACTCAAAACCCCTCTCCTATTTTGGCTGGATTATTATTATTATTGTTATTATTACTTGTAGCACAAGCTTTTTGTTATTTTTTTAATATTTTTTTGTGTTTCTTCTTCAAGCTTCAAATGAAGCCCTCCCCCATGTTTTCCCACAAATAGGCAGGAGCGGCCTGCTCTCTCCTCTAGTCGGATCCGATTGGCCTTGGCCGTGGTGGGGCGGGAAGGAGCCCAACTTCCCTCTTTTCAGCTGGATCTAGCCCTGCAGCAAGTTGGGAGTGAAGGCTTCGGTTCTTCTTCATCCATGGCTCTAGAGAGGGCGATCTTGTTGGCATAGTGGTTGATCTTGAGGAACTTGTCCACTCCATTGAGGTGGAAAAGGTAGGCCTCGATGTGAAGGAGGAAGTTATGTTGATGATGACGATTGGTGATGGCGGCGATCGAGCTGGCTAGAGCACAGGAGGAGGCCGAGTGCTTAGTGGTGGTTCATGGAGGCATCAATGCTTGGCAATGGATTGGTGGAGGCGGCTAGGCTAGGCCACTGTGAGATCATCTCCCCGAATCACTCATAATGAAGAGTCAAATCTAGGGCTTAGCAATTGGGAAATGGAGGACAGCAAGGCCAACCCCACCTGGGTTGGTTTGATGGGTGAACAGTGGGTAACTTGGTGTGGGGTATCATTGCACAAACATGGAATAAGGAAAGGAAGGAGAAAAAGAGGGGGAAGAAAAACAAAATAAAGATAAGGGCTTAACCTTTCTTCCTACGTTTGTTCCTTCTCTTCTTGTAGTTGTTTTGTATTTGACCTCTTCTCTTCCCTTTCTCCAGCCCTTTAGTCTCTTTCTTGTGTCCTCTGATTTGTAGGTTCTACAAGTTTTTATATAGCTTGAAGAGATAGAGTTGGGCTAGAAATGAATCTTTTTTTTTTTGAATTTTGAATGATGGATGTGCATGTAGATAGATATGGAGGTGCTTATCCAAAATTTAGATGAACTTGTAAAGAGATATGAATAAGTCTATTTATTATGGATAATAAGATTTGAAAATTTGTACTTATCCTGAATACTAAAATTATAGAGGGGCTATTTACTATCTTTTTCCATAAATTTAGACTAAATTATAATTTTATAATTTTTAGGAATTTTTTCTGTAAAAAAGAATTCTTTATAATATTTTGAAACTTTCAGAGTCCTTTTTAAATAAAAGTTGGACTTTTTTGTAAGTAAAAATTCTCGAGGGACTTTTATAAAAGTTAAAATCCTAGGAGTTTATTTGCAAATAAAAATTTTGGAGGGTTTACTTGCTTTGCGAGACTGATTTGTAATTTTAGGATTTTATTAGACTTTTGTGTACAATTTTTTATTATAGGGACCTATTTGTAAAAAAAATCTAGTCAAGGAGTCGTTTATAAAGATTTATTCAATTTAGGGGTCTATTTATAAAATTTTTATATTTTGTTATTTTGGCCCAAGTTTTAGATAAATTTTGGGCCTAATTCTGGTCCAAAACTCTAGCCCAATTAGCCTATTTGGATTAGATCTAGATAGAGCTTGAATTTCACAATGATTTGAGTTTAATTTTTGATCAAACTCGGATGTGATTTTAGTCTGACTGAGACCCACATTTGAGACATAATTTAGTGGCATGTAAGTTTTAATTTTAATCATATTCTAATTAATTTTAATTATTGGCAAAAATCACCTTAAAGAAATTGCCCCTTCGCAGTCTCTTCTCAAGTTGTGGCAAGATGAGAGGGTGCAAATAATTTTCAAGTACTTGCTCCTATATCAATATTTTAGGAGTTGACTTAATTTGCCATGTGATGATGGACTTATTTTATCACATGAGAGTGAACTTAGTTTACCACAAGACGTGGACTTAGGTTATCATGTGGAAGTGGACTTAAGTTAGCATATGAGAGTGGACTTAGATTGCCACGTGAAAGTAGGCTTGGTTTGTTGCATAATAGTAGACTTAGATTTACTACATGAAAGTGGACTTGATTTATCATATGAGAGTAGGCTTAGGTTATCATGTGAAAGTGGACTTGGTTTGTCATATAAAAGTAGATTTAGTTTGCCATATGGAAGTGGACTTGATTTGCCACGTGGAAGTGGACTTGGATTGTGACCTGAAAGTGGACTTAGTGTGTTATGTAAATGCAGGCTTAGTAACCACACAAGATGGATCGAGTTTTATGTCCATATTTTACCTTAAGAAACGTGGAATGCATGTTTGATTGAGCGTTCTTTTTTGAGGAAGCCAGACATTTCATTATAGATAAAACATAGACACTTTGATTACTATTGTTGTTACTGCCAGGGCTTAGGCATAATACCTTTTGAGGAATCAGTCATTGATTGATGGCATAGGCCTTTCTCCCTTGTCATCAATCAGTTGGTAAGATCCTCCTTCAAATACTCTTTCAATGATTAAAGGCCTTTCCAATTAGACTTGAATTTTCCTTTCTTATTTTACTTTGAGATTATGGATCTGCTCAGAACTAAAACCATTTCTCCCTTCTAGAATGATCTAAGCTGAGCCATCTTGTTATAGGCCCTAGCCATTTATGCTTGATACATTTTCAAGTTTGGTTATGCCACAAGCCTTGTCTCATCTAAAGCATCTAGCTCATCAAGGCAAAGACAAACATTGTCTTCTCTTATGATTTTTTTTTACAAAGCAACCCTTAGAGAGGAGATTTTCACTTCCAGTGGTAAAACGGCCTTGGCTTTGAACACCAATGCATATGGTGTTGATTGGGTAGGGGTCCGATATGTGGTGTGATAGGTACGCAGTATCTTAGCAAACTTTTGGTACCAATCTTTCTTGTTTTTGGTGACAATTTTCTTCAAAATCTTGAGAAGGGTATTGTTGAATGCCTTAGCGAGCCTGTAGGCTCCAGCATTGTAGATAAATGAATATCTTCAATCTATCTTGTGATGATGTGTGAATCATCCTACCTTGAAGCATCTGAAGGATAGTCCATTATTGGAGATGATCCTTTGAGGAACACCGAACCGGTATAAAATATTTTCTTGAAAGAAGCAAATAACAACATCTGCTTTTACCACTTTCAATGGAATTACTTTAGTTCACCGATAAAAATAAATTGGTTGTTGTTAATATGAAGCGATGACCTCTTGAAGAAGGTGGTTCAATTGGGCTAATGATGTATCTGCCACATACCTCGAATTGCCACAAGGAAACCATTGTATGTAAAGAATTTGGGTGTTGATGGATGAAGTCACCATAAATTTAGCATAGGTGATATCTTGTCACATATTTAATGCAATCTCCTCCCATTGTGGGCCAACAGTAGCCCATACGCTTAATCTTTATCATCATCTTTAGGTCCAAATGATGAGCTCTATAAACTCCAGAATGCACTTCATACATGACCTCCTTAGCTTCTTTGTTTGAGAGATAGCACAGAAGTAGTTGATCGAAGGATCTTCCATAAAGGGTGTTGTTGATTTAAAAAAAGTGCATAGCTCTATTTTTGAGTTGTGTCTGTGCAGATTTATCTTTTGGGAGTTCTCTACTTTTGAGGTAGTTGGTGGATGGTGTTCTCTAATCTATGACCTCTTCTACCAGTTTAGATTTAGTCCTCTCATGCTTGATGCTAAAGACTGAGTTCATCACTTATCTACTATGGACTGTGATTAGAATTTCTTCCTAAATAGTGGTTAGCTAGTTTCTTGGCTAGTTTAGCTAAGGAGTCAGCTTCTATATTGATGGATTGAGAAACCTTAGTTATTTGAATATGAAGAATTTGTCCTATGAGCTCTTGAGACTTTTCATTGTATTTTAAGAGCTTATATATGTGGAATCTATATTTATCTTGGACTTGATTGATAACTAGTTGTGAATCACCAAAGACATGTATGCATGATATTTTCATATTGAGGACCATTTCCAGTCATGCAGTTAGGGCTTCATATTCTGCTTTATTATTTGTGCATAGTTTTGAGAGGGAATAGGAGTATCGTAAAATGCCCCCATTCAGAGTGGCATAAATGAGTCCAATGTCTGCTTTAATTTGTGGAAGCATTGGTTTGATCCCTAGTTTGATGGATGATGCTCCATCAAAGTATAGCTTCCAGTAAGGTTTTCCTTCTTTAACAAAAAGGATTTCTTCATTTGGGAGCTCATAATTTAGAGGAGAATCATCCAATATTAGATGAGTTGGAGAAAATCAACAAGGGCTTACTCTTTAACCACCTTTTGAGGAGTAAACTTGATATCATATTCCATGAGGATTAAAGCCCACTTTGCTAGCCTTCCAGTGAGTAATTGCCTAGTCATTAGATACTTTATGGGGTCAATCATCGATATTAGAATAACTTAATGAGAAAGTAAATAATGTCTTAGCTTCTTGGCCATGAATATGTGCGCTAGATAATGCTTTTCGATAGGAGAGTAGTTATGCTCTGCCCCCACTAGAATTATTCTCAAATAGTAGAGTGTATTTTTTTTACTCCCTTCATTATTCTAGGCAAGAAGTGCTCCCATGGATTCTTCTATTATTTTCATGTGGAGGATAAGGGGTTTATTGGGTAAAGGTGCTACGAAAACTGGTGGCTTTGGGAGATACTGCTTGATCTCTTCAAAGGCCTGTTGGCAGTCTTGATCACAAATGAATAGTGTGTCCTTCTTCATTAGCTTACAAAAAGACTTGCATTTTCCAGAGAGGTTCGAAATGAATATTCTTATGTATGAAAGTTGGCCTTGGAATGACCTCAATTACTTTAAATTGCTAAGTGGTGGCATGTCAAAGATATCTTTAATCTTAGATGGATCGATTTCAATCCCTCGATATCTGACAACAAAGCCAAAGAATTTTTCCGATGATACATCGAAAGCACACTTTATAGGATTTATCTTTAAGTTATATTTCTTAAGATAGTCGAATAGCACTCTTAGGTCTTGGACATGCTTATCTTTGGACTTAGTTTTGACCACCAAGTCATCCATATCACATTCCACCAAATGGTGTATGAGGTCATTAATGATTTGGGTTATGGCCCTTTAATATATGGCACCCTCATTCTTAAGCCCAAAGAACATCACCTCATAGAAATATATGTCAATTGGAGTTAAAAAAGATATATGTTTCTCATCATCAGGATGCATCTTAATTTAGTTATACCTTGAAAATCCATCCATGAAGGAGAATATTTCAAAGTCGGTTGTGTTGTCGATCATGATTTCCATTATCGACAATAGAAAATCATCTTTTAGATATACTTTATTCAAGTCCCTATAGTCCACACAAATGTAGATTTGGCTATTTTTTTCTTGACTAGCACGATGCTTGCCACCCAATATGGTATTTTTTCTCTTTGATGAAGCCTGCTTCGATTAGTTTCTTTATTTCTTCTATCACCTTCTATTCTAAGTTGAGTTTCATCTTCCTAGCTGCTTGTTTGATTGGCAAAAGCTCAGGATTGATGGCTAATTTATAGATTGCAACTTTAGAATCTAGTCTAGACATCTCCTTATAGCTCCATATGAAGCAATCAATGTACTCTTAGAACACTAGTTTGAGCTAGTTTTGGCTTTTCTCTGAAAGTTGAGTGTTAATGAAAGTCAGCTTAGGGTCCTCCTCTGAGCCTAGGTTAATATCCATCAGTTCATCAATTGTGGCTTCCTCCCATCCTCAAGTTTTGGTGGAGCTTCTTTTGATTTGAGGATTATTTCTTCACCAAGTGACTCATCATATTGAGTGAGGTTTGCCAAAGGTATTTTTGAAGGCATTTTGGCTACATCATGCCTCCTTTCTTTTGGTTTTGATGAAATTCTGTCGAGAATGTCACCTTCTTGTGCTGTTTGAAAAGCTACAACAACCTTGGTGCATGTGTTAAGAGGTATTGATACTATTTGGTCATCTTGAGTATCAGAGAGAGGTTTAATGGTGACCATGAGATACATGTGGGTGTTTGGAGTGATATACCCTAGTACTTTGGTATTCTTATTTCCACTTCCAGGAATGTAAGTAAGTCCTTGGGATGGATCCCATAGGTTCTTGAAAAAATGACTCTCTCTTTTTTGTTTATGGATGTTCATAGCTAGATTTGTTGATTATCTGACAAAACTAGTCTAAGAAATAGTTAGACATAACTACCAGTTGATGGTCACCATCATTTGCTAGATCTTCAATCCCTAGGATTTTATGTATGCTTGTAGCACAAGAGTTTGCCTTGTAAAATAGTATTTTCTTTTGTCCTTTGTGTTGTAGAGGAATGTAAAAAGTCATTAATCCTTGCACAACATTGATGCTCAACTCATCTAATAACTTAATTAAGCCTTTGAGAACTTTATTAATAAGGAGAGTATTTTCTTTTTGACCTCTATCATCATCTTCATTAGAAGTATAACCACCTAGGAAGACTTATAGGACTTCTTCATCTGAAGAATCTGGGTTTTCTAAGTGAGGAGGAGCAAAGATCAACCTAGTAATCTTTTGCTTTACTCAACTAATGGAAGCATACCCTTTATCAGCGTCAAATCTTTGATAATATTTTATATCATTATAATGCACATCATGAACATCAAAAAGATATACATCTCCATTAATTTGATGTTCCTCACCATCCTTGAAGTATTTGAAATATTGGTGTAGGGTTGATGACACTACTTTGTTTTCATATAGCCATGAACTTCCTAGTAATGCTTTGTATGATGTATCAATATCGAATACATAAAACTTAGCATTTGTCATCAATTCACCCACTTTCAGAGGGATAGTTATGACTCCTAGAGCTCTTTGGCTATTTTGATTAAACTCTTGTATGGTTATAATCTTGGAAGATAGGAGACACACATCTAGAGGTAGAGCTCCTAAAGTACAAAGAGTCATCAAATTGACTGAGGAACCTGGTCAATCAGGATACAATTGATCTTAATCCCATCAATGTTCCCTATAACATATAATAGTATGTTGTCATCTATTGTTCCAAATAGCAAGTCATCATTTGTGAAGGTGATGGCGGGAGTTTGGCATGCATACAAAGACTCCTTCATCTTCTCTTTTACAAAGTATGCTTGGTAGTTGGTCAGATTTTGCACGATGTGTATTAATGTATCACTGAGTTCTTGTGATATCATCAAGGCATCAAGCACACTATGCATAGTAGGGATCTTTTTAAGGTATTTTGCTATGTTGTATTCTACCTTTTTAGGTGCAGGTTCAGCTTGAGAAGGCTTAATACCCTCATTTATCTGAATCTCCTTTTCCTTATCCTTGAGGATATTCATGTCCCTAGGTACTGGATCTTATCTAAGAGGTAATACCTTTTCACCTTGGAGTTGTACTTGGTTTGCTCTACTTAGTTAAAACCTGGCATCATGGGACCAATAAGGCTCATCTTTGGAATCACTTTCAAGGTTAATCATGTCCCAAGGAATAGTGGACCCTTGCCCTTAGTAGTACCTTGAATCTTGTTGAAGGATGTGACTAGCTGAGAATCATCCCATTTAGCAATAAAATCAGGCACGTGGGGTTTTCTTTTAGAATGGTTTTCAGAAACTCTTTGGATGAACCCTTTTATTTAATTTTCTGGCATAAATTTTTTTAGAATTTTGTATTTAGGATGTCGCTTCTGTGGATGTCTAGACTGGCTTGATTGTGGATATTCAAATTGATTTGATGCAGGGGCAGAATGAGCTTTATCATTAGCTCATTTGATCCTCTCCCAAAATGCCTGCTTCATCCTTTGGTGCTTACTGGTATAGGGCCTTTCGAACTGATCATAAAGTTGCTATAAGTCAAACATAGAGTCAAATTCTTCATCCGTGCCTTGTATTCATAATTCATCTAAAGTCAGCAAAGCACATCCTTCCATAGGATCTAGGATTAGGACTTCACCAAACCTAGCAAGTTGAGCATTTGTTGTTGGATTGCTTGATGGAGGCTGGGATAGTAGCTTATCAGTGTTCAACTTTGATGTATGAGTCATCATGCGATAAGAGGTCATAGACTTAGCTAACTCTCTTTGATAGCGTCTAACTTTCTTGACTTGTCTCTAGAGTAAGTGGCTTGAATGGTCATCCTGATCCTGAGAAGGGTCAGTAAGTGATTTCTCACCACTCCTAAGAGGTATTTTGTATGGCTTTGTCTCTTCTACTAGCACCTTCTCCATCCTCTCGACTTCCTCACAAAGCATGGTGGTCATATTTGTCACACTTTCCATGTGGCCAGTTGTAGCGTACATTTGTTTATTCAACATTTGCATTTGCCCCCTGACAAATCTCATGTTAGTTGTAGCTAGCTCTTTCATAGTATCTAGCTATAGTTTGAGTATGTCATAGTCATGCTCATGGGTGAACTACTCTCTAAAATAGTCATCTCGAGAACAGCTATTAGGAAGACCCATGGAATCTCTTATTTTATTAGTATCATCGCTAACAAATTTATTAGTCTCTTCTTGTCTTACATCCTAAATTTTCTTATTTTTGAAGTAACGGGATGGAGATCGGCTTGGTTGTAAACCTCCAACAGTAAATATGATAGAGCATGTTGTAACCGATGGTTCACTTTCTTTATTTCCTGCATCCAGGTTCTCTAGTAAAGCTTTGACTTTGTTGGAGAGGAATTCTTCAAGAGTTATTTAGTTTCTTTCTCCCTGAACATATTTATCCAAAGCGATGTATTCTTGGATGGCTGATTTCTTAACATCATCTTCAATTGGTTGAACCAACTTCTTCTTCTTGTTTTTGTTATTTCTCTTCTTGATACCTTAAGGAGGTAATGCAGCTTATTCCGATGAGGCTTTCTTCATCACTATCCCAGGCTCTCTAGGGTTTCTAGTTATTTTCTTCATCGATTTCTTAAGCCTTTTTGAAATATAGACATTCCATAAGTGCCTTTGTTCAGGAGCATGTTGTGCTTCTTCCCCAAAAGGTAATTTGATTGATGTGTTTGGTGGGCATTTCAGGTAGGGCTGCCTTCGAGAGAGTTAGCTTGCCTTCTCAATATTGCCTCTTGACCCAATCCTTGAACAAATAGTAGTTTTCAATAGTATGCACGAAGACTCTATGGTAAAGATAATAGTTAGAGTAATATATTTTGTTGGTCTCACTTGGCCTTTTAGATTTTGGCAATTGGATGCCTAACTTTAATGCATCTTGGAAGATTTTACCTACCCTTTCTCTTTTGAAAGAGTATTTCTTTCTGAGCCTTTGTTAGAGATCATTGGATTATTCTACTTCTCCATCTCCTTCAGGTGCTGTGACTTTTAAGGATTACCCTTGTTCATAATAGGGTTTGGAAGTTTCTTTTCTTAGTTATCATAAATGCAATCCTCATATTTTTGGAAGACTCTCCATGCTTCACCTTTTTTTTTTTTGGTATAAAGTTTTGTGAACTAGATAAAGTTAGTGGACTACTCCTTTTTAGTTTCTTGACTTTCATGATGAGGTCTTGGAAGGTATGAATAAAAGAGAAACTCAAATAAGGTGCCATCCATTATCCTCTTATGTTGTCGAGGACTAGGTTCACTACCTCAAGCTTAATATTGAGATTTCTCTACTATGTGATATAATATACAATTATCTCATTATTGCATTTTGGTGTTGAGACAAAGTCTACAATGGTCACCTTGTCACTAACTCTTCTAAACCTGATTCGAAAAGCCTCTTTCATTTGTGCCTAAGTCTGTATAGATTCTGGTTGCAGATTAGCATACCACTGAAATGCTACTTCTGTCAAGCTTGCTAAAATTTGGCTGAGTAATAGCAAGGGATTATTACTTGAATTCCCATGCAGAGTCATAAAGTGAGCTATGACTGTTCAGGATTACCCATGCTATTGAATTGTTTGAAACTAGACACTATATAGCCTTTGAGATATGACACTTGGTCGTGATGGCTAGGGTATGATTTGTTTGCGTCGTTCACCCTACCCATCCCACTTTCTTGTCTTAATTGTATAGCTACCATTTATTATACCTGTTATTGTATGTATGCTAGGAGTTTCATGTTGTTAGGGATCCCTAAAATCAAGGATTTGGTATCCATTACTGGAGGAGATGCTTGTGAAGGGCCTATACTTTTGTGGACCACATTTTCCAAAGATGCACCTATTGCCACCTCTACTACTTGAGATGGCTATTGAGATTGTTTTAACTTATTGATCTTCTGACTTATTTGCAACATCATCTCTATCAACTCCATAACCTTCTTTTAAGCTTCATCTTTCTCTTTGCTTTGCTAGCTCAACTGTTCTTGTAGTGCTTCTATGGTCACTTCTTGATTAGAGCTTTCAGTTATGATCAAGACTTCTGTTAGAACTTGATGGTCTAAGTCTTGAGAATTAGGTCTAGACTCTTATTTGAGGCTAACTTCTCCCGTTAGCGAGTCATCTTATTCAAGAGTCTACTCATGTAATGGGTTGCCACACCCTCTTGTTGGTGTCATAGCAAGGATTGGTTTATAAGGACCCTCTCTTCTTAGATTTCTTCATCAGGAAATCTCACTCATGTAGCCTTCTTTTAGTATTTAGCTAGCTAGGATGCGAGCACGTGGTCCATCCTAGAGTCATAATGAGAAATTACTCTAATAGTATGGGTGATCTCCTATTGTGAGCCCTCATGCTGTGTTATAGCTTTAGGTGATTCTTGTACTTTTGTTTAGAGATTTGCTCTTTTACCACTTTTTAAGGCAAGACTATGCTACTTGTGACTTACTTTTACCCTTCTCTAAATTGCTTAATAGAGCAAAGAAGTTGGAGATAGGGATGATAATGATTGAAAATTCTACTTGTGAGGAGTAGATTTTCCAGGTTGGTTGAAAATTCTAGTAGCCTTTCCTTTATTTGTGATAGTCAAGATGAGCTCTTCTTTGTCAATGCTTGTGTCTGACCTTGCTTTTGATAGCCCCTTGTGAGGAGCTAGGTAAAGGCATTCAAACATGAAGCTTCACTTTGGTCCTAACCTCTAGAATACTAACATCCTTGTTGGTTGAGGTATGACTTCTAGCTCTTCATCCAAAAAGCCCTTCTCATTGGGAATGATAACATTGGGTCTCCTTCCCCTTGATGGAAGGTGAGAAACAAGCTGGTTTTGCATGTTGACCACTTTGACTAGTGTAGCAGGTGCCTACTGTACGAACTCAGAGATGATCCCAAACTTGATCTGAACTTCAGCTGCTTCTTTAGCAACTATTGACTTAGGTAACTGCATGATTGAACCTACCCCGAGAATGATGGTGAATCTTGGGGCAGAGATGTTCTTAATTATTGCCATTTGATTATTTCTTCTACAAAGGAAAACATAATTGATCAATCTTCAATTGTAATTTTACTTTATCAATTTTTCTATTGTATTAACTATGTTTCTGCATTTGGAGTAGTCATATCCTACTAGATATGTCAAAATTTGTGGGATCAAAGTTGACCTCCTAGGATAGTAGAGATCCTAAGGAGAAACCTCGAATTATAAATCAAAATTTATTTTAATTTAAAGTATGATATCGGGTATTGTGGGAACATGACTTCCAATAGGCATAAGCTCATGTTGTTAATTACCCCAACAATTATCAGGAAACTCCTAAAATGAGAAACCTAGCTAATAAAATAGAGACAAAAAAAAACAAAAGGACAAAGCATTATTTGATTAATTTAAGAAGGAAAATGGCACATGGCTTAAGAAAGGGCATGCCCTTACTTTACAATAAATTTCAACACGAAAATATAAAAGAAATAAAGAGAAAAGAAAAGAGAAAGAGTGGAAAAGAAGCTCATATGTGCTACTGCCTTGCTCACCCTATGCTAAATCACATGGTATTCAACCCGAATCATGGAAGGAAATGGGAGAAGTTTGAAGTGTTTCCAATGGCTTTAAGCATCGACGATAACTTTTGAAGTGTTTCTATTAGCCAATAAGGCATTAGTGATAACTTCTTTGGTTTGGAGTGTTTCCATTAACTAATAAGGTGTAGGTGATAACTCTATTTGGATTGGAGTGTTTCCATTAGCCAATAACATGTTGGCGATAACTCCGTTGACCTTGAAGTGATTCTATAGCCAACAAGGAGCAGGCAATAACTTCTTTGATTTTTAAAGTATTTTCATAGCCGATAAGGCATAGACAATAACTTCTTTGGTTGTGGAAGTGTTTCCATAGCCAACAAGGTATAGGCGATAACTTCTTTGATTTTTAAAGTGTTTTCATAGTTGATAAAACATAGGTGATAATTTCATTTGTTCTTGAAGTGTTTCCATAGCCAACAAGGTGTAGATAATAACTTCTTTAGTTTTTGAAGTATTTCCATAGCTGATAAGACATAGACGATAACTTCTTTGGTTTGGGTAGCATTACTAATGACATGAGGTTGGGTATAGTTTGAAGATGCATTGCCAACAGCTTCTGGGGTTGGCTAGCTTGTATGGCATGTTATCAATTGCTTGTGGGGTAGACTAGCTTGAAAGTGTACATCGTCGACTGCTTGTAGGGTTGACTAGCTTAAAGGGGTGTGTCATCAACTGCTTGTGGGGTTGACTAGCTTGAAGTATGGCTAACGGCTTTGGGCATATTATTGGTTGACTTTGTTTATTTTGTAGTGTCACTGATTACTTAGGGGGTCGGGTATAGCTTTGAAGTGACTAATAGCTTTGAGCATATTGGCAATTAACCTCTTCTGATTGATAATGTCACCAATGGCTTATGGGATTGAATATAGCTTTGAAGTGTGATCGATAGCTTGGAGCATGCTGGTGACTAATTTCTTTATTTTGGTAGTATCACCAATGGCTTATGGGGTTGGGTATAGCTTGAAATTGTTGCTAAAGGATTTTATAGTGCACTCAGCAAGACTCAGTTTGACCTTATTTAGTTCTTATTTAAATTGATTTTGGTTCAAGTCAGGGTGGTAACATCACCCGTTGTTCATAGTCTTGGAGTATTACTAAAAGTTTAGCACACCCAGTGGAACTTGGTTTGATCTTATTTAGTTCTATTCGAACTAATATAGTTTAGGTGTATTTGATTTTACTTAGCTTGAGTTGAGCTCGAGCTTGTGTTGGATCCTTGTTGAGCCTAGGTCTGCATCTTAATGGATTTTGGCTTAAATTTAAGTCAATTTAATTCAACTTGATTTTAGTTCAGGCTCAACCTGACTTGGTTTTGGTTTAACTTTGAGTTTGTCTTTCTAGTTTGGACCTGATTTAACCCAATTAAGGATTTGATTTGAGCATAGCTCAATCTAGATTTTATTTGATTTTGAATTGATTTTAAATTAACCCATCTAGAGTCTAATTAGAATTGAGTATGAGTTTATTTGGATTAAGTTAACTTAATTTGGATTTTCTGGAATTCAGTTTGATTTGGGCTTTAGCCCATTTGTTTGACCAAATTAGGTCCATTTGAGCCAACTTGGTATTTGTTTGTTTTATTTTGGCTGAGTTTAATTTTACATTAATCAATTTGATTTGAGGGTCCATGGTTGTTTATGATAATTTTAGAAGGACCCATAGGTTAGCTTCAAATGTGTGGACCTAAAGATTAGCTTAGTTTGTGAGCTCAAACGCTGACTTAGTGCAAGCCCGAGAGCTGCTTGTGTGTGAGTTTGAATATTGGGTTAGATGTGAGCCCAAAGGCTAGCTGAGATGCGAGTTAGAAGGCTAGCTAAGATGAGAGCCCAAAGGCTGGCTAGATGCGAGCCTAAATGCTAGCCAAGTGTGAGACTGAAAGCTGATTGAGTTTGAACCCAAAGGTTGGCTGAGTATGAGCTCAAAGGCTAGCTAAGTATGAGACCGAACGTTGGCTTGATGCGAGCCCAAAGGCTGGCTGAGTATGAGCCCGAAGGTTGGCTTGATGCAAGCTCAAAGGCCAGCTGAGTGCAAACTCAAAAGCTAGCTAAGATGCGATCCCGAAGGTTGACTGAGTATGAGCTTGATGGCTAGCTAAGTATAAGCTCGAAAGCTGACTAAATGTGAGGCTGAAGACAGGTCAAGTGCGTGACTAAATTCTAGCTAAGTGCAAGCCCAAAGGTTGACCGAGTGTGAGCTCAAAAGCTAGCTAATATGTGAGCCCGAAAGCTAGTTGAGTGTAAACTTGAAGGTAGATTGAGTATGAACCTGATAGTTGGCTGAGTGCAATCCTGAAGGATGGCTAAGTGTGAGCTCAAAAGCTAGCTTAGATGTGAGCCTGAAGATTGGTTGAGTGTGAGCTCAAAATCTATCTGAGTACAAGCTTGAAAGCTAGCTGAATGCGAGCCCAAAGGCTGGCTGTGTGTGAGCTTGAAAGCTAGCTTAGATGCAAGCTGGAATGTTGGCTGAGTGCAAGCTTGAAGATTGTTCAAATGCGAGCTTGAAGGCTGGCATAGTTTAAGCTTGAAGGTAGACTGAGTGCGAGCTAGAAGGCTGGCTGAGTGCAAGTCCGAAGGCTGGCTGGTTGTTCAAAGGTTGGATGAGTGTGAGCCTAGATGCTAGCTTTGGATACAAATCTGAAAGTTGGCTTTGATGTGTGCCTAAAGGCTGGCTGAGTATGAGCTCGAAAGCTGGCTAAGATGCTAGCTTAAAGGCTAGCTGAATGTAACTTGAAGGCTAGTTAAGTACGAGTCTAAAAGTTAGTTGAGTACGAGCCCAAAGGCTAGTTAGGATGAGAGCTTGAAGACTGACTGAATACAAGCTTGAAGGTTAGTTAGGTGATGAGGATTTGCCATCTTTAAGGGGCCGATGATGGCTGTAGTAGGGTCATGGGTTCACTATTTTCATCGTTGTCTTTATCATCATTTTCGAGGGACTGCGGGTAGCTATAGGTAGGCCATGGATTTGTCGTCTTCATCGTCGAGAGCCACGGGTGGCCATGGTATTGTCAAGAGTCCATCGTCACGCTCGAAATCACGGGTAGGCATGATGTCAAGAGGCCTTTTTTATTTTTTACTAAAATTGTCCTCTTTTTTTTACATAACAAAATTTTTTATTTTTTTTATTTTCTTTCTTTTTTTTCTAATTCAATCTCAAAACTCCTCTCCTATTTTGGCTGGATTTTTTTGACAACATAATTTTTTAAAATTTTTTTATGCTTTTTTGGGCTTCTTCTTCAAGCTTCAAACAAAGCCCTCCCCCATGTTTTCCCACGACTGGGCCAAGAGTCGCCCAGTCTCTCCTCTGGCCAGAGACGGTGGGGAGGCACCTCGCCTCCCTCTTTCCTACTGCATCCGGCCTTGTAGCATGTCGAGAGTGAAAGCTTCGACTTTTCTCCATCCATGGGTCCAGCAAAGGCGATCTTGGTGGCATAGCAGCCAATCTTGAGGAGTTTTTCCACTTCATCATAGTGGGATATGTTGGCCTTAATGTGGAGGAGGAAGTTGTGTTGATGCCGATGATCAGCGCTAGTGGCAGCCAGGCTGGTTGGAGCATGGGAGGAGGGCGGGCAATGATGCCTAGCAATGGCTCGTGGAGGGGTCAATGATTGGTGACAGAGTGGTGGAGGCAGCTAGGCCAGGCTGCCGCGAGATCATTTCTTTGAATCACTCATAATGAAGAGTCAGATCTAGGGCTTAGGAACTAGGAGATGGAGCACAACAAGGCCAACCTCACTTAGGTTAGTTTGATGGGTGAACAACGGGTAACTTGGTGTGGGGCATCACT
Source organism: Trichopus zeylanicus subsp. travancoricus (assembly GCA_005019695.1). Classification (NCBI taxonomy): domain Eukaryota; kingdom Viridiplantae; phylum Streptophyta; class Magnoliopsida; order Dioscoreales; family Dioscoreaceae; genus Trichopus; species Trichopus zeylanicus. The sequence continues at coordinate 57,649 of RXID01011087.1, forward strand.
GCACAAGCATGGAACAAGGAAAGGGAGGAGAAAGAGAGGGAGAAGAAAAAAAAAATTAAAGATAAGGGCTTAACCTTTCTTCCTGCATTCATTCCTTCTCTTCTTATAGCTGATTTGTATTTGACCTCTTTTCTTGCCTTTCTCTGGCCCTTTGATATCTTTCTTGTGTCCTCTAATTTGTAGGTTCTATGGGTTTGTATAGAACTTTAAGAGATAGAGTTGGATTGGAAATAAATTTTTTTTATTTGAATTTTGAATGATGAATGTGGGTGTAGATGGATATGGATATACTTATCTGAAAGTTGGATGAACTTGTAAAGAGACATGAATAAGCCTATTTATTGTGGATGATAAAATTTTAAAATTTGTACTTATTTTAGATACTAAAATTATAGAGGTGCTATTTGAAATATTTTTTCAAAAATTTATATTAAATTATAATTTTATGATTTTCAGGAGAATTTTTCTGCAAAAAGAACTTGTTTACAAAGTTCTGAAACTTCTAGCATCCTTTTTCAATAAAATTTAGACTTATTCATAAATAAAAATTTTTGAAAAACTTATTTATAAAAAGTTAAAATTCTAGGGGCATACTTGCAAATAAAGATTTTTGGAGAAATTTATTCATAAATAGAGAATTTTGGAGGGTTTATTTACTAACCCATGGATTTCATAGGGATCGAATCATAATTATTGATCCTTTGAGTGATTTATTTGTAAACTCTAAATTTTTCAAGATTGATATGCAATTTTAGAATTTTATTTGACTTTTGTATAAAAATTCTTATTACAGCGATCTATTTGTAAAAAAAATTTAGCCAATGATACATTTATGAAGATTTATTCAATTTAGGATTCTATGTATAAAATTTTTGTATTTTGTCATTTTGGTCCAAGTTTTAGATGAATTTTGGGCCCCAATTTTAGTCCAAAATTCCAACCCAATTAGGCTATCTGGATTATGCCTAGTTAGAGCCCAAATTTCTTAATAATTCGAGCTTAATTTTTTATCAAAGTTAGATGCGATTTAAGTCTGATTGAGACCCATATTTTAGCCATAATTTCGTGGCATATAGATCTTAATTTTAATAATATTTTAATTAATTTTAATTGCGGAAAAAATAACCTTAAAAAGATATGAGCCTGAAAACTGGTTGAGTGCGAGAACGAAATTTGGTTGGGTGTGAGCTCGAAGGCTAGCTGAGTAAGAGTCCGAAGGCTGGTTGAGCCGTGATCATGAAGGCTAGTTAGGATGCGAGCTCGAAGGCTATCTTGTGGTGATTGGAATCCACCATCTTCGAGAGGTTGTGGGTGGCCACAGACTGTGTTGAAAGTCTGCATCTTCGAGTGGGGCCACAGGTGGTTGTGGTGATATCGAGAGTCCACCATTTTCAAGAGGGCCGTGGGTGGCCGTTGTGTTGGAAACTCTTATTTTTCTTTAGTTATTTTTGCCAAATTTTCTCTGTTTATCTTTTTTTTTTATGTAACAATATTTCTATAATTTTTTAAATATTTTTCTCTTTTTCTTCTTCTTCTATTTCAAGCTTGAAAACCCTCTCTTTTTTTTGGCCGAATATTATTTTTGCTGCACAAGTTCTTTTATACACTTTTTTCATCTCTTTTATTCACCCATCTCCTTCTTCAATACGATGACCTTGTTCCCTTCTTCTTGAAATATTGCCGAGTCCTAATGGCTCGACCTACTTCCTAGCTGGATCTAGCTGGATCCTGCCTCAATCAAGGGTGAGCACCACACGGGCGGTGAGGAAGTAGGAGAAGGTCATGGGTGAATGGCGGAGGTAGGAGAAGAGGAAGAAGTAGTGGAGAGGGTGCCAGGAGAAGGAGAAGCAGTTGCAGTGCTAGAGGATGAGCTCATGGGACATGGGGGAGGGAAGTAGTAGGGCTTGAAGGTGGGCATGGAGCTTCGCATCTGAAGCATGTCACTATTAGTAGAGCATAGTGGAGAGGCGGAGGAGGAGAAGCTAGGGTATTGGTCAGAGCCTTCTCTTTTGCCAAAGGATGCTGGAGGAAATCCAAGGATTTTTGGGACTGCTAAGGGGGAGGACAACCTACTAGTGCAAGGATGCGGTGAGGCGTGTATCGAGCAGGTAGAGTTCAAATGCATGAGCTTGGTGGAGTGCGGATAAGGCAGAGCTTGGAGGCAAAGATTGGTGATGAGGGTTGGCGGAGGTTGCTCGTGGGTGATATCAAGGCAGATCAAGGCTTTGAGGATATCAGGGAGGGGCTTAAAGGAGTCTTGGCAGGGGTTGGTCAATAACAGGTTGCAATGATGGCAACAAGCTCCAAGGGCAAGCACGGGGAGAAGGTATGTTGGAGGTCAGTGATAACTTTGAAGAAGAGGAAGCCTTCCAATCTGGAGAAGACAAAGAAAGAAGTAGAAAGCCCAAATAAGATATGATAAAGCTAAGTGGAAAAACCTCACCCAATATCTTATTTTTTGGATGCAATTTTTGATTCTCATTGCATTTCACATTGCCCATTTCTTCTCAATTTCTCCTCACCCTTTGATCCCTTTTTTTCATGGAGGACCACAAATCCTTTTATAATGGTTAGGAGGATATGAAGAACATACTGGTCTTTCTCTTTTAAATTTTGAATAAAAGATTGGATAAAACCTATCTTCATTGAAAATTTGAAACTCTAGAGATTGGATTGGTGTGGATTGATTTTCTATTTTATTTTGAAAGCTGGATATGTGGATAGGATTCTGGAATAAAATTTAAAATTTGTATCAATTTGTGACATCATATAAATAGGGGGTTATTTGAATTTTTTTTAAAACCTGGACTAAATTATAATTTTATAATTTAAGGAGATTTTTTATTAAAAAGGACATGTTTACAAAATTTTGAAACTTCCAAGATCTTTTCAGAGCAGAATTTAGACTTATTTATAAATAAAAAATTTTGAGAGATTTATTTGCAAAAACTTAAAATTCTACGAGCTTATTCATAAATACGAAATTTTAGAGAGGTTTATTCATAAACTCTAGATTTCATAAGGATCGAATTATAATTATCAATCTTTTGAGAGATTTATTTGCAAATCCTAAATTTTATAGGACTAATTTGTGATTTTAGGATTTTAGTGGATTTTTCTGTAAAATTCTTATTCCAAAGACCTATTAGTAAGAAAAATCCTGTCAAGAATCCATTTATGAAGATTTATTTAATCCATGGGTCAATTTATAAAATTCTTACATTTTGTCATTTTGGCCTAAGTTTTAGATAAATTTTGGGTCCAATTCTAGTTCAAAAATCCATCCCAATTAGCCTATTTGAATTAGGTTTAGTTTGAGCCGGAATATCTTAATAATTCAAATCCAAATTAGGCTCAATTTTTGGTCAAACTTGGATGCGAATTAAGTTTGATTGAGACCTACATTTGAACCATAATTTAATGGCATACAAGTCTCAATTTTAATGATATTTTAATCAAATTTGATTGTGGCAAAAATAATCTCAAACAAATTATCCCCTTCATAGCCTCTTCTCGAGTTTTGATGAGAGAAGAGGGTGAGAACAATTTTCAAGCACATGCCCCTTCATCAATAATTCAGGAGTTGACTATATGGTTTTGAATTGCCACACGAGAGTGGACTTCATTTGCCATGCGATAATGGACTTATTTTACCATGTGAGAATGGACTTGGTTAGTCATATGGAGCGGACTTGAGTTACCATAATAAGTGGACTTGAGCTGCACAATGAGTAGTTTTAATTTGCCGTGATGAATGGACTTGAGTTTCCATAATGAAGTGGACTCAATTTGACACAAAAAATGAATTTAATTTACCGCATGAAGGTGTATTTGATCTACCACGTAAGTGGACTTGATTCACCATATAGATATGGGCTTAACTACCACATAACATGGATTTGATTTGCCACGAGAGAGTGGACTTGGTTTACCATATGAAAGTGGACTTGATTTATTATATAGATATGAACTTGATTATCATGCAAAGTGGACTTTAATTTATTATATAGAGGTGGGCTTAATTTACTATATAGATACAGACTTGATTGCTACACAAAGTAGACTTTAATTTGCTACATAGAGGTGGACTCAATTTACCACAAGGAATAGACTTAAGTTGCCACAAGAATTAGACTTGATTTGTCACAAAAGGTGAACTTAATTTACCACATAAAAGTGAATTTGATTTACCACATGAAAGTTGACTTGATTTACTTTGTGGATATGGGTTTGATCATCACATACACATGAAACTGGACTTAGTTTATCACGTAAAAGTGAACCTGATTTATCATGTAGAAGTGAACTTGGTTTGCCTCATGGAAGTGGACTTGATTGCCACGTAGAAGTGGACTTAGGTTGCCATGTGAAAGTGGACTTGATTGCTATGTGGAAGTAGACTTAGGTTGACATATTGAAGTAGACTTGGTTCATCACGTAAAGATGGACATAGTTCACCATATAAAACTTAATTGCCACGTAACATGGACTTGATTTGCCATGTAAGAGTGTTCTTAGTTTCCATATAAATGTGAGCTTGATAGCCATGCAAGATAGACTTTAATTTGCCACATGAAAGTAGACTTTGTTTATCACATGAAAGTGGATTTTATTTGCCATAATAAGTGGGCTTGATTTTTCCATATAAATGTGAGCTTGATCACTATGAAAAATGGACTCAATTTTCTATCTAAATGTAGGCTTGATCACCACACAAAATGGACTTTACTAGGCTAGTTTCCATTGTTGCTACTTTGATTTTTGATATGTTAGAGATAGCATGTTTGACTTGCTCTCATAGAGGAAGAATTTGATTTTACCATCTTGGAGGCAATCCATTTGTGTTTACCACTTTTGAGGTAATAAGCTTAACCTCACCATTTTGAAGGCGATAAGCTTGAGGTGATAGGCTTAATTTCATTATATTGAAGTTGATAAGCTTGGGTTCACCATATCATAGGTGACAAACTTAAGTTCACTATATTGGTGGTGATAAGCTTGAGGTCACCATATTAGAGAGAGTGTACTTCTTTTATCATTAGAATGACATATTTGGTTGTATCACTATATAAGTGGTTGACTTGAAGTCTTTGTCAAGGATTTCATGACTTTTGGCTTGATCTATTGATTATAGAAGTAATAAGACATATCATATTATTAGTTTCCTTTGAATGCTATGATGATAGACATCTATTAAACATTAGGGGAGAAGACTTTATCTGCCCTTCATATTTTGATGTGAGGGAAGACCCCTTGATCACTTTTTTGTATTTTTGAAGCCTTAGCTATATACTTCCTTTATGAGTATTTGACGTGAGTCTTAATTTTTTTGTTTGCAACCTCTTAATGGTGTGAAATGGAGATTTCACTTTGTATTAACCCAATGGATTGACTATCCACTTCAAATGCTTTGGCAATATGCTTTTCTTAAGCATAAGAGAATTTTGCTTTACCTTTACTATTTTCTTCTATATGAGGATGAATTTGATGTTTGACTAAGCATTGATAATATATGCTCAGACAATATGCCCCCTTAACATCATCATGTATTTTTAGAAGAGAGTTGTTGCATATATTCATATGCTTTAGACAAGGGCATTTCCTATTTTCATCCTTGCATAGACTAGCAAAGGAGTGTGGTGGTTATTTTTGAGAAAGAAGAAAAAAAGAAATCCTTTTTTGATCAAAAAGGAGTTTCACTTTTCTTTCCTATGGATTAGAGCACTTGCATTCACAATCTAAAGACTGTCACTTGACAATAGTTGGAAGACGAGATCCCAACTTGTGTTGGAGTGGTCATAGAATCAAAGGGCCAGAGGAGAGATATACCCCTAGTTTTGATCATTTTTAGGTAGTGGGATGGCCTGACCAGTCGGTCCAACCAATTTGACTTTGATTGCTTGGAGGGCTATCTCGAATGCGACCTTGAAGCTTCATCACCTTGTTGTTCATACCACATCTTGGTAGGGCAAAGAATAAAGCAAGAAGTTGCTGTTTTTATTAGATTTGTCTCCTATAGTGTCATATTGACATGCTGGATTAGGACATGTTGTAGCAGTCGGCTGACTCAGTGAGCAAATACTTTGATCGATAATTGTCGAGTTCCTATACTTCAAGCTAATAGTTTATCTTCTAGATTCTAAATTAGCGTATGAGCTTTGAGAGAAGTAACCTTATGAAATAATATTTTCTCTTTTTTTAAATTTAATTATGATGCTGGAAGAAGCAAATAATTTAAAGCATATGTGTGTGTATCTTTTTTGAAAAGAATTTTCTATAGATTGATTATTTCAAAAATATTTTAGTAAACAAGTGATATGCCCTTCCATCTTCAATTAAGGTCTCCTACTTGGTTAGGTTTTGTCAAAGTTTGAGGATAATTTTGGTCTCAAAATGTGGTAGGTCACCAATTGACCTCCCCTTATACCTTTTTCCTAGTGCAATATTTTCTAGAAGGACTTGTTTTTCTGGTGACTTCATTACTTTCATCATGTTCCTATTGGTTAGTTACTTCTTTGACTTTGGTTTTGATCTCGGATACCGCTTAACCTTAATTTTCAAGGTTTACACACCCACAAATACCAACTAGTACTTACTCTTTGGGTGGTCTTCTTTAGTTAATAATTCATCGACATAAGGTTGGATCAGTCCTCCAAATTTTGATATGCAATCTATTTTCTTTTTAGTAATCTCATTCCTCTTTTGAGGATCCAAGATTTTCCGGATTGCAAATATCAACTAGTTCTTACTCTTCGAGTCTGCCTCTCTTGGCTTAGTTTTCCATTTAGGACTTTATTTTTCATTCTTCTTTTTTTTAAGAGAGTGATCTTTTACCTTTAGGAGGAGATTCCCGAGAGATTATCTTTTAATCTTAGCACTTTTGTCTTTGAAGAAATTTCCTTAAGAGGGTTATAGTTACTTGCAAATTGATCGTCATATTTTCAGGCTTGCATTCATAAAATTAACTTAGGGTGTAGATTGACAGAGGAGGTGGTGGGATTTCAACTCCACCATGTTTCATCATCAAGCATTCTTGTCTTCATTAACCTTTATTTTTCAGAAGTCGTGTCTCTAAGACAGAAGGTATTTCACCTGAATACTAAGAATTTTTTTTTTTTCTTTTATGTTTTGCCTTAAGAAGTATAAAATACATACTTGACTAGTCAATTTTAATACAACTAGATATTCTGTTATAGGCTAGATATTTTTTTGTTTTTTGTTTTTGAAGCTCATACAACCATTTGACTTTTCCATGTTGTTGATTTGGTGTAAGCATCCTTCTTTTCGGATTTAATTACTTGTCCATTAATTAGTTTGACATTAAAAGATGGCATTGCTCCTTTCTTAATTGAAGAAGGTTGAACATATGTTCTTCTATTATTTTTCCTTTAGCCCTTATATCATTGGATGTGAGGATTGTAGAATCTAGCTTTAGGTTCGGTTCTACATCCCGAAGTCCACTGAATGTCCTATTGATCCTTCCTTTGATAAGTTGTAGGTAGTCAAAATTTATTTTTTGCATTGCAGTCTTTGAAAGATTGATGTTCTGATTTGTGCTATTGAAACCTCTGTTTCATCATCAAGACTTAATATAATGAAATTTAATGTTTGTTGCTGGGACAAATTGGATCTTTGACCCCTTGGTGGGCTTGGTCTTTTGCCTCTAGGGTGGGGTTGATCTTTTGCCCCCTAGGTAGATTTGATCTTTTGTCCCTTGGATAGACTTGATCTTTTGCTCCCTCAATGGACTTGATCTTTTCCCATAGGGTAGGAGGTGAGGGGCTGATCTGTACTTAATAAGTGGAGCAATGATTGGATCAATGGTAGTATTAGTGATGCTAGGAGTAGTGATACAATTAGTCAAAACAGAAGCACCATGCATGAATTGGATGGAGTTGGACATGGCCTGATGGCTGATATGAACTCCATTTGCCCCATGATAGTTATTATTTTATCATTGAGGATTGCCATAAAGGCATTTGGACTTAGTCCCTTTAAATAGATTTAGCCCTTGCTCCCTGGATGGGAGGTCCTTTCTCCTAGACAGGAGGTCTCTACCCCTTGGATGAGAGGTCTTTGCCACCTAAGTTGATCTGATCTTTGCCCATTGGGTGGGAGGTGAGGGGTTGATCCTTGATTATATGGACTCTAGTTACCCCTATAGTAATCATTAGTTTGACAAAATATGCTACATCTTTGCCCCCATAGTGATCATTAGTTGATGAAGTGTGTCGTAAACCTTGCACTAAGAGTGATAGTGTGGATTGGAGTAGGAGGGCCACATGATGATGCCATTTCCCTTCTTTTAATGAAAAATCGATCATCAGCTTTTAACTTTTCCTCTTTTGATATGTGCCCATTTCAATTAGGTTTTTTAACTTGGAGGAGAAGTCGAGTTCCACTGAGCATGCCAAAATTTGTGGCCAACTAAGTGTTATAATGTATTTAGTTTACATAGTGCATAAGTCTACCATAAATTAAAGAAAAGTTTCTAAATTGAGATTGAGTCAAACTTAGTCCCACTAGGCATGCCAGATTTTGTGTGATCAAAATTGACCATTTGGGATAGCAAACACCTCGAAGAGTGATCTCGAATCAAATAATAAATTTTGTTTTAATTTAAAATGCACTATTAGGTGTTGAGAGAACATGTCTTCCAAAAGGAGCAAGCCTCTATTATTAATAACCCCGATGGTTTTAACAACCTCCTAAAGTGAAAAATCTAGTTAATAAAATAGAGACACAAAAAAGAAAAGAAGAAATCATTTGAGTGATTGATGTAATAAAGATGATATATGGCTTAAGTAAGGGTATACCCTCACTTTACAGTAAATTTTAACATAAAAAATATAAAAGAAATAAAGGAAGAGGAAAAGTGAAGAAGAAGGTTTAATATGTGTTGTTGCCCCACTCCCCCTATGCTGGACCACATGGAGTCTGACATGAATTGTGGAAGGAAATGAGAAAAGTTTGAAGTGTTTCTAATAGTTTTAAATATTGGCATAACTTCATGATTTGAAGTATTTTCGTTAGCCAATAAGGTGTCAGCAATAATTTCATTTGGGGTGTTTTTATAGCCAATAAGGCACTAGTAATAACTCTATTAAACTTGAAGTATTTTTATAGCCAATAATATGTTAGTTATAACTCCTTTTGTTTTGAAGTATTTTCATAACTGATAAGGCGTAGACAATAACTTCTTTAGTTTTGGTAGCATCACCAATAGCTTATAGGGTTCAGTATGACTTTGAGAACCACATTGTTAACCACTTTTAGGGTTGAATAGCTTGAAGGGTTCATTATCAATGGCTTTTGAGGTTGACTAGTTTAAAAAATATATTGCCAAATACTTCTGGGGTTGAGTAGTTTGAAGGATGCATTCCCAACTACTTCTGGTGTTAGTTAACTTGATGTGTGGCTGACAACTTTGAGCATGTTGGTGATTAACTTTTTTGATTAGGCAGTGTCACTAACGGTTTATGGGGGTATAACTTTGAAGTGTGATTGATAGGTTAAAGCGTGTTAGCGATTAATTTCTTTAGTTTGGCAATGCCATCAATGACTTATGGTATTGGGTATAGCTTTAAAAATGCATTGTCAATGACTTCTGGGGTTGACTAACTTCAAAGTGTGACCAATAGACTAACAACTTTAAGAGTATTGACAATTAACTTCTTTGATCTGATAGCATTACCAATGACTTATGAAGTTGGATATAGGTTTGAAATGTTGCTAAAGAATTTTGTAGCACACCTAGAGAGACTCATTTTGATGTTATTTAGTTCTATTTGAACTAATTTTAGTTTAGGTTAGGGTGGTAACATCACCAGTTTCTCATACTCTTGGAGTTCAACACACACAGTGGGACTCAGTTTGATCCTATTTAGTTTGAGTCCAAGTTTGATTTTATTTAGTTCAAGTCAAGTTCAACCTTGTGTTGGACCTTTATCAAACTTGGGTTTGCATCTTGATGGACTTTGGCTCAAGTTCAAGTTAGTTTAGTTCGACTTTGTTTCAGTTCAAGCTCAGTCTGACTTAGTTCTGATTTGATTCTGAGTTTATCCTTTTAGTGTTAACTTGATTAAATCTAATCAGAATTTGATTTGAGCATAGTTCAATTCAGATTGGATTTGATTTGAACCCAACTTGATTTTAAATTAACCCATCTCGAGTCTAATTAAGGTTGAGTCTAAGTTTACTTGGTTTAGGTTAACTCAATTTGGATTTTTTTTGGAGCCCAATACAATTTCAATTTAGTCCATTTATTTGACTAAATTAGGTCCGTTTGTCTATTTGTTTTAGCTGAGTTCGACTTCACACTAATTAATTTGATTTGAGGGTCCTTAGCTGTTTATAATGATTTTAGACGGACTCATAGCTTGACTTTAGATGTGCGAATGAGAAGGTTGGCTTAGTTCATATGCTCGCTTAATATGAGTCCAAGGGTTGACTATGTGTGCAGTTGAAGACTAGCTTAGATGTGAGCCCAAAGGCTAGGTAAGGTACAAGCCTGAAGACTAGCATAGTGTGAGCTTGAAGGTTGGCTGGGCGCAAGCCTGTAGGTTGACTTAGATGCGAGCCCAAAGGATAGTTGAGTGTGAGCTTGAAGGTTAGTTGAGTACAAGCTTGAAGATTGGTTGAGATGCAAACCCAAAGGTTGGTTGAGTGCAAGCCTGAAGGTTTGCTGAGTGCAAGCCTGAAGGCTGGCTTAATGCAAGCTTGAAGGCTGGCTAAGTGAGTGCTTGAAGGCTAGCCGGGTGTGAGTTTGAAGACTGGCTAAGTGCATACCTAAAGGATGGTCGAGTACAAGCCATAGGCTGGCTGAATGCGAGCCTGAAGGTTGACTGAGTGTGAGCTTAAAGGTTGACTGAGTGCGAGCCTAAAAGCTGGCTGAGTGTGAGCTTGAAGGCTGGCTGAGATGCGGGTCCAAAGGCTGGTTGAGATGTAATCCCCAAGACTGGCTAAGTACGAACTCGAAGGCTAGCTGGGTGCAAGCCTAAAAGCTAGTTAGTTTTGAGCTTGAAAGCTAGCTAAGTATGAGCCCAAAGGGTTATTTTGTGCAAGCTTGAAGGCTGGATGAGTGCGAACCCGAAGACTTATTGAGTGTGAGCCCGAAAACTAGCTGGGTGTAAGCCCAGGATAAGTGCGAGTCTGAAGGTTGGATGAGACTAATGTCCGAAGGCTGGTTTTGTGCGAACACCAAGGCTGGTTAAGATACGAGCCCGAATGTTAACTTGTGGTGATGGGGATCCACTATCTTCAAGGAGCAGTGAGTGGTCGTGGACTGTGTCGAAGGTCTGCCATCTTTGAGTGGGGCCGCGGTGATGTCGAGGTCCGCCGTCTTTGAGAGGGCCACGAGTGGCTATGATATTGAAAACTCTTCTGTTTTTTTGTTATTTTTTTCCAAATTTTCCTTTTTTCCTTTTTTTTTTCTTTTTTTTACCCAACTACTTTTTTATACTTTGTTCTATTTTTACTCTTTTTCTTTTTCTTCTATTTCAAGCTTGAAACCCTTTTTTTTTGCTAAATTTTTTTTGGCTACACAAGTATATATATATATATATATTATAATTTCTTTTATTCACCCATCTCTTCTTCAACCCTATGGCCTTCTTCCCTTCTTCAAATACTACCAGTCCCTAATGACCCGGCCTACCTCCCGGCCGGATCTAGTCTCAATCAATGGCGAGTGATGTGTGCGTGGTGAGGAAGCAAGAGAAGTTCACGGGTGAATGGCGGAGGCAGGAGAAGAGGAGGAAGTGGTGGAGAGGTGCCATGAGAAGGGGAAGCAGTTGCAGAGCTGGAGGAAGAGCTCATGAGAGATGGGGGAGGGAAGCGGTAGGGCACAAAGGTGGGCATGGAGCTTCGTGTCCAAAGCGTGTCACTGCTGGTAGAGCATAGTGGAGAGGCAGAGGAGGAGGAGCTAGGGTTTTGGCCAGAGGCTTCTTCTTTGTCAAAGGATGCCAGAGGAAACTCAAGGGTTTTTGGGACTACCAAGGGGGAGGATGACTTGCTAGTGTGAGGATGCAGTGAGGCTTGGATTAGGTAGGCAGAATACTAGCCCGCGTGCTCAGCAGAGTGCGGATAAGGCAGAGCTCGGAGGAGAAGCTTGACGGTGAGGGTTGGCAGAGGTGGCTCACGAGCAACGTCAAGGCGAATCGTGGCTTTGAGGACGTCGGGGAGGAGTCCTGGCAAGGGTTGGTCGACGACAGGCTGCAGCAGTGGTGACGAGCACCAAGGGCAAGCACAAGGAGAAGGTTTGCTGGAGGTTAGTGATAACTTGGAAGAAGAGGAAGCCTTCTGTTCCGGAGAAGACAAAGAAAGAAGTAGAAAACTCACATAAGATATAATAAAGCTATGTGGAAAAACCTCACCCAATCCCTAACTTTTTGGAAGCAATTTCTGATTCTCATTGCGTTTCAGGTTGCCCATTTCTTCTCAATTTCTCCTCACACTTTGATCCTTTTTTTTGGTGTAGGGCCACAATTTTTTTCATAATAGTCAGGAGAATAGAAAGATCAATTTTGAATTTTGAATAAAAATTTGGGCGAAACCTATCTTCATTGAAAATTTAAAACTTTAGAGATTAGATATATATGGATTGATTTTCTATTTTATTTTTAAAGTTGGATGTGTGGAGGAATAAAATTTGAAATTTGTATCAATTTGAAACATCGCATAAATAGGGGAGGTTATTTGCAAATATTTTTGAAAATTAGATTCAATTATAATTATATAATTTTCTGGGGATATTTTTTTATAAAAAAAGACTTGTTTATGAAGTTTTGAAACTTTCAAGATTCTTGTTGAATAATATTTGGACTTATTCGTAAAGAAAAATTTTTGAGAAACTTATTTGCAAAAAATTAAAATTCTAGGAGCTTATTCATAAATATGAAATTTTAGAGGGGTTTATTCACAAACCTTGAATTTCATAAGGATCAAATTATAATTATTGATCTTTTGAGAGGTTTATTTGTAATTTTAGGATTATATTGAAATTCTTTGTAAAATTCTCATTCAATGACCTATTTATAAGAAAAATCCGACCAAGGATCCATTTATGAAGATTTATTTAATTCAGAGGTTTATTTGTAAAATTCTTACATTTACTAATTTTGGTCTAAGTTTTAGATGAATTTTGGGTCTAATTTTGGTCCAAAAATCTAACCCAATTGGCTTATTTGGATTAGGCTTAGCTTGAGCCCAAATCTTCTGATGATTCAAGTCCAAATTGAGCTTAATTTTTGGTCAAACTCGGATATAATTTAAGCTTGACGATACCCATATTTGACCATAATTTAGTGACATACAAGTCTCAATTTTAATGATATTTTAATTAAATTTGATTGTGACAAAAATTATCTCAAACAACACAGTAGTTGAGTATTACATGAAAATCAAATTTGCAATTTCTAATTTTATCTCGTGCTCTATAGTTATTGTTCATTTTCTATTTCTCTATAGGGGAGATTGAGCTACTTAGGTATCCACGGCTACATGCAATAGCAAGACCGAGAACTGGAGGATGTTAAGGATACTATGACCTTTTCTACTCATTTATATTGTGTTTGTGTTGTAACTTTGTTTTGGATATACTATTCTATATCATTTACTTTTATGTTTGATTGATGTGACTTGCTTTATCTATTATTGCTATATATTTTTTGTTTGTTCTAACTATTTTTTGGTTCTTGTTTTTCGTTAGTTTTTCTTTATATTTGTCTATTATGATTGAGAAATTTGTTTGCAACTTAACACTACCAATGCTCGTCTCAAGTCTATATTAAAAAAGTAAAGAGAGTTATTTTTAATTCTTGATTTTATTTGCATTATCCTAATTCATTATTTTACACCACAAGTCCTCCTCGGACTTAAAATCTTGGAGGAGTTGTAGAAAGGATATGATTTTAATGTTCGGCATCGAAAAAATATTATTGTCATTGAATTAGTATATAGTAATTGAATAAATATAGACAATTGTAATTTATGTATGGTATAATTGTTCAATTGTAAATCTTCATTTTGTATATGATGTATGATGGTAATTGTATGGTAATTGTTTAATTGTATTTTTTCATTTGTGTATGATGTGAATAATGTATTGCACATGATATATTCTTAATACATATAATTTTCATAAAATAAAATTTACAAGAAAAATAAAATTGTTTGGCATTTTTGCCCAAAAACGTTGGGAAAAATTTTCTTTGTTTTGAGGTTCCCAGTGTCTTGACCCTGAAATGCTGGGAATTTTTACTACTATTTTTCAATACTAAGGATTTTTCCTAGTGTTTTTGTCAAAAATGCCAAGAATGTGTCCTTTTTGGTGACATTTTTTGAATGCTGTCAAAAATACTAGGAATAATCCTGATAATTTTTTTCCTGGCATTTTCTGAGTGCTGGGAAAAATGCTGAAATTTTTTTTTGATATTTTTTTATGCATTTTGAGATGTTTTTGAAGCACTAGGAATACCCAGTTTGTTGTAGTGGATGCTTAGTGGAAGACTACACTGAGGACTTTAGGGAAGGTGAATGAGACACTTAATTGGGAGGAGTTCAAGAAGCATTTTCAATAGAAGCACATTACCACCACAATTTGAAAGGAGATGCGATGAAAGCTCCTTAAAATCTAGCATGATTGCCAAATAATGTAGCAATATGAAGCTAAGTTCAGTTGGCTTTGTCATTTTCTCTCATATTTTGTTTCCAAGGATAAGGAGTGGGTTTAGATATGAGGATTGACTCACAAAGGAGATCAGGGAGCATGTGACCTATTTTGATTTGAAAACCTATAGAGAGGTCATAAGCAAAGCCCTCTAAATGAAGAAGATACATGCCTATTCTCAATTATTAAGGGAGAAGTCAAAGAAGATTCGTCCTAGGTCGATAACCCATGTTGATATTTGTGAACTAAAGGAGATTCAAGAGAGAAAAGTTGGTGAACATAGTAGAACAGATAGTTATCTATGTCAGAGATAGGGGCTATCGATGTGGTTAACTAGGGCATAGGGCAAGAAAGTGTCTAATAAGCTAATATGGAAAGAGTTTGTGCTACACATGCCAATAGTTGGGCTCATGGCAAAGGATTGTCGAAAGACCACATATACTTAACATGTACTCATGAAAGAGCTGAACTAGAAGTAGAAGGAGTTTTCTCCAAAGAAGAAATCAACACTAGCTTGTAGGTCTCCCCGGACGGTTATGGATCAAAATTTTGAGCTATGCAGCAAGTTAATTCTTGAGCTTGATTTGACTTGACTCCCTTTATATGCACAAGCCTTAATGGTTTGCATGTTCAACCTATTTGACTTTTAGGCAAGCCCATGGGCTTGTCTTGAGTATATTTGACTTTTAACCTTGAGTTAATTGGACTTTCAGATGAACTTGTGGATTGACTTTAAGTCAATTTTACTTTTAGCTAAGTCTATGAGTTGATCTTAAGTAAATTTGACTTTCAGATGAGTCCACAAATTATTCTTGAGTAAAATGATGTTCATATGAGTCCATAGACTAGTCATAGATTAAATTGACTTCGGAACTGACCCTAGGTTGGTCTGACTTTCGAACAATCCTATAGGTTGGCCTTAG
This sequence comes from Trichopus zeylanicus subsp. travancoricus, assembly GCA_005019695.1. Taxonomy (NCBI): domain Eukaryota; kingdom Viridiplantae; phylum Streptophyta; class Magnoliopsida; order Dioscoreales; family Dioscoreaceae; genus Trichopus; species Trichopus zeylanicus. Next base: position 73,240 of record RXID01011087.1, read on the forward strand.
GTCGGTTTAACTTTTAAGCAATTGAAAGCATTGGACCTATGATAAATGCCTGAAGCATGCAAATTAGGGTGAGAATTTTTTCCTTTCTTCCTTTTTTTTTTTGCTTTCTTCTTTTCATCTTTTTTCATAAACATTTCTCTCTCTTTTTTTTGCCATTTTTTCTTTTTTCCTTCTTGTTCCTTGTTTTCTTCTTCCTTTCTTCTTCACTTGTGCCATGGCCGAGTGAGACTCCCTCTTGTCCTCTTCTTCTAATTTATGGCAAGAGGCAGCCTCCTTCGGTAACATGTGATGACAGTGAGGGTGGCAAGGTAGGCACTGGCTTAGGCCAGCATGGCGACGTGGCATGCAGCTTTGGAGGTAGCATGGGCTAGCATGGCTTGGAGGCAAGCAAGGGGGGATCATAGCAGTGAGATCACCCTCACAGGTGGCCGACAAAGGGGAGGCAGGGCCAGCGCAGTGTTCTTCCCCATGAGTGACTGATGGTGAGGGATCACAGTGATCCAAAGATATAGGGAGGCCATCCCTATAGCATTATGTCGGTAAGAAAGCAACATGGCTAGCAGTCAAGCTTAATATAGGGAGAGGATTGTTCCTGCAAGCATCCAATGGTGATGAAGCAACCCCTCTTGGGGTGGCTACAAGTGGTTGGGCTAGATCGATAGGTAAAGTCGGCCTTCCTTGGACCAGCTCTAGCCATGGGCAACCGACTATAACAAGGAGCGATGTTGGCGAGATTCCGTGTGGGTGAGGCCACTGGAGCTCTGGTTAACTACAGTCATGGAACAAGTGTGAGTATAGGTTAGCTGTGAAAGTGTGATGTGACTTCCTGGAATAGCAATGAGGGTCAGTGTAGCGGAAAATATCGATGTCCACCACAATTCACGATATAGAGGAAGAACAAAAAAGAGGAAAAGATAACAGACAAGAGATATATGTGGCAAAGATGATCCATAGAATATTATATTGATGAGAAGAGAAAGAGAAGATTACAATGATGGAGACGAAACTCCAATATCACCAACTCTCACAAAAGACTAAGTAGCCTGACCGTCACAAGACGTCTTGAGAGTATTGATCTATATATCTCTCTCTCACTCTATATTGAAACCCTTACATCAATGGTGTATTTATAGATGTGACCTAATTGTGTTTGAGTCAAAGTAGAAGACTGACTCAAATAAGACTTCTACTAATTTAAGTCTTCTAGTAAAAGATAAATCTAGATAAGGATTAGGCCCACTAAATAACTTTCTTAATATAATTAAGACTCTCCGGAAAATCCGGATTCGAGACACAATTAAGCCAACAGGTCAGAACATCGGAGCTTAGGCCTGGGGCATAGGCACGGGTTGGTAACAACTTTGCAGCAAAGGTGCCCAGGATCGGGGTTCCGCCATCATTGATGCAATAATGGAAATTGCTAGAGCTAGGCCTTTGTGTTTAGAGGTGAGGATATGATGGTGGCATAGTGGCAACACGATCAAGCAGGGCAGCCGAGGTGCAAGGTGGAGCTAGAGCTCTCACAAAGGAGGAAGAAAGGGAGACTAGTAAGAAAGAGGAAGAATAACACTAAGAAAGAAAAAAAAGTGGTAAATTACCTTCGCTCTCTTCTGTCGTCCTCTTATTGATGCCTTCTAGTTGACTTCTATTTTTGATGATCCTCCCTTTCTGATGATCTTTGGAGGCTCATTTTATAGGGATTGATATTAGATTTAAGTTTTGAATTAATATGATAAAGTAGATGTTAATGTGATGAGGATTCATTTGGATTAGATAAGGATGATCTCTTTGTTATGAATAAAACTTGTATCCATTTGTGATATCAAAATCATAAGGGAGTTTTGTCAAATCATTTTTGGAAAATATTTAGATCAATTAGTAATTCTATAAATTTGTAGACCGTTTAGTAAAATCAATCATAAGGACTTGTTTGTAAAGATCCAAAACTTTTAGAATCATTTTTGTAAAATTTTATTTACAAAATAATTAAATTTAAATGTATTTGTAAACAACTTTGAGGGGTCTATTCATAAATTTATAAATATTAAATTTACAATGTAGCATCTCATGGAAGGTTTATTTACAAAATATGAAAATTCTGGAGATTTATTTACAAATATAAATTTTTTTGAAGGGTTTATTTGCAAACCCTAAATTTTATGAAAATTAATTTGTAATTATTAATATTTGAGGGATCTTTTTATAAATCCTAAATTTTTGTGAGAATTGAAACCTATTTGTAAGAAAATTCCAATCAGGGATCTATTTGTAAGAATTGATTTGGTTGAGAGACCTATTTGTAAAGATTTTTTTATTTTTATTTAGATTTTTAATAAGTTTTGGGCTCAATTTTAGTCTAAATTTCTAACCGACTTAGCCTATTTGGGCTGAATTCAATTTGAGTCTGATTTTTATAACAGTCCAAGTTTGACTTGAGCTTAATTTTTGGTCAAACTCAACTACAATTCAGCCTCTATCGAGACTCATATTTGGGGCATAATATGATGGCATTTGATTCTTGATTGTAGTCACATTCCTATCAAATTTGATTTTGATAATAACCGTCCAAACAAAGTGTCCCCTTTGCATTCTTTTCTCAAATTTCTTTTTAATAAGGGGAGAGGTTGAATAAGTTTTAGGTATCTAGTCCCTTGTGTTAATGCTTCGAGAATTAACTTGCTACATAAGAGGAGACCTGATCTGCCATGTATAAGTTGGCTTAACTTAACATATGAGAATTGACTCGATTTGCCATATTTGCTGGGTGTAAGTTGGCTTAACTTACTACATGAGAATTGGCTTGATTTGCCACATATAAGAGGACTGCGTTTGCCTCGTAAGAGTTGATTTAATTTACCATATGAGAATGAATTTAATTTACCACGTGAGAGTGAACTTGATTTACTACATGATATTTATGCTTGTATTTTTCCTTGAGAAGTATAGTGCCTACTTGACTGGTCATTCTTTGAAAAAGCCAAACGTTCCATCATACACAAAACACACACTTTTTATATATTTTTTTTTGTGTTGCCCCTAGATGCTTATGTATAATGCCTCCTTAGGAAATAAGCATTGATTGGTGGGATAGACCTTTTTCCTTTGTCATCAATCAACTAATAAGATGTCCCTTCAAATACCCTTTCGACGATATAAGTTTCTTCCTGGTTATGCTCAAATTTGCTTTTCTTGCTCTAATTTAGGATTATACATCTTATTAACACCAACACTATCTGTCCCTTTTAGAAAGATCTGAGTCAGGCCTGCTCACCTTTAAATTTTGATGATGATCATATTAATATTTAACAAGTTTCTTAAGTTGTGATAAACTTCAAGATTTGCAATAATGATCCAAGCTCGTGAAGGATCAAGTTTAAAGATTTAGGCTTGAAGATGATGACTTAAAGATAAAGAGGATGATAATTTGAACATGAAGTTTAAAGATCAAATTGGGAGCTCAATGAATGTTCAAGAGGTGAGATCAACTCTAAACTCATAGTTTAGCTTTTCATTTTATATTGAGTTGAGGATTTAATAGTTAATTTTTTTGAGCTTCTGAGTTGACATCTCATTTAACTTGGATATACTTTCATTGGCTTATCTTACCTTTATCCAATTTAAATTGAAGTTGTATCAAATAGGCAAAATTGTATAAAACTTTTTGCAAGTTTTTCTATTAGGTTTGATTGCTTGAACTTGATAGTCTGGGCACCCGAAGTTAGGTTTAGACATCCTAACTGGTATATTTGGATGCTTGAACTGACAGATATTAACATAGGATTCTAGTTCTACAAACTTCGGTTGTCTAAACTCAATGTTCAGTCACCTATATGGTATAGATGCCCAAACACATGAGGAAAAAACTTAGTAGCTAGATTTCTTGACTGTTGGAGTGGTTCAAATGATCCAACATTAGTTTTGGACACTTGAACCTTATAGAAACAACATGGAGTGATTTCCAATGGCTAGATTTTTCTCCAACAGCTATATAGAGGCTTGGGGCTTCTTTGCTCATTGAGGGAAATAGGTTTTCATATTTTTAGAGTAAGATCCACCCCAAATAGTCATTAACTTTTAAATCCTCACATGCCCTTGTACTTAGACTTTGAGAGACTCTTGTTGTAAGATCTTTTCTTTAGTTTTTTAATCTTTATCATTGTAACTCTTCTAGGTTATTAGGAGACGATTGAGTGCTCTTCTAGTTTTAGGAAAATAGTGAGAGTGCATACTCCTCAATGTATAAGAAGTGGCTCATTGCCTCCAATGTGGAGCGACACTTGCAATTTACAAGGTGATGTAAGGGCATGGATTCATCCGATTGAAGTAGTAACTATAACAAAGAGTTTAAGTTCTTAGAATTGAGGCAAAGGTTGTGGAGTAGGCATGGTTAGTCGCTGAACCATGTATATCAGTTTGTACTCTCTCTACTTCTCTATTTATCTTATGTACTAAAATTTGATATTGATTGAAAATTGTCTTATATATGATTGTGGATTGATTATTCTCATATGGTTTAATTATTTTCTTAATTCTAATTGAGTTTTGATTATCTACTTGTGCTTGAAGTGCTTTTAGATTTTGAATCAATATAAATTTATTTTATTATTTAAAAACCTATTTTATCCCCCTCTTAGATTGTCTATTTGGACTTACAGATCCATTTTGTTATAGGCCCTAGACATTTGTGCATAATATATTTTTGAGTTTTGCTAAGCTGTGAGCTTTATTTCATCCATGGAGTCTAGCTCATGTAGGCGAAGTTGAAAATTATCTACTTGCATGGTAATCATTAGAGAGGTTTTTTATACCTCTAATGGTAGGACTACTTTATTTTGAAACACCAATGTATTCATATTGATTGGGTAGGAGTTCAATATGTTGTGTGGTAGGCCTACAGTGCTTCAAAAAGTTTTTGTGTCAATTTCTTTTATTTTTAACAATGACTTTCTTTAGTATGTTTGAAAGGATTTTGTTGAATGCCTAACCGAGGCCATTTGCCCTTGCATTATCAATAGATAAATATCTCCAATTTATTTTGTGATGATATGCGAATCACCCCACCTTGAAGCTTTTAAGGGACTATCCATTTTCATAAATGATCCTTTAGGAAACATTGAAATAGTATAGAATAAGCTCCTAAAAGAAGTAGATGATAGTATTGTCTTTTGCTACTTTTAATGGAAATGCTTTTGCTATCGAGAGAAGTAATTAGTGGGTACTAATATGAAGCAGTGACCTTTGGAAGATGGCGGCTCAACTAGGCCAACTATATCCATATCCCATATCTTAATTATCCATGATGATACCGTTGAATGGAGAATATTTAGTTGTTGATGAATGAAGTCACCATGAATTTGACATAGGCGATATTTTCTTGTGTATTCGATATAGTCTCTCACCATCATGGGCTAATAGTAGCCCCTATGCTTGATTTTATCACCATTTTAGGGTTTAATTGATGAGCTCTATAGACCTCAAAGTATACATCATATATGACCTCCTTCACCTCCTCGTCTGAAAGATTATTGTAGAAGTTGGTGATCAAAGGACCTCTTTTAAAGGGTGTCATTGATGAGTAAAAAAAATATGAGGCCCTCTTACTGAGTTGTACTCATGCAGATTTAGTTTTTTGGAGTTCCCTATTTTCAAAATATTCAATAAATGGTATATTACTCTCATAGTTTTGATGATGAACAAATCTTGTATTTAATCATATCTTAAGCATGTATAGCTAGTAGCCAAACCGAGCTCAAAATGAAGATTAAGCCCATTTGAAAAACTCAAGTGTATATAGAATTGAAGATAGCCTTGAAGATGATTTGTCATGGTGGATCAATGGATGAGACTTGAAGAATTGGAGATGATTTAAAGAAATCTCAAGAGATCAAGTTGGTTCACTAGATTTAGATTTTTTATTTTCATTTTAGTTGAGTCAAAGATTTGTATTTTGAATTCTTAGTTTATAGCTTTGGTTAACATTAAAATTTATCTTGGAATACCTTCACTGGCCTATTATTTTTGTCCAAGATCAGTTATAAATTAATATCATATAGGGACTAAAGTTACAATAAACTGTTTGAGGTGATTTTTTCCACAAGCAAATTTCATTGCAATATAATCAAAATTGAGACTTGTATGTCACCAAATTATGCCTCAAATGTGAATCTCAATCAAACTTAGATCACACCCGAGTTTGGCCAAAAATTGAGCTCAAGTTGGACCTAAATTCTTAAGGAATTTGGGCTCAAACTAAAGTGGCTGAGTGGGCTGGATACTTAGACCCAAAATTGGGTCCAAAATTCATCTAAAATCTAGACCAAAATGACAAAATGTAAGAATTTTACAAATAAGTCTCGGACTAAATAAATCTTTATAAATGGGTTATTCACCGAATTTTTCCTACAAATAGGTCCTTGGGATAAGAGCTTTGCAGAAAAGTCTAACAGAATTCTAAAATTACAAACAATCCCACAAAATTTATGATTTACAAATAAACCCCTCAAAAGATTCATAATTATAATTTGATCCTTATGAAATTTAGAATTTGTGAATAAATCATCCAAAATTCCATATTTTTAAATAACTCCTCAGAATTTTCAACTTTCACATAAAAGTCCTTCAAAAGTTAATATTTGCAAATAAGTCTAGATTTTACATAGAAAGCCCCGTGAAAGTTGAAAAAAAAATCATGAATAAGTCTTTTTTGCAAAAGACCCCTAAAATCATAAAATTATAATTGGATCCAAAATTTTCAAAAAAATTTACAAATAACTCCCCCACATTATGCAATATTGCAAATTGATGCACATTTCAAATCTCATTCTAGAATCCTATCCATATATCCAACATTCAAAACAAAATAGAAAATCAATCTATCCATATCCAATCTCTGAAATTTCAAATTTCAAATGTAGGTAGGCTTCATCCAATCATCTGTTCAAAATTCGAAAGAGAAAGATCAATTTGATCTTCTGATCCTCTAAACTGCTATAAAAAAATTCATAGCCCGGACAAAGGAGAGAGATAAGAGATTAGAAAATTGGAGGAGAGAACCTGTAAAGAAATCAGAGAGATCATTAAGAAAGAAGAGCATATCAGAAGCCAAAATCAAAATTGGAAGGAAAAAAAAAAGCTCTTATCTCATTTGTTGTTTCTCTTCCTTTCTTCTCTCTTTGGTTTTGTTCTTAGCAAGGGCTCTACTGTTGCATCCCCTCTGACCTTCACCCTACAAGCTCTGCCCAAGTTCATTGGCCTTCGTTGGTCCTCCAACCTTCACCCTGCAACCTCCACCCAAGCTCTACCTCTGCCTCCAGCCTACATGAAAATGCATACCATGATTTTTCTGTCCATCAATAATTGCATGCATTGCGCGATAGATGTGAAGCAGTAGGGCGTTATCGCGACAATAATGAGCAAAGCTAGTATTTGCAGTGAATCCCCCTGTTAAGTAATCATGTATTATGATAGGAACTCCCAATTCTCTTGTACATACAGCCTTTTTGATCATTTTTTCACATGTACCCACAGTAGCATTCAAGTAATGTCCCTTGATTTTGCCTATTTTGGCTTATGCTTCTTTATCTCTGTGAGCTCCTCCTGAGCCCATCCCTCTGCCTCTGGCCACTTTTCCACCATTGTCAATCACCGGATCTCAGCTTCGCCATGGATAGGCACTACTCCACCATTAGAGCTTCACTCCTCATTGGCCATCTCTCCTCGGTATAGGCGGCTGTGCCACCAACCCCAAATACTAGCACCCATTTCCTCCTTGCAGGAAGATTCCCTGCACTATAAATTGAATTTGCCTTCGAGATGCCACTACTTTGCCTAATCTTGTAGTTGCGCACTTGTCGAAGTTTGTGGCTGGATCTGGCTAGAAAGAACCTAGGCCACCATGGCCCAATCAAGAAAGAGGGGAGGCAGCCATGGCTACAAATTAGGCAAGTTTCACATAAGAAGGAGAAAGAAGAGGAGTAGAAAAATAATATAGAAAATATAAAGTGTTGGCTGCCAGGTTGAAGAAAAAAGTGAAAAGGGAGGATTTTGCAGCCACATGGGAAGACGAGATGTAATGATCAATAGTGCAAAAAAATATAAAAAAATGTTAATTATTAAAAAATCTCTTACCTCGATTTCTACTCCATAGCCACTATAGTTATATATGACTCCCTCAAAGATGGCAAACCCTAATACCACTACGGCCACCTGTAGCCTCGCTCATCTCCACCACATCCACACCTGTACAACTATTATTTTCATGCTCGTGGCCATTCGTAGCCACCAACATGCAGTGATGGACATCCACCACCGACCTAGGGCTAGCTTGCAAGCTCATTCAAAGGTCAATTCTAGTCTACGGTCAGTCCACAAACTCATTTAAAATCAATTTTGGACTTAGGCCAACTTATGAGCTCATCGAATGTTTATTCCAACTAAAGCTAGTTTACGAGCTCGTTGAACATTTATTTAAAGTAAGGCTAGCTTGCAAACTCATTGAATGTCTATTCAAACTAAGACCAGCTAGTGAGCTTATCAAATATCTATTTGGATTAAAGCCAGCTAGCAGACTCGCCGAATTTCAATTTAAACAACACCACCTTGCTAGCTCGCCGAATGTCTATTCAAACTAAGGCCTATTACCTTGCCGAACGTCTATTCAGATTAAAACTATCTTGCTAGCACACTAAACGTCTATTCAAATTAAGGCCAGCTTGCAGGCTTGCTTAATGTCTATTCAGACTAAGGCTAGCTTGTGAGCTCATCGAACATCTATTCAGACTAAGGCCAGTCTGCAGGCTCATTGAATGTCTATTCAGACTAAGACCAGCCAGTGAACTCACTAAATGTGTATTCAGACTAAAGCCGGTTTATGGGCTTACCAAATATCTATTTAGACTAAGGCCAACCCATGGGCTTGTCAGATGTTTATTCAAACTAAGGCCAACTTAAGAGCTCAATGGATGTCTATTCGGATTAAGGCAAGCTTGTGACCTCGCTGAATATCTATCACACTAAGACCAACTTGAGAACTCACTGAATATTTATTTAAAATAAGGCCCACTTGTAAACTCACCGAATGTCTATTCAGATTAAGACTAGCTTGTAGGCTTATTGATTATCTATCTAGACTAAGGTTAGTTTGTGAGCTCACTGAACATCTAAATTAAGGCCAACTTGTGAGCTTGCCAAAATTTCAGATTGATTCAAGGTTAACCTACAGGTTCACCCAAATTCATCATCATATCCTGAGGGCTTTTATACTAAATTGATTAAATTAGATCAATTTAGTTAAAGTGACTCAATCATATTGAACAAATAAAATTATATTAACTCAGATGAATCACCAAATCGACTTAAGTCAACCAAATAAATAGACTAAAACTCATATTGAATTATACTCAAAATCCAAATTAAGTTAATCCAAACAAAATCAGTTCAGACCTAACCCCAATTAGGTTCAAATTATATTAGTTTGAAAGTACATTGAATTCAAATCAAACCTTAATTAGGTTAAATCAAGTTCAAATTAAATCCTAATTGGGTCAAGTCGAACTCAAATTTGAACCAAAAATAGGTTGAACTTGAGCAAGAACTAGGTTGAGCATAAACCAAAACCAAGTTGAATATGAATCGACTTGAATTTGAATTGAGGTCCACTAAGGTTCAAACCCAAATCTATTAAAGATCCATTAAGAACCCATTAAGAGTCAAATCCAAGATCCATTAAAAATCCATTAAGAACCCATTAAGAGCTAGATCCAAAATCTATTAAAGATCCATTAAGAATCCATTAAGAGCTAGATCCAAAATCCATTAAATATCCATTAATAACCTATTAAGGGCTAGATCCAAAATCCATTAAGAACCCATTAATGGTTGGATCCAAAATCCATTATAGATCCATTAAGATCTCATCAAGGGTTGAACCCAGGATCCATTAATGACTCAATGAGAACCTATCAACATTTGGATCCAATATCTATTAAGGATTTAATAAGAACCTGATGAGGGCCCAACATAAGATCAAACCCAACTTGAATTAAATCAAATCAGACTCAAAATGAAATTGAGTTCTGAATATTGAGATGAATCAAATTAGACGTATATCAAAATCAATGTTGCTCCCACTAGAGTCAATGATCAGTGTTTGATAAATATTCTTTTGAAAATCAATGCCAATCTTGGTAAATTGAATTCATTATTATAGATGGAATATTCACCATTGATGCTAATAGTGATTTTGGGAATGGATATTTCACATGGTTCTCCTAGCTATGCTATTAAACATCAGTGCGAACCCCAATCACCAAAGATTCTAAGAAGAGAAAATTAGAACATATCATTATCCCTTGGGAAGGGATTACTGAATTATTGTTTAATCATATTCTAAATATTAAATTGAATTAAATCATATTTGACCCAAAGTCAAGTTTGAACTTCAAACTATGCAAATTAAACTAAGATAGGCTTGAACTCGCTTAACTAGTCAGCCACAACCCCTTCTTCAAATGAAGTCAACCAATAATACACTCAAAGTCGTTGGCCATACTTCAAAGCTAGTCAACTCTAGAAGCTATTAATGATGCATCTTTTAAGTTAAGATAACCCTAAAGCATTGACAAAACTCCAAATTTAATTGACAATATGCCTACAAGGTCATCAACTATTAAATCAAACTGAATTAAGATAGGCTTAAACTTGTTTTGTCAGTCAACTATAGTGCCTTGTTCAGATGAAGTTATCATCTAAGCCTTGTTGGCTATGAAAATACCTCAAACTATGAAGTTATCAATTATCCCTTATTGGTTATAAAAATACTTTAAACTATGAAGTTATTGCTTATGCCTTATTGGCTATGGAAACACGTTGAACTATGAAATTATTGCCTACACCTTATTAGTTATGAAAATGATTCAAATTATAAAATTATCATGTATGCCTTATTCGATATGGAAACACTTAAAGACAAATAAAGTTATTGTCTATGCCTTGTTGGCTATGAAAATACTTCAAACCATAAAGTTATCACTGACACCTTATTGGCTAACAGAAATATTTCAAATTATGAAGTTATCACGAAAGCTCAAATCTATTAGAGATATTTTAGGCTAATCTCAATAAGCTGCTAGTAATACCATCCAATGAAGTTATCACTGAAGATTAAAGTTATCAGAAACACTTCAAACTCCTTTATCACCTTCCATATTTTGTTGGAGAACACCATTAAATCAAATCATCAATATTCACCAATGGTCAAATAAGGACCTACCCAAGTCAAACTCCAAATAGTCCAGCACGCGGGAGTGGAGCAGCATTAGACTAGGGATCAAGCCAAAGCTTTCGTAAATTAAAGTAGGAATTAGGCTCATATTTTTCACTTCAAATGGGGGCATTTTAAGATATTCCTACTCCCTTTTAAAGCCATGCATAAATAATGAAACTAAATACAAGGTCCTAATTTCAAGACTAGAAATGACCCTTAACATGGGAATATCACACCAACATATTTTTGGTAACTCACAACTGGTCATCAATCAAGTAGGGGTGAATATAAAATTCATAAATTTGAGCTACTAAAATACCATGAAAATGCATGAGAACTCATGGGGTGAATCCCACATGTTCAAAATAATTAAGGCTCCCTGGTCCATCAATGCGGAAGATGATTCCTTATCCAAGTTGGCCAAAACACTAGTTGATTTTGACTAAGTAAAAATTTTAATCACAATCAATAACATGCAAGTGATAAGTTTAGTTTTCAGCATTAGACATGAGAATACTGAATCTAAAGTGATAAAGGAAGTAATAAATTGGAGAATATTATCCATCAACTACATCAAAAGTGGAGAACTCCTAGAGAATAAATCATCTTGGATACAACTCAGGAAAAGAGCCATGCACTTTTTTCTTATCAATGACAACCTTTATCAGAGGTCTTTTAATTAACTACTTCTACACTGTTGTTTAGACGAATAGGCAAAAAAATTCATGTATGAAGTTTAACCTATTCTAGTTTAGGTTTGACCTATTTCAATTTAGGTTTTGATCTATTTCTAGTTCAGGTTTTGATTTGTTTTGGTTTCAATTTTGACCTATTTTGGTTTAGGTATTAATATGTTTTGGTTTCAGTTTTAACCTATTAGTTCAAGTTTTGACCCATTTTGGTTTCGATTTTGATCTATTTTTTGCTTCAAGTTTTGACCTATTTCAGGTTCAAATTTGAGTTCCGCTTCACTCAATTTGAGTTTGGTTTTAACTTGATTTAACCTAATTGGGATTTGGTTGAACTTGAGTTTAATTTGACTTGATTCAAGTTCGGTTCAAATTTGGCTTGACCCAGTTGGGACTTGGTTTGAACTTAGTTTGACCTTGTTGGATTTTGGTTTAAACTTGGCTTGACCTAATTTGGATTTGGCTCAATTTTAATTTGAATTTATTTTGATTTGATTCGAATATGGCTTGACTTAATTAGAGTTCAACTCAAATTTATCTAGATTTAATCTAAATGGTGTTTGACTTACTTTAGAGTTTGATTTGAACTTGTTGTGGCTTAGTTTGAATGTTATTTTGACACAATTGGTTTTCAAATCAAATTTGTTATAGCTTGACTCAATTAGAGTTCATTTTAATTTATTTTAATTTAGTTCAAATATTGTTTGTCGTGATTAGAGTTTAATGCAAACTTGTTTTGATTTTAAGTTGTCTTGATTTGATCCTAAAATGATCTATGTTCTGGTTGATTGAGACTTGATCCAATTTGGACTAAATTTGAACCTAGGTCATTGGTTTTCTAACTAAAATGGATGATTGGTTAGGGTACCGATTGTTTGGCTGAACGGGTGTTATTCCTAATTTATCAAAACTAGACTACCAATTCTAGTACCGGTCGATTGACTAATTGGGTACCATTCTTGGTTCACCAAGATCGATTAGAGCCTTTCTTACTCATCTAGGCTAATTTTGATCATTTCTTTTGGATACATTTAGTGGTTTATTTTGAGTCAATTTGGTTCTATTTATTTATTTTAGTCTAGTTAGCTTCGAGTTTAATGTGATTGAGTCATTTTAATTTGATTGGTTCATGTTTATCGATTTATTTTGGTTTGAGGACTCTCAGACTATCATGATGACATTGGGGTAAGCCCGTGGGATGACCTTTTGTCCAAATAGATGTTAGATGAGCCCTAGGCTAGCCCTTCGTTTGACTAGATATTAGATGAGCCCACAAGCTGGCTCTTAGTCCAAATAGACATTAAATGAGTTTGAATAGTTGTTAGATGAGCCCACAGGTTGGCTCTTAGTCTGAATAGACATTAGACAAGTTCGTAGGCTCGCTTTCAGTCTGAATAGATGTTAGATAAGTTTGTAGGGTGACCTTCTATTTGATTAGGCAGGGTGACATCAATTATGACATGGTCAGAGCTAGGCAAAGATTCTAGTTGAGATTCATCTACATCCTAGCAGAGGTAATAGCGTAGAGAACAGGGAGTAATGAGGGGTTCATCCAATGATGGTGGATGGCCAAGAGTCTCGCAAGGAAGGAAGAACAACAAAGCATAAAAAAGAAATGAGAAAATAGAATAAAGATAAGTAAAAGAACTCTTACTTCTCTCATCAGTTGATTGTTCCTTGCATTTTTTTTGTTGTGGTTTGATCTCTCCTCTCCTCCCATGTTTTAGATCTTTTTGGCTTTGACCATCTCTATGTGCTTCCATTGATCTTCCCTCCCTTTTTTTTGCAAGAATATGATGAAATTTATAGGCCTTGGGAAGATCGAGTATGGTTGGAATGAACTTCATTCAAATTTCTGAATCAAGGATCTTATCAATTTCTTTTTGTTCATCTTGAATGAGTTTTGTTTAGATTAGATAGTTGTGGATGTGTTTGTTTGAAATTGGATAAGCTTGCAAATGGATAGGGATAAATTTATCTGATGTAGATGACAATAATTTGCAAATTATACTCATCATGGATATTGGATTTATAGAGGGACTATTTGCAAATTTTTGAAAAAATTAGTCCAAATTTTAATTTTATAAATTTCAAGGACTTTTTTACCAAAATTTATTTATAAATTTTCAAAATTTTCAAAGTTCTTTTTAGATAAAATTTAGACTTATTCATAAATACAAATTTTTGAGGGACTTATTTATAAAAAATTGAAATTCTAAGCATTTATTTGTGAATATAGAGTTCTTAATGGATTTATTTACAAACCCTAGATTTCATATGGATTAAATTGTAATTATTGATCTTTTGAGGGGTTTGTTTGCAAACCCTAAATTTTGCAGGGACCTATTTGTAATTTTAGGATTGGACTTTTTTAGAAAAATTTTCTTCCCAGGAACTTATTTGTAATAATAATTTGATCAGGGACCTCTTTGTAAAAATTTATTTGATTTAGGGACCTATTTATAAAACTCTTATTTTTTTCCTTTTAGTTTGATTTTGGATGAGTCTGGAGCCAAATTTTAGTCCAAATATCTGGCTCACTCAGTCCACTTGACTTGAGTCAAAATTTTTTAAGAATTTAGGCCCAAATTGAGCTCAGTTTTTGGTCACATTTGACTGTGATTTAGATTCAATTGAGATCCACACTTGAGCCATAATTTAGTGGCATACAAGTTTCAATTTTGATCATATTTCAATCAAATTTGATTGTGAAAAAAATCATCTCAAATACTGCTAAAGACAAAATATATAGTAGTAGGATGTTGTTGCATACAATTACTTTAGATGAGGCAAACACTTCAAGATTTTGATTGTAAGTTTTCAAATATACCTATCTATTGTGACAATACTATTGCTATTAGTTTTTTTCAAAAATCTAATACTATATTCTTATTCAAAATATATTGATATTCAACATTATTTTATTCACTTTCATGTTTCTAGAAATGATATTTCATTGATTTTTATCAAAATCGATCATTAGCTTGTGGATATTTTCACAAAATCTTTGGATAAGTGTAGTTTTGTTTGATTCATAATAAGATTGGAGTTTTCAAACTTAATTGAATTGATTCAGTATTTAAAAAATTGATTGACTTATTTTATTTTGCTAAATTTCTCTTGTTGTCTATCAAGTTCAGACGCTTAGCTAGGACAGTTCGAGTGCCCAAATTCTAGTTTGAAAATTGGGCTCACAACTTCTGATCTTTGGATGTGCAATCAGGATAGTTCAAATGCTAGAAGTGCCTTAAAATGACCTAACAAGGCTATTTTGACGTCCAAATACATTTTGACTATCTTTGGACTCTCAATCAGTGTGGTTTGGGCACCCAAATATGTAGATTTGGGTTATAGAACTTAGCTAGATGCCCAAATTCCTTCTACCTCTTGGTGCAATCTCCTCTCTAGTGGCCCTCTGACAACTCTAGTAGCCTCCTCTAATGTTCTTCCCAAATTTCCACCCTCCTCCTCCTCTAATTCTTTGAATTCTCCATAGCTGCCTACACCAAAGCCCCTGCATCCATGTGCAAGCATTTCTTGGTTTCAACCTCTAGTGAGGAACCGCAATTTCCTCTCTAATTTCATTCTTCGAATAAGTTCACTTGTTATTATGATCATTTTGCTAGTTCTAGGATGATTCTTCCTTGTATAATAGATTTTATTAAACTAGCTTTCTTGAACCTATCAATCCTATATGTTGCCATAGGGTGGCTTGGCAGTGTATCCTCCTGTGAAACCTACAATGAGGAGGATGTGCGGATATTTTATTCGAATGTCTCTTTTGACTATGGCCACATGACCCTTACTACTTACTATGGATATGCATTGTTCATAGTAGATCGAAAAATCTTAGGGATCATCTTAAAACTTCCTACTGAAGGACAAGAGATCACCTTTGCTTAGTAATGGTCTGATGTAGACCTTTTTCTCAAATTCTTTGAGACTATTTAGAGAGCTTTTGAGCAGAACCATGCATAGGTAATGTGCATAACTAAGACCCTAGCAGCAAACCTCCTCCCTCTTTTCTCCTATGTCATCCACTAGATCTTTTCTTATACTATCCTTCTAAAGAGTGGGCATCATCATAAGACATCATACATGGAGTTATATTTGATCTATTATATTCTGATCAGGCAACTGGTCAACCTCCCTTATATTATTCTTTGTCATAGACCCAATACATCATGCATTCCACTATTGTCGTTGGCTAATCTAGCATCATCACTTGCATCTTCTATGATTTCGGGATGTTTCCACCTCCCAAGGTCCACTCTCCATAGATATACCCCTCCTCAAACCTACATCAGAGCCTCTCTTCACCACATGGTGTTTAGCCTGTAGGAGGATGACAATATCGTACGACATGAGACTGGCCACCTACTATGGGCCAAGTCCAAGAGGTCAACCCCACTACTATTGGTGCCACTAGAGTGGCTAAGGATGCTTAAGCTGCTATTGATACGATGATGCTAAACCTTCACATTAACCCATTGATCAATAGCTAAATGAGCTGACTAAAAGGTTGATTAGACTTGAAGGGATAGCTACTACAAGGATTCAATAGACCATTGAGCATTTGGACAACCTCAAGGGGATGCTAACAGTATTTATGAATTGGTTTGAGCCTGGGCCAAGCACCTAGGGCAACAATCTTGTGGTTTTGTGCTTTTGTATGGTCTTCAATCAGCTTTGAGTTTTGATGATAGTATTTATGGATGCTTGGTTGTTTGTGTTTTGGATTGTGTAGCTTCTATTGTTGTGGATATTTATGTTATGTGGATGCATATATATTGTGGCTTTGGTTGTTGGGGCCTTGATCTTAATGGAAATATCCTTATTTGGTCTTATTTGTGGCATTTTACTTATTGTGATATGGACATTTATGGTTATCTAGTTATTGTACTCCTTATGTCTCTATTATAGTTGCTTTGTGCTTTTCTACCCTTTTTGTTGATGCCTAAAAGTGGAGAAAAATAAATAAAAATGACATGGTAAAATTATTTCAAATAGGGGGAGTTATCCTAGTAAGGGGGAGTCTTACATTTTTATTCCAAAAATGGTAAAATTCTTATATAGTGTAAGATTCACATCTATATTATATATGGCTCTAGTTGATAAATTACTTAAACTATACTTTAAGATTCACATCTATAAGACATCTATATAAATTCTTTTATAGTATAAAAATCTCTTTAATCAACTAGATTATTAATTTTATTTTGTGAGGATTTGTTATCATAAAAAAGAAAGAGATTGTTGCTCTTTGTAGTTTTGATAATGAATAAACCTTATATTTGATCATATCTTGAGTATATGTAGCTAGTTGTCAAATTGAACTTGAAATCAAATCAAGCCCATTTGGAAGCCTCAAGTATAGATGAACTTAAAAATAGCCTTGAAGATGAGATATGATTGTTAATCAACAGACAAAACTTGAAGAATTAGAAATGACTTGTAGAAAGCTCAAGAGATTAAGTCAGCCCACTAAGTTTAGAATTTTCATTTTTATTTTAGTTGAGTCAAATAGTTTAAAGCTTTGGTTAATACAAAACTCATCTTAGAATACTTTTACTGGCCTATTATTTTTGTCTAGGATTAATTATGAGTTGATGTCAAATGGGGATTGAGGTTACAATAAACCAGTTAATTTTTTAAAAAAATTTGGACATTCAAACTTTAGGGTTCAAATGCTCAGACATAGTAGAAAAAACTTTGGGGATTACTAATGGCTTCAGATGCTCAAACCTAAAGTTTGGATGCCCAAAGTTCAAAAGCTGTAACTTCAAGATTTTAGATTTTGTGGCATTGATTGTCCAATACAGGGTTCAATCACTCAAACCTGATAATTGAACACTCATACCCATGACATCAATTGTAATAGCTAGTCAAGTTTAACCATTAGAGTGGGTTGGATGCTCGAATCTGATGGATTAAACACTCGAATATGGTAGAGAATAGCCAATAATGACTAGCTCTCTTCCCAATGGTTATTTAGGGACTTGGGGCTTGTTCTCTAAAAAAGATGTTGTGCATCTTTTAAGCAATCCTTAACTAAGAACACAAGCTCCCACTAGCCCATTAGTCTCCAAGTGCTCTAAACTTTGAATTTCAACTTTTAAATCTTCAAAAGCCCTTGTAATCCATTGAGAGATTTTGTAGTCAAGTTTGAGTGTAAATTTTTCAGTCTTTCATTATTATAAATACTCCTAGGTTGTTAGTAGTGTGAGAGGATCAATGCTTCAGATTGGATGTGCTCATTCACTTAGTTGAAAGCAAAGGCTGTAAAGGGGGTGGCTTTACCTACGAAGTGATGACTCTAGTGGAGAGTCTAAATTCTCAATATCAGGGCAAGGGTCATGGAGTAGGCGCGATTGATCGTTGAACCACATAAAAATTGTGATGCCTTCTTTCCACTTCTTATTTACTTTATAAGAACTTGTGATTTATCTTTTTCTTATGGACTTCCAATTTTTTTGATTGGATTATAATTGTGTTTTCGGTCTCAAATTGCACGCTATTTTTAAAAGACCTAATTCACCTTCCTCCCTCTTACATCAATTTTTGACTATCATGGTATTCTCCAATTTGTTATCTCTTCTATTGCTTTGGATTTAGTCTTCTTGTGCTTGATGTTGAAGGCTAAACTATCATCTATCTAGTTTGGACTATAATTAGAATTTCTCCTTGATTAAGGTTAGCCAATATCTTGGCTAACTTGGCTAAGGAACTGGCTTCCACATTAACTAACCAAGGAACTTTAACTATTTTAACATATGGGATTTGTCCCATGAGTTCTCAAACTTTTTCATAGTATTTGAGTAGCTCAAATTTATGAATTTTGAATCAACCTTCGACTTGGTCGATGACCAACTATAGAATCACCAAAGATATGTAGATGTGGGATCTCCATGGTAAGGGCCATTTCTAGCCCTACAAGTAGGGCTTCACATTCTACCTCATTGTTTGTACATGATTTTGAGAGAAAATTAGAATATTGTGAAATGTCCCTATTAAGGGTGATAAATATAAGTTCAATGCCTGCTTTTATTTGTGGAAGCTTCAACTTGATTCTTGGTTTGATGGATGATACTCCATTAAAGTATAGCTTCCAACTCCTATTCCTCAACATAAAAGGTTTCTTCGTTAGGGAGCTTTAACTCAGTGGAGAGTCATTTGGTACTAAGTGAGCTATGAGAAAATCAATAAGGGCTTGTACTTTAACTATCTTTTGGGAAGTGAACTTTATGTCATACTCTAGGAGGATTAGGGCCTATTTTGCTAGCCTTATAGTGAGTACAAGCTTGACCATTAAGTATTTCATGGGATCAACCTTTGATATTAAAATGACTTGGCAAAAGGGTAAGTAATGCATGAGCTTCTTGACTATGAATATGAACACCAAATAATACTGTTCGATGGAAGAGTAATTATTCTCTAACCCTACTAGCATTCTACTCAAATAGTAGAGTATAATTTCTTTCTTTTCTTGATTATCTTGGGCAATAACTACTCATAGAGACTCTTCCATTGTAATTGTGTAGAGAATTAAGGTCCTACCATGTATAGGTGTTGCCAACATTGGTGGCTTTAAGAGATACTACTTAATCTCTTCAAAAACTTGCTAATATTCTTGATCCTAGATGAATGGAGAATCCTTCTTCAATAATTTGGAAAAGGGTTTGTACTTCTCGGAGAGATTTGAAATGATTCTCCTTATGTATGCGAGTTGGTCTTAAAATGACCTCAACTATTTTAAGTTGTTGGGTGGTGACATATCCAAGATGGCTTTGATCATAGATGAATTAATTTCAATCCCTCAGTATCTGGCAATGAAACCAAAGAATTTTTTTGATGATACCCTGAAGTTACATTTCATAAGGTTCATCTTTAGGTTATATTTTCTAAGATAGTTAAAAACCTAGATGTGTTTGTCTTTGGCTTTAGTTTTAACCACCAAATCATCTATATATCATTCTACCAGCTGGTGATTCAGATCATCAAAGATTTGAGTCATGGCTTTTTGATAAGTGGCGTATATGTTCTTAAGCCTGAAGAGCATCACCTTGTAGTCATAAATACCTATTGGAGTTCAAAAGGCCATATATTTTTCATCATCAAAATCAATATGGATTTGGTTATATCCTGAAAAATCACCCATAAAGGAAAATAGTGCAAAATTGGCAATATTACCAATCATGATTTTCATAATTAGTATTGGAACATTATCTTTTAGACATGCTTTGTTTAAATCCCTAGTCCACACAAATGCAGATTCAACCATTTTTTTTCTTGACTGGCATAATACTTGCCACCCAACCTGGGCAATTCTCCTCCCTAATAAAGATTACTTCAATTAGTTTCTTTATTTCTTCTGTTATCTTCTATTTCAAGTCAAGTTTCATCTTCCTAGGTGCTTATTTGATAGGTGAAATTTTTGAATTAATGGACAATTTATGGGCTGAAACTTTAGGGTCGAGTCTAGGCATTTCCCCTAGCTCCATAAAAAATAATTAATGTATTCTTTAAGAACTGGTTTGAGTTAGGCTTGACTTTCCTTTGAGTGTTGTGTGCTAATATAGGGTCCTTTTTTGAACCTAGGTTAACTTTCATCAATTCATCGATTGTGGATTGCCTCCCATCTTTGAGTTTTGGTAGA
Organism: Trichopus zeylanicus subsp. travancoricus; assembly: GCA_005019695.1. Taxonomy (NCBI): domain Eukaryota; kingdom Viridiplantae; phylum Streptophyta; class Magnoliopsida; order Dioscoreales; family Dioscoreaceae; genus Trichopus; species Trichopus zeylanicus. The sequence continues at coordinate 93,848 of RXID01011087.1, forward strand.
GCTTTTTTTGGCTTTTAAGGATCACCTCTTCACCAAGTAGTTCATCATATTGAATAGGACTTGGTAAGGGTTATTCCTTTGGTACTGAAGGCATTTCAGTTGTGTCATGCCCCCTGTCTTTAGGCTCTGAAAGAGCTTTACTATGGACTTTACCTTTTTATAGTGTTTGAAAAATCATAGCTAGCTTGATTCACATGATTTGTGTGTTGGAAGGTGTTGAGGGTGTTTGATCATCCTTGTTATCAGACAGAGATCCAATGGTGACAATAAGACATGTATGGATACTTGGAGTAATATAACCTAGTCCTTTGGAATTATTATTTTATCTTCTAGGAATATAAGCATGTGCTTGGAGTGGGTTCCATATATTTTTGATGAAATAACTTTTTCTTTCGTTTGTTAAATTCTACAACCAAATTTCTTGATTATTTGATAAAATTTGTCTAGAAAATATTTATGTATGATCACTAGCTAATAGTCACCATCACCTTTTGAACCTTTAGGCACCGTTTGGTTCTGAATTAGGATTAGGATCAAGGTCAAGACTAGTGAACTATTTTTGTAAACTAATATATTTTTATCAAAATTAACCCTACAATAATTTAAATTTCAAAAAACTATTTAAATTTTTATAATAAATTAATTTAATAACAGTGTAAAATAAGTAATATTAATTTTACAAGATAAAAAAATAATTTTAAAAAATATTGATCCTAGTCCTGATCCCAAACCAAACAGTGCCTTAGGTTTTAGGATTTCGCGCATGCTTGGGACATATGAGATTGTCTTGTAAAACAATATCTCCTTTTCTTCCTTATGTCAAGGGGGAATATAAAATATTATTAATTTCTCCACAATATTGGTGTTTAGCTTATCTAATAGCTTAAGTAAGACTTCTAGGATCTTTATAACAAGGAGGATACTTTCCTTTAGACCTCTATCATTACCTTCATCAAAAAAATAGCCACCCGAGTAGAATTATGGGATTTTTTTCATCTGAAGACTATGTCTCTCCCTAGATAAAGAGAGCTAAATATTAGACTAGCATTCTTCTTTTTTACTTGACTGATCGAAATAGACATTTCACCAGTATAGGATCTTTGATAATATTTTGCATCATCATAATGTACTTCATGAACATCAAAAGAATGTACATCCTCATCAATCCAATATTCTTCACTATAAGTATTTGAGGTATTGATGTAAGGTTGATGACACTACTTTATTTTCGTATAGCCATGGCCTCCCTAATTGTGCTTTCTGATCACATAGAACTTAGAATCAGTCATTAACTTACCTACCTTCAAAGGTATGGTTATGGCTCCAAGAGCTATTTGAATATTTTGATTTCTCGAATAGTACACTTTCTGACAATAGATGGCACATATCCAAAGCTAAAGCCCATAAAGTATGGAAGATAATCAAATTAACCAAGGAGCTTGGGTCAATAAGGACTCTATTGATTTTAATCCTATCATTATTTCCAATGACATATAGTGATTTGTTGTGGTCTATCATCTTAGGTAGCAAGTCATATAATGCCTCTTTTATATTTTCCTTAGCAAAGAATGCTTGATAATTAGTTGAATTAGGGCATCAAACACATTTAGCATAGTAGAAATTTTCTTAAGGTGACTAGCTATGTTATACTCAACCTTCTTGGATGCAAATTTAGCTTGTAAAGACCTTACATCCTCATATATTTTAATTTTCCTTTCTTTGTGTTTGTCCTTGAAGATGTTCTTGTCTCTAGGCATTAAGAATTGCCTAGGGGATGATACCTTACCACCTCTAAGCTATATTTGATTTGTATTTCTTAGTTGGTTTCTAGCATCTTGAGACTAACTGGACCCTTCTTCAAAGTCACTATCGAACCAAATCATATGGCAAGGAATAGTAGATCCTTGCCCCCAATTGATAGTTTTTTGGGTGCCTTTGGAGGATGTGGCTAGCTGATAATCATCTCACTTAGCATCATAATTAGGCACATGGGGTTTTCTAGTTAAGAGATCTTTAGAGTATCTTTGGATGAATCCTTCTACTTCATCAGTCAACATGACCTTCCTTAGGAATTTGTATTTGGGGCATTTCTTTCATAGATGTTTGGATTGTCTTAATGCAGGAGTTGGATGGGTGTCAATATTAGCTTGTTTAATCCTTTCTCAAAATGCTTGCTTCTTCTTCTAGTGGTTACTAGTGTAGGGCCTCTTAAAGCAATTGTGAAGTTGTTCTAACTCAGATACAAAGCCAAATTCATCATCTATGTCTTGCATATATATAATTCATCTAAAGTTGATAGAGGGCATCCTTTCACAGACTCTAGGATTCGGACTTCACCAAACTTAATGGGTTGATCATTTACTATTAGGTTATTTGATAGATCTAGGTTGACTGATCTTTAGTGTCTATAGAACTTGCATGAGTCACATGCAACAAGAGGCACCAGATGTAGGTTGTTGTCCTTGAGATTGTTTATCTTCTTTAATTTACTTATGGGGTGGATGGTCATCCTGATCTCTAGGAGGGTTAATAAGTGATTTTCTGCCATTTATGCAAGACTTTTTGTGTGCCTTTGCCTTATCCTCCACCATTATTTCCATCCTTTTGATTTCTGGAAAAAGCATGGCAACTACATTTGAGATACTTTCCATGTGGACAGTTATGGCTTGCATGTGTTCATTTATCACTTGCATTTATGCCCTAACATATTTCATATTGGTTATAGATAGATCTTTTATAGCGTCTAGTTGTAGCTTGATCACATCATAGTCATATTCATGGGCAAACCACTCTTTGACAAAGCCATCTTGGTGGTAGTCTGCTCAAAGGCTTGTGGAAATCTCCATTTCATCAGTGATATGCTTGAGGAGATCGTTTGCTTCTTGCCTTCTTGCATTTTAGACTTCATCATCATTAGAATGATGAGGTGTCTCTAGTGATTATCTTGGCTATTAGCTTTCGATAGCAATAATGGTAACACACATTACCACCGGGGGTTCTTCTTCCCCATTATTAGTGTCAAAGTCCTTGCATAAAGCTATGAGTTTATTAGAAAGGAATTTCTTAAGAGTTACTTGATTTCTTTCTCCTTGAATATATTCTTCCAAAGCATCAACATACTCTTGGGTGGCCAATTTCTTGACGGTGTATCCCTCTTGTTAAACCAACTTATTCTTCTTTTTATTCTTGTCTTTTTTGCTTTTTGATGTTTTGAGTAGGTCAGGAAACTTGTCCTAATGAAGCTTTCCTTACTACCATCCCAGAATTTTCAGAATTCCTAGCCATCTTTTTAATAATCTTTTTCAACCTTTTAGAGATGTAGATCTTCCACAAGTGTTCTTGTTCAGGTGTATGTTGTTCTTCTTCCCTGAAAAGGTATCCATCAAGTGGTTCATATGCTTCAAACATAATGATATAATTAATGTATTTGGTAGGTGTATCAAATATGGATAATTTCAAGAGAGTTAACTTGCCTTCTCAATACTACTTCTTGATCTAATACTTAAACACATAATATAATATTCAATGGCATGACCCAAGACTCTATGATAAGAGAGATAATTTGGATGATCCTTTTTATTTGTTTCATTTGGCCTTTTGCATTTTGAAAATTGGAGGCCTAATTTTAGGATATCTTGATGGATTTTGTCTATTTTTTCTCTCTTAAAAGAGTATTTCTTCCTGAGCCTCTATAGAGACCATTGGATGGTTGTACCTCTCCGTCTCTCCAAAAGTTGGTAATTTTTGAGAAGTATCTCCTCTTATTGTGGGTTTGTAGGCTTCTTCTATTCATTTATTGTAAATGTTTCCCTCATAATTTTGGAGGGCTCCCCTCGCATTGCCTTATTCTTTTCCAATTTGAGATGCTACAAATTAGCTAAGGCTAGTAGGCCAATCCTCTCCAACTTTTTAACTTGTATAATAAGGTCTTAGAAAGTATGAATGGAAGAAACATTCAAATAGGATCCCATCCAATCCTTTCTCATATTACCAAGGGCTAGATTTAAGCCCCAAATTGGCTTATGGGTTGTTCATATCCAAAGATGAGGTTCCTCCATCATGTGATGTAATTTGGCACTAATTCATTGTCACACTTGGGTGTTGAGATGAGGTTTGCAATGGCCATATTGTCGCTAACTCTTCCACACCTAATCTGAAAAGATTTCTTCATTTGCAACTAGATTTGTGTAGATTCTAGTTGTAAACTAGTATGCCATTCAAATACTACTCCAGTTAAGCTTGTTGAGAATTGGCGAAATAAAAATGAAGGTTATTACTCAAATCTCCACAAAGTTACAAATATGTTACATGTTATTCAAGGTTACTAGTGCTGTTAAATTATTTGAATTTAGGTTCTATATAGCCATTGGGATATAGCACTTGCTCATGATGACTTGGGTATGGCTTGTCTACATTATTTATCCTAACTGAGTCACTCCCTTGTCTTAGTTGAGCTACAACCATTTGTTGCACTTGTCATTGTATGTGTGTTGATAGCTCCATGTTGCTAAGAATCCCTGAGATTGGTGATTGGGTATCCCTTGCAAGTGGAAGAGGTGTTTGTGAAGGACCTATATCTTCAAGGACCTCATTTGGAGGATATGTGTTTTTTGTTGCCCCTACAACTTCCTGAGATGATTGCTGCAACTACCCAAACGTGTCGAGCTTTTGTCTCATTTATATCATCAGCTCCATTAGCTCCATCGTTTTCTCATGAGCTTCATCCTTTTCTTTCTCTTGTTGTCTCAACCATTCTCAAAGTGCCTCCATAGTCATTTCTCCACTAGAGCTTTTGGTTATGACTTAGGCTCCTAACAAAACATGATAGTCTATGTGTCAAGAATCAAGTTTTAGTTTTGTATGTTTTGGATCTAGGCTAACTTCCCCTATTAGTTGGGTTAGCTCATTCACGAGCATACTCATTGAATGAGTAGCTACACCTTCTCTCTAGCGTGGAAATAATGATCTACTAACAAGGGTCCCTGCTTCCCATGCTTCTTTATTTGCAAGCTTTATTCACATAGCCTTCTTTTGGCATTTGGCTGGCTGACGAGTGGGCTCACAGCTAGAGTCATGATGGAAAATTACTCTAACAATGTGGATGGCTCTCTTTTGTGGGATTTTATGTTTGGTTGTAATCTTATCATGGTTCTTCTTATTTTTCTTGTTTATTCTTTCTTTAGCTATAACCGTAAGGTGAGATTGTGTTTCTTTTGCTTTACCCTTCTCTAAGCAATTTAATGGGGCAAAGAAATTAGAGATGGGAATAGTAATGACTGACTTCATTTGAGGGGTAGACTTTCCAAGTCGATTGAAAATTCCAATAGCCTTCCTGTTCCTTGTGATGGTCAGGATAGGCTCTTCTTCATCCATGCATATTTTTAGACTTTCTTTTGATTGCTCTTCCTTGGGAGTAGACCGAAGGTGATCAAATAGTAGGCTTTGCTTTGTGCCTAACCTCTAGAAGTTAGATGCCCTTGCTTGTTAAAGTGTAGCTTCCAATTCCACATTTGGTTAACCCTTTACCTTTGAAATAAGGGATAATTACGGATAACCTCCCGTAATTAGCCTTAATTACGCTTAACCCCCCGTAATTTCCGTAATTACCCACACCCCCCAAATTCGAAAATATTTACCCACACCCCCCTGATTGTTATTTAATAAAAATTTTGCCAAAAAATTCCGATTTTACCCTCGGTTATTTTACACATACACCCCTAAAAACTTATTTTTTTATATTTAACGCCCCGTAATTTATTTTTTTGCAAATAACACCCCGAAATAACTCAGATTTACAAAAAATCCTCGAAATTCGAATTTTTGTAAATAAACCCCCGAAAATTATACCGATTTATAGAGAAGTCCCTTAAATTCAGATTTTTACAAATAACACCCCAAAATAACTTAGATTTACAAAAAGGTCCTTAAAATTTAAATTTTTGCAAATAAACCCCCGAAAATTATTTCGATTTACAGAAAAGTCACCGAAATTCGGATTTTTGGGAATAACACCCCGTCGCGCGGGCAGGAGCGAAGGCGGAGGCCGGCAGCGGGAGCGGAGGCGGAGGCTGGGCGGGCGAGAGCAGAGGCGAAGGCCGGGGCGCCGGCGTGCCGAAACCCGGGCGTGGACGGCCACGGCCGAGGCCGTTCCGCCCCCGCGTGGCGGGGACGGAGGACGAGAATCCCGCCCGCGTGCCGGTGCGCCGGCCTCGGCCTCCGTCCCCGGCACGCGGGGACGGAATGGCCTCGGCCTTGGTCGTCCGCGCTCGCGTGCGGAGGCCGAAGCCAAGTGCGGAGGCCGAGGGCGAGTGCGGAGGCCGTCCGCGGCCGCGTGCCGGCGAGCCATCCGGCGCGGCGTCGGGCCTCGGCCTCCGTCCCTGACGCGCGGGCACGGACGCCAGCCGGCGATGGTCCGGCGAGGGGTGTATTTGTAAAAATTAGTTTTTTTAAAAAAAATTAGACATATTTTATAAAAAAATTTAAGGGTTTATTTTTTTAATGTATAAATATTAAATTTGTAATTAGAAATATAAAAAACACTAATGTCTTTTTTGTAAAACTTTATTTAAAATATGATTAAAAATATAGATTTATTTATAAATAAAAATATTGAAGGGGTCTATTTGTAAATGTATAACATGAAACTTGTAATTTTAAATTTTAAGTTTTGAAACCTTCGATGACTTATTTGTAAAATTTATTTATAAAATAAATAAAATTTGGCCGTATTTATAAAGAAAAATATTAAAGTTGGTCTATTTTTAAATGTAAAAATAGTAAACTTGTAATTTGAAATTTGAAAATTTTTAACTTTCACTGTATTTTTCGTGAAATTTAATATTACAAATGATTAAAATATTAATTTATTTAAAAAAAATTCAAGGGGTCTATTTGTAAATGTACAATATGAAACTTGTAATTTTAAATTTTAAGTTTTGAAATCTTTGATGATTTATTTGTAAAATTTACTTATAAAATAAATAAAATTTGGACGTATTTATAAAGAAAAATATTAAAGGTGGTCTATTTCTAAATGTAAAAAATAGTAAACTTGTAATTTAAAATTTGAAAATTTTAAACTTTCACTGTATTTTTCGTGAAATTTAATATCGAAAATGATTAAAATATTAATTTATTTTAAAAAAAATCAAAGGATCTATTTGTTAATGTACAATATGAAACTTGTAATTTTAAATTTTAAGTTTTGAAACCATCGATGATTTATTTATGAAATTTACTTATAAAATAAATAAAATTTAGACTTATTTATAAAGAAAGCCACTTCATAATTATTGATAATCATTCATGAGATTTTATAACATATAGCCTGCTAGAACAATAATAGAAGCTTGCAGTTTGTTAGAACAATATAGCCTAATCAGCAATCAGATAGCAATAGCAGCTAGAAAGTTCAAGACACAAGACAATATAACAAGTTCTGCTATTGTCCAACAAAAGCAAACCTTCAATATTCAACCAAAAAAAGGAAACATTCGATTATTCCTTATAAATCAAAATTTGAAGAACATTAATGAAACAAGTGTCTAAAATAACACTCCTCATTTCTCATTCAATAAAAGAGAGGTGGATGATAAAAGATATGACAGTTCCTCCTGAGTTGCTAATCCAAAACCTTGCCATCTAACTCTCCCCAGTCTATCTAGTAGAAATATGTACCTGCAAACAGAATGCACCAATAGTTATGATAACCAAGCAACATGATATCATTATCATTTTCGAGAAGACTGTTCACCCAATGAAAATTGATCCTAGAGATTTGACGAACTTCCTGCAAAAAAATACAGTGACATTTATTAATGTATTGTTTTAAAATCACATAAAATAAGAAAAATAATTGTCAAGTTTTTAAAAGAAAAACTCACATGGTAAATGCATACTAAAATTTGAAGTCATTACGGTAGACCTTCCTCTTCCTCTTCCCCTGCCACGTTCTCCAACATATTGGTTTCCCACTGACTGTTGAGTACTGCTAGATCCAGAAACATCAATTTGTTGTTGCAGTCCAAGAGGCTCTTTACACGCTCTCTTGTTGTGTCCCAGCTGACCACATCTACTGCAAGCATATATTGCTCTACTTGATGTTTCCATTGGATCCTTAATCCTTTTCTTCTTAGGCCTACCAGGTTGTCTCCTTGAACGTGGAGGAAGTACTTGCAGAGCATTTGGCACAGACACCCAAAGTTACTTACTTGGCAATGGAGTGACAGAAACACCATATACTCTTTTGTATGTCTCCAGAGTATAGTAGTCATCAACAAAATCAATAGGATCAAGCCGAATATCAAGGAGAGCAATAATACCGTGAATGCAAGGTACTCCTGTCAGCTGCCATTGCCTACAGTCACAAATCCTCTGCCTTATATCCACAATCCATCGACCTGCAGGATCACTGACCTCTGAAATATCATCAGAAGACCTCCAAATATGGTATCCGCCCCGTGCCTGTGAAACTTTCCTAATAAAAGCTTCTATTCTTGGTACTAGCTTTCCAGACCAGTGGGATCCTTCATTTTTTCTTGTGGCAAATTTCACCATTATCTTCTGCCTGATGAAATCAAGTAATTCAAGAAAGGGAAGCTCCCTGCCATCCTGAATAAAACTGTTAAATGACTTAGAAATATTGTTAGTCACATAATGGCATTTCACTGAATGATCAAAGTGACTTCTACTCCATGTAAAATCATTTATTTCTTTCATGTACTGCCAAGCTGGTATAGATAGCTGTTTAATCCTTTCCATGTATTTCACGAATTCAGTAGGCAGAAATGTATTTGAAGCATTAAAAACCAAATTTTCTAACCTTTTCCCAGGGTATGATCTTTTCAAGTTTGCAATCACATGCCTGATACAAGCTCTATGCTCAGCATATGAGAAAATATTCTTCACAGCATCAGAAAGACCCTTCTGCCTATCTGAAATAATAACCAAGTTATTCAAATTTCCAATAACCCGTTGTAAGTTATGTAGAAATTATAACCAAGATTGGTATGTTTCTTCTTTTGCAACTGCAAATGCAACTGGAATTATGTTATTCTCCCCATCAATTCCACAAGCTGAAAGCAATGTGCCTTTATATTTCCCTTTCAAGAAGCATCCATCAACTCCCAGTATAGGTCTGCATCTAGTAAGAAAAGCTCTCCTACAAGCATGTAGTGACATAAAACATCTCTGAAAAGACATATTTGGACACTGAGCAATGTGCACAATATTATCAGGAACCCTCATCTCCAACTCTGCCTTCAGCGAATGAAACAAATTAAAAGATTCTTCTTCATTGCCATGAATAATCCTGTAAGCATAGTCTTTTCCCCTCCATGCCTGCATATAAGTCAGTCTGAGACTGTATTTCTCATTCATCATATTCTGTATTTGCTTGACTGTGATTTGCTTGTCAACACACATCCAATGCAAAACTTGGTTGCCTACCCATTCAGCATTTGCCATTTTGTTTTCAAAAGTATTGATAGCAATACAAGTATGAACTGGTTCCATTTTTCTTATCTGAAAACCTGAACCATCAGATCTCTCTGAAGCATGAAGCCTCCATCGGCAATTCGCAGAAGCACATCTGACTGTTACTCTGTTACGCTCATTCTTCACAAACAAAGGCTGAAATCTGTGCATAATACAGTACTATCTAAGAGCCAATCTAAATGCATGTACATCTTCAAATATATCTCCTATGTTCAAAACATTGTCATTCAAATTATCTTCAAGTAAAGGCAGTAAATCATCTTCCGCTCTGTCTTCTACTCCTTCTTCTTCGCCTTGTCTTATATTTTCTTGCTCCTTCTCAGCAACTAACTCATCATTATCATCCTCCTCCTCCTCATCTTCATCATCATCAGAAGAATACATCAAACTATGAAAACTGGAATCAGAAAGACAATCATCTAAATCTAAATCAATATATTCATCTCTTTGCACACTGTGATACACAGAAGATTCTTCTGTCAAAGCAGTCAGCCTTGGTGCAGACACTGCTGATAAAGGATCACCTATGTCCTCCACTGATATATAAATATTGCTATGTTTCAAGTCTTGAATTATTGTCCACATTGCTTCCAGCTAAATTTCACTGCTGATTGACATATAAATTGGAGGACTACTGTTTGGATATAAATACTTAATCACAAGTAACTCATTTGTCCTTGCTTCGACCAATTTACAAGCTTCAGTCCATAATTCTACAAATGTGTATTTTCTTGTATCAACCAGTAAAGATTTCTGTCTACCAAATACATATTTTTTTCTTTGAGTATGTTCCAATTCCTTCCATTATCCTCCATAATGGAGCACTAATCGTACCAAATTCTTTGAATCAGCCATCTGTAAATACACAATATCAAAAATTAGATATAAAAAATAGATAAAAGAATTGTGACAGGTGGCTTGGTGGAAAGGGGGGTGGGGGTAGGAGTGGTTGGGCAGACGGGCGGGGTGCAGGCGGCGGGGCGGGGATAGGGTGGCGGGGGGGGAAGGGGGGGAGGCGGGATTGGGGGCCCGTTGGGGTGGCCGGAGGGGGGGGGGGGGGTGGGGGGGGGGGGGGGCAGGGGCGGGGACATGGGTGGCCGTGAGGCAAAGGGGGAGGGGCGGGGGTGTCAGAGCCCGTCTGGGGCCAGGGGCGAGGAGAGGGACAGGGGTGCCAGTGAGGCAAAGAGGGAGGGGTGGGGTGTTGGAGCCCGTCTGGGGGCAGGGGCGGGCGTGTCGGAGCCCGTCTGGGAGCAGGGGCAGGGACGGGAGTGGGGGATGGGTCCGAGGCCGTCGCGTGGGGAGGAGGTGGAGGCGGGGCAGCAACGGCGCGAGGGAACGACGGAGGAAGGTGGAGGTGGGGCAGCAACGAAGAACAAGATGGTGGCTTACCGAGGACGATGGAGGGTGGCAGCGACGGGACAACGGTGTTCTCGCCGGCGGGGCAGCAACGGCGCGAGGGCATAGCTATGGCGACGTCATGGGGGGCGCGGCGCAGAGCAGCGACGGCGTGGGTGGCGCAGGGCAGCGAGCGGACGGTGACGGCAAGCCGGCAGGGCAGTGACGGCAGCAGCTGCGCAGGGACTGACAGCGGCAGCGGCAGAGTAGAGCGGCGACGGCAGCGCAGATGCATTTAGGGCTACAGGAAGAAGAGGGTTTTATAAGAAAATTCTAGATTTTTTTGTAATTCGGAATAATTTCAGGGTGTTATTTGCAAAAATCCGCTCCCGCGCGCTGAGGAAGGAGGCAGAGGCCGAGGCGCCGGCAAGCCGGCGACAGGAGCAGAGGCCGAGGACGAGGCCGTTCCACCCCCGCGTGCCAAGGACGGAGGCCAAGGCCGGTGCGTTGGCACGCGGGTGCGGACGGCCAAGGCCAAGGCTGTTCGTCCTCGGCACGCGGGGGTGGAACAGGCTTGGCCTCCGCCTCCGCTCCCGCCGTCGACTCCCGCCCGCCAGGCCTCCGCCTCCGCTCCCGCCGCCGGCTCCCGCCGGCCTCCGCCTCCGCTCCCGCCCGCTCGGCCTCCGCCTCCGCTCCCGCGGCCGGCCTCCTCCTCCGCTCCCGCCTGCGCGACGGGGTGTTATTTGCAAAAATCTGAATTTCGGGGACTTTTCTGTAAATCGAAATAATTTTCGGTGGTTTATTTGCAAAAATTCCAATTTCGAGGACCTTTTTGTAAATCTGAGTTATTTCGGGGTGTTATTTGCAAAAATTCGAATTTTGGAGACTTCTCTGTAAATCGGTATAATTTTCGGGGGTTTATTTGCAAAAATTCAAATTTTGAGGACTTTGTTTGTAAATCTGAGTTATTTCGGGGTGTTATTTGCAAAAAACTGAATTTCGGGACGTTAAATATAAAAAAATAAGTTTTTAGGGGTGTATGTGTAAAATAACCAAGGGTAAAATCGGAATTTTTTGGCAAAATTTTGATTAAATAACAATCAGGGGGGTGTGGGTAGTTACGAAAATTACGGGGGTTAAGCGTAATTAAGGCTAATTACGGGGGGTTATCCGTAATTATCCCTTGAAATAATGACATTGGGTCTCTTTCCGCATGATGGGAGGTGAGGAGTGGGTTCATCTTTTGTGACAGCAATGTTGATTGGTGAGTTTGTAGGTGCACTATTGAATTAGATGACCTCACAGATGGTTCTGAACTTGATTTAAGCCCTAACTGCTCATGTGGTGATCATCAACTGAAGTAGATGAATGACCAATCCTTCTCCTAAGATGATGGTGCATGTTGGGGTAGGGATGTTCTTTATTGGTGCCATTTGATGCTTTCTTCTATAAAAGAGAACGCAATTGATCAGTTTTCAATTGTGATTCTATTTTAGTGATGTTTATATTATATTAACTAAGTTTTTACACTTGAAGGTGAAGTTAGGTCCTACTGAATGTGTGAAAATTTGTGGTTGACCAACGCTAAAAAATGTAAAAATTTGCCACACACAATCTAGCCACAAATCATGAAGAAGTCCCACCCAGCATGCTAGAATTTGTGGAGCTATAATTGACTATCTGAGATAGCTAAGAAGATCTTGATAAGCAATCTCAAAACAATAAGTAAAATTTGGTTGGGTTTGAATGTGCAATCAAAAATTGTGAAAACATGATTTTCAACAGAGTTCAATCAAACATGGCCCTTGTATGATGGATTAGATGAGTTCAAGCCTACCATAGTTTGATTTGAATTCAGAGAATGACTAACTACTTTGTCTTATGCTAACCATCTTTGACTAAACGCATTTTTAGTTTATTATCTATTAAATTTGAGGTATTGTCAATGACTTTATGCTTGTTGCCAACTAACTCTACTTGATTTATGTCTAATTCAATTTAGACTGGGATTCAATTCAATGTTCGAACTTGATTTTGGTTCAAGTCTTATTTGATTCAATTCGATGTTAGATTTTATGGAGCTAAGATCAACCATCCAAGATAGTTAGAGACCCAAAAAGTAATCTCAAAATAATAAATAAAATTTGGGTATGTTTGAGTGTGCAATTAGAGATTATGAGAACATGACATCTAACTATGCAATTCCTATTGTTAATTACCCTAACAATTGTCAAAAATCTTTCAATGTAAGAAACCTAGCTAATAGAATAGAGACATAAAGAAAAAAAAAAGAAGCAAAGTTTGACTAATTTAAGAAAGGGGTACATGCTTTAAGTAAGGGCATACCTCCATTTTACAAAAAGTTTAAATTCATAATATAAGTAACATGAAATGAGGAAGGGAATGGGAAAAGCTTGATGCTCGCCACTACCCCTACCTCCATACACTTGATGGAGTGGAACTTGACTTGAGTTGGTGCTTGATTTGATCCTTGGAGGATGCAAATAAGTTCACTAAATTTCAAGGTGTAGTTGAATACCTTGACTTGTGTTGATTGACCCCTTTAAGGTTTAAAGTACCACCACTGATAGTTTTCTCCTTGTTGTCAGTTGATTTCTTTTGATCTTTGATGTAGGAGAGTGATTAACAGCCTTAGCTTGTGCTAATCATTATCATTTTGATAATCAATGAGCTTTTTACTTGTGTTAATTAAATTTAAAGCATCACTGATGGCTTTATTCTTATTTCAATGAACTTTCTTCGAACATGATTTTTGAGTAACTGACTAAGTGAATTTAAACCTGTCTTAGTGCAATGTGATTTGAGAAAATGGCTAGTAGCTTCAGCTGCTTATGCTAATTGTCCTTAATTTGATAATTCACAACCTCTTTGACTTATTATCGATTAATTTTGAAGCATCACTAGTGGCTTTTGAGCTTGTATTGGTTGAGCTTTAAGTGTCACTGATAGCTTTGTACTTTTATTAGTTAACTTCCTTTGAACACAATGTTTGGTTAACTGACTAAGTTTAAGGTTGCCTTAGGTTGATTTCAAATGGTTAGTGGTCTTAGCTTATGTTGACCATTTCTGATTTAATAATTGATGGCCTCTTTGGCTTGTTGTTGATTAACTTTTAGAAGGCAACCAACAGCTTTTGAGCTTGTGTCGATTGAGCTTGAAGTGTGGTTGATGGCTTTATGTTTATTGGTGGTTGACTTCTTTGAACATGGTGTTTAGTTGATTGATTAAGTAAATTCAAGCCTGCCTTAGTCCAACTTTGATTTGAGAGAATAATTAGTGACCTTGGCTAATTCTAATTATCCTTAATTTTATAACCAACAGGCTTTCCTGGCTTGTGTCAATTGGGTTTTGAGGTATTGTCAAAGACTTTAAACTTATTGTTAACTAACCCTAATTGATTTAAACTTAACTCAACCTAAACATGATTTTCATTTAAGTTTGCTTTGGTTCAATTTAAAGTTCAGACTTGATTTTGGTTCAAGTCTGATTTGATTTAGCTCAATATTTAGAACTTGGCTTTGGTTCAAGTTTGATTTCCCTGATTGAGTTTTAAGCTTGACCCTTAATAAATCTTGGTTCGACCCTTATTTTGTTCTTGATGGATCCTTAACGATCTTGGATCCAACCCTTGTTGGGTCCTTATTGGATTCTTAATGGATCTTGGATCCAACCTTAATTGGGTTCATTTTGGTTTCTTAATAGATCTTGGTTCGACCCTCATGGGGTGTTAATGAATCCTTAATAGATCTTGGATCCAACACTGGTTGGGTTTTATTGGATCCTTAATGGAACTTAGTTTGACCCTTATTAGGTTCTTGATGGATCCTTAATGGATCTTGAATCCAACCCTGATTAGGTTCTTATTGGATCCTTAATTGATCTTAGATCCAACCTTGATTAGGTTCTGATCTATCTTTAATAAATCGTGAATCCAACCCTAATAGGGTTCTTATTGGATCCTTAATAGACCTTGGATCCAAACTATATAAATCACAATGAATTCTTTCCTTTCTTTATTTATATTATTGTACTTGTGGTTTGATTGATGTTTGTATGACATTATGGGTATCTACTTGTATTGAAGCACTTATTGGATTTATTGTGTTTTAATGAAAAATTGATTTAGTCTTTTGAAACCTTATTTCCCCCCTTTCGAAGGTTACGAATATGGGCCAATAAGGTTAAACTCGGTTCTGGTTTAATTTCAACTTGGTTCTCTTTTAGGTTCAACTTGGCTCTAGCTCAGGTTCAAGTTTGACCTGGTTCTCATTTTGGTTTCGCCTTGTTCTAGTTTAGCTTTGACCTAGTTCAGGTTTCAAGAGTGACCTTAGTCCGCTTTAGGTTTGATTTGGTTTTGGATTGCTTTTAGGTTTCAATTTAGACCTGATTTTGGTTTTGATTTAGGTTTAGACTTGACTTTGGTTTTAGTTTATGTTTGGACCTGATTTTAGTTTTGATTCATGTTTAGACCTAATTTTTTTTTTTGTTTTGGTTTAGCTTTAGACCTGATTTTTTTTTTGGGTTCAGGTTTAGACCTTTTTTCTTGTATTTGTTTAGGTTTAGGCCTAATTTTAATTTTGTTTCAGGTTTAGCCCTAATTTTTAACTTTGGCTTTGGTTTAAACATGGTTTTTATTTTAATCAATTTAATTTGGTTTGTTTCATTTGTGGTTGAGTTCCAAAGGATTCTCTTAGGCTAAGAGTATATCAATCAACTTCCAAATGAGATTTCTAAGCCAGAAATACAATGCTCGAGTTCCCAAAGGAATTTTGTAGGCCAAAAATATGACATTCAAATTCCCAAAGAAATCTCTTAGGCTAAACATATGGCATTCAGGTTCTTGAAAGAATTCCTTTGGCCAAAAATATAATGTTTGTATTTTGGAAGGAATCCCTTAATATAGAGATATGGCGTTTGGGTTCTTGAAAGAATCCTTTAGGTCAAAATATTCAGTTGTCGGGTTCCTGAAGGAATCCCTTAGGCTTGAAAGTTAGGTAGTTGGGTTTTCAAAGGAATCTCTTAGGCCAAAAGTTAGGCTATCATATGTTCCAAAGAATCCCTTAGGTTTGAAAGATAGGCATTCAAGTTTTCAAAGGAATATCCTAGACCTATGAGTTAGGTGATCGAGTTTTCAAAAAAATTTAAGACCTAAAAAGTGACAGTCGAGTTTTTGAAGGAATCACTTAGGTTTGAAATGATGGTGCACATGGCACACGAATCGGGATAGAGGGGAGAAAAGTAAAATAATGAGAAGAATTTCTCTCTTTTTCTCTTTTTGTTCCATCTATTTTTTTCATTTTTTTCCTTTTTTTTTGTTTTTCCTTCCATTTTTTTCTCTTTTTCTTTTCTCTTTCATAGTAAAACTACTTCCTTTTTTTTTTTATCTATTTTCCTCTCCCAATTATCTTTTTCTCCTCCTTTCTCTTGTCTTTCTTCTCTCCTTAATCATCAAGTGGTTAGATCCAACTATCTCCAATGGGATTCAACTAGTGGAAGCAAGAGGAAGTTGCCTCTTGGAAATCTTGGCAATGTTAGTGATGTGAAACCACTTTGCAGCAGCTCCAATAGTGGGCATGGTGGATCGGTAGTGGCAGCGAATCCCGATGGTGATGAGAGGCGAGGAAATATATTGGATATGTGTGAGATGCGATGGAGTAGAGACAAGTGGGAGACAATGAGGAAGACACTATAGGTTGCTATAGCAGGGCCTCTATTTATGAGTTTGGGTGACCAAACCTTCGGATTCAAATGCCTAAATAAGGTGGTTTGGGCATTAGAACCTTGGCGTTCAAGTGCCCGAACTCTATCAGCAACTGCAACTAGAAGGCAAGCATGAGTTCATACATGGTAGCGGGCAGTGAAAGAAGGGGCTAGGAAATCTTATAGAGAAAAAAGAGAAGAGCAAGAGGAGTGGAACGAACAAACAAGAAATGAAAATAAGATATGGATGATGAATCTTACTGATTTGGTTCCACATTTTCATCTTGTTCAAAGCTCCACTTCTTTGCCTCTTCTGTGCTTGCTTCTTTCTGATCTCTTCTTTTCTTTTTTTTTTTGTAGGATTCTTAGGTTTTTGTAGCCCATAGTAGATTACATAATCGCCATTTAAAACTTTGAATTATAGATATGGATAATAATCTTCTATTGAAATCTTGAATATGGATAAATAAATGTGGGTGAGATTTATTTTTGTTTTACTTTGGATGAGGATTTGTTTGGATAAGGATTTGTTTAGATGAGGATTTATTTGGATAAGGATTTGTTTGGATGAGGATAATGATGATTTGTTTACTGTGAATGAAAATATTTTAAAATTCATACTCACTTGTAATATCAAATTTACAAGGGGGTTAATTACAAATTTCTAAGAAATTTGGACTGATTCATGATTTTGAGAAATTCAAGGACATTTGTATAAAAATACCGATTAGTAAATTTTAAAACTTTCAGAGTCCTTTTTGTAAGATTTTATATACAAATTAATAAAATTTAGACTTTTAAAATTTGTTTTTGAGGGGTTTATCTAGGAAAAGTGAACATTTCCAGGCGTTTATTTGAGAATATAAATTTTTTGTGGGTTTTATTTGCAAATCCTAGATTTTATAAGACCAATTTGCAATTTCATGACTTTTATGAAACTTTTTGCAAAAATTTTTATCCCTAGGGCCTCTTTATAAGAAAAATCTAGTTAGAGACTTTCTTGTAAAGATTTATTTACTCCAAGGACCTATTTGTAAAGATTTTATGCTTTTTTCATTTTTTTTTAGATTTTTGATAACTTTTGGGTCCAATTTTGGTCCAAATATCTAGCCCATTTAGCTCACTTAGGTGGAATATAGTTTGAGCCCAAATTTTTCATCAATTCAGGTCCAATTAAACTTAATTTTAGGTTAAATTTGACCATAATTTAGATCTAACTCAGGCCTATGTTTGGGCCATAATCTAGTGGCATTCGATCTTTGACTTCAATTAAATTCTTATCTATTTGATCTTGATAAAAAACCACCCAAACAAAGTGCCCCCTTTATATCTAGAGTTTTGATTAGAGGAGAGAGTGTGAAAAATTTACAGGATGTAGTCTAGTGTCAATGTTCTGATAGTTTACTATGTCTCCCATCTGAGAGTGAATTTGATTTGTCATATGGGAGTGAACTTGATTTGGCATATAAGGCTTGATTTGCTATATGAGAATAGGCTTAATTTTTCACGTGAAAGTAGACTTGAATTGCCATGTGAATACATACTTGATTGTCACACAAAATGAATCTAGTTTGTCACATAAGGTTTCATGTCCATGTTATGCCTCGAGAAATATGGAGTGCATGCTTGACTATACACTCTTTTAAGAAAGCTTGATGTTTTGTCATAGATAAAATATAGATATTTTTATTTCTTGTTGTCACCCCTAGAGGCTCATCTATAATATTTCTTTAGGAAGTGGGCATTGAGTAGCGGCAGAGGTCTTTCTTTTTTTTCATCAATTAATTAACAGGATCCCCTTTCAAATAGACTTTTAATAATATAAGGACCTACCCAATTAGGCTCAAATTTACCTTTCTTTCTTTAATTTGGGATTATGAGTAATCTTAACACTAACACCATCTCTTATTTTTAAAAAGATTTAAGCCAAGCCATCTTGTTGTAGGCCCTAGACATTTATCCTTGATACAATTTTAAGTTTTACTAAGCTGTAAGTCATATTTTGTCCAAGGAATCTAGCTTATTTAGGCAAAGATAAACATTATCTTCTTTTGTAATTTATTCTTGTAAGATGATCCTTAGAGAGAAAATTTACACTTCCAATGGTAGGACTACTTTAGTCCCGAATACTAGTGCATATAGTGTTGATTGGGTAGAAGTTTGATATGTAGTGTGATAAGCCTATAGTGCCTCAAAAAGTTTTTTATGCCAATCTCTCTTATTTTTGGTAATTACTTTCTTTAGTATTTTGAAGAGGATTTTATCAAACGCCTCAGTAAGGCCATTTATCCTTACATTATAGATAAATAAATATCTCTAATCTATTTTATGATGATGTGCAAATAGTCCTACCTTGAAACTTCTAAAGGATAGTCCATTATTAAAAATTATCCTTTGGAGATCATCGAATCAGTATAGGATATTTTCTCCAAAGAAATGGATGATAGTATCCACTTTTACCTCCTTTAATCGGATTAGCTTTGCCCATCGAGAGAAGTAACTAATCGCTACCAATATGAGCAGTGACCTCTGGAAGATGACATATTAATTAAGCCAATTATATCCATACCTCATACCTCAAATGATCATATTGATACTGTTCAATGTAAAAAATTTAGGTGTTGATGAATGAAGCCACCATGAATTTGACATAGGTGATATTTTCTTACATATATTATGCAGTCTCTCACTATCATAGGCTAATAGTTGTCCATACACTTGATTATCATGATTATTTTAGGGCTTGATTGATGAGCTCCACAAATCTTAGAGTGCACTTCATACATGACTGCTTTTTCTTCCTCATCTAAAAGGCAACATAGAAGTAGTTGATCAAAAAATCTTATATAAAGAGTGCCACTAATGAGTAGGAAGCATGCAACTCTCTTTTTGAGTTGCACTCATGCCAATTTATCTTTTGGGAGTTCTCCATTTTGAAGTAGTCATTGAATGGTATTATCCAATATATTACTTCCTCTATCACTTTAGATTTAGTCTTCTTGTGCTTGATATTGAAGGCTGAACTTATCATCTATTTACTATGGACTGTGATTAAAATTTTTCTTTAATTAGGATCAGCTAGTGCCTTAGCTAACTTGGCTAAGGAATCAGCTTTCACATTGATGGACTGAAGGACTTTAACCATTTGAATATATAGGATTTTCCCCATGAGTTCTCAAGTTTTTTCATAGTATTTTAGTAACTTGAATTTGTGAATTTTGAATCTACCTTCCACTTAACTGATGATTAGTTGTGAGTTACCGAAAATGTATAGGTGTGATATTCCCATATTAAAGGTCATTTCTAATTCTTCAATTAGGGCTTCATATTAAGTCTCATTGTTTGTACATGATTTTCAGAGTGAATAAGAGTATCATAAAATGCCCCCATTTGGAGTGACAAATATGAGCCAATACCTACTTTAACTTGTAGAAGCTTTGGTGTGATTCCTAATTTAATAGATAAGGTCCCATAAAAGCATAACTTTCAATGGGGTTTTCCTTTCTCTACAAAAAGGACTCATTGGGGAGCTTGTCACTCAGCGAAGAGTCATCTAGTACTAGGTGAACTACGAAAAAAATCACCAAGGGCTTGTCCTTTAATTGCCTTTTGGTGAGTGCACTTGATATCATATTTCCTGAGGATTAATGCCTATTTTTCTAGTCTTCCAATGAATATGGGTTAGGTCATTAAGTATTTTATGAGATTAACTATTGATACTAAGATGAACTGATGAGAAAGTAAATAATGTCTAAGCATCATGACTACAAATATGCCAAACAATGTTTTCAATAGGAGAGTAATTATTCTCTGTCCAGACTAGCATTTTACTCAAATAGTAGAGTGTATTTTCTTTTACTTTCTCATTATTTTGGGTGAGAAGTGTCTCCAGGGACCCTTTCGTTGTGGCCGTATAGGGGATTAAGGGTCTACCAAGTATGGGTGCTATCAAGACTAGCGGTTTTAAGAGATACTGTTTAATATCTTCAAAGGCTTGTTAACATTCTTGATTCTAAATAAATAGAGCATCCTTTTCATCAATTTGGAGAAAGATTTGTATTTTCTGGAGAGGTTCAAAATGAATCTTCTTATATATGCTAGTCGGCCTTAGAATGACCTCATATATTTCAAATTATTGGGTGATCACATATCCAATATAGCTTTGATCTTAGAAGGACTGATTTCAATCCCTCGGTGTTGGATAACGAAATTGAGAAACTTTCCTAATGATACCTCAAAGGGGCATTTCATACAATTCATCTTTAGGTTATATTTTCTAAGGTGGTTAAAAATCACTTTGAGGTCATGGATGTGCTTGTCTTTGGATTTAGTTTTGACTACCAAATCATCCACATAATATTCTACTAGTTGGTGCATGAGGTCTTTGAAGGTTCAGATCATAGCCCTTTGATAAGTGTTTCTTGCATTCTTAGGCCCAAAGGGTATCACCTTGTAGCAATAAACGCAAATTGGAGTTCAAAAGGCCATATATTTTTCATCATCAGGATCTATCTTAATTTAGTAGCATCCTAAAAAACCATCCATAGAGGAGAATAGTTTGAAATTGGTCGTATTATCAATTATGATTTCCAAATTGGCAATAGCAAATCATCTTTTGGACATGCTTTATTTAAGTCCCTATAGTCCACACAAATATGAATTTGGATATTCTTGTTCTTAATTGGCACAAGCTTACCATCCAATTTTGGTATTTTTCTTCTTTGATGAAGTCTATTTCAATTAATTTCTTTGTTTTTTCTATCACCTTTTATTTTAGGTCGCGTTTTATCATCTTAGGTGCTTGTTTGATAGGTAAAATTTCAAAATTGATGGCCAACTTATGGACTGCTACTTTAGGATCTAGTCTAGGCATTTCTTTGAAGCTCCATACAAAATAGTCAATGTATTCCTTGAGCATTGCTTTGAGTTAGGCTTGGCTTTCCTCTGAGGGTTATGTGCTAATAATGGTCAACCTAGGGTCCGCTCAAAACCTAGGTTGATTTCTACCAATTCATCGATTATTGATTGCCCCCAATCTTCTAGTTCTAGAGGAACATTTTTTAGTTAGAGGATCACCTCTTCACCAAGTGGTTTATCGTGTTGAGTGGCATTTGACAAAGGTTCCTCCTTTAGTTTTGAAGGTATTTCAGTGTGTCACCTCCTATCTTCATGTGCTAATAAATTTTTACCAAGGACTTCACCTTCTTGTCATGTTTAGAGAAACATTGGCAGCTTGATGTACCTAATTTGTGTGTCAGAAAGTGCTAAGGACGTTTGATTATCCTTTTTATTAGATGAAGGTCCAATTGTGGCTATAAGGCATCTATGGATGCTTGGAGTGACATAACCTAATCCCTTTGAATTCTTCTTTTCTCATCTGAGAATATAAGTATGCCCTTGGAGTGGATCCCATAGATTTTTGAAAAATTAGATTTCTTATTTTGTTTGTTAAAGTCTACATTCAGACTTTTTGATTATTTGATGAAGCTGGTCTGGAAAATATTTAGGTATGACCACTAGCTGATAATCACCAACATCTTCTTGATCTTCAGTTTTCAAAATTTCATCCATGCTTGGGATAATTGTCTTATAGAACAATATATCCTTTTCTCTCTTATGTCATGGGGGAATATAGAAGGTCATTAATTCCTTCACAACGTTAGTGTTTAGCTTATCTAATGGCTTAAGTAAGCTTTCAAAGACCTTCATGACAAGGAAAGTACTTTCTTTTTTACCTCCACTATTATCTTTATCAGAAGAACAGCCATTCAAATAGAATTGTGAAGTTTCTTCATCTGAAGAGTTTGTGCCACTCCCTAAATGAGGAGAAACAAAGATTAGACTAGCAATCTTATTCTTTACTTGACTGATGAAAATAGATTCTTTATTGGCATGGGATCATTGATAGTATTTTGCATCATCACAATGTACCTTGCGGATATCAAAAGGATGTACATCTCCATCAATTAGACGTTCTTCACCATCCCCAAAGTACTTTAGCCACTAATGTATGGTTGATGACACTTTATTTTCATGTAAGCATAATCTCGCTAATAGTACTTTGCATGATGCATCAGTGTTGATCACATAGAACTTAGCATTAGTCATTAATTTACCTATTTTCAGAGATATGAATATGGCTCCAAGAGCTCTTTGGCTATTTTGATTAAATCCTTAGATGGTTATAATTTCAAACTATAGGTGGCACATATCCAAAGCAAAAGTTCTTACGAAGGAGCCTGAGTCAATGAGGATATGATTGATATAATCTCATCGTTGTTCCCAATGACATATAATGGATTATTATAGTCTACCATTCCTGGTAGTAAGTCATCATTTGCGAAAGTGATGATAGGAGTTTGATGAGCATATAATGAGTCCTTCATGTTCTCTTTAGTGAAATATGCCTAATAGTTAGTTAGATTTTGCAAGATGTGCACTAATGTATCCCTAAGTTCTTGCAACATCATTAGGGCATCAAACACACTTAACATGATAGGGATTTTCTTGAGATGGGTTGTTATATTTTACTCCAACTTCTTGGGCGCAGGTTCAACTTGTGAAGGTTTTGTGTCCTCATTTATCTAAATTTCTTTTTCTTTGTCCTTGTCCTTGGACATATTATTATATCTAGGTATTGGAACTTGCCTGGGGGTAACACTTTGCCACCCCTGAGTTGTACTTGGTTTGCATTCCTTAGTAGAATTCTAGCATCCTGAGACTAATAAGCCTCTTCTTTAGAGTCACTATCATGGTTGATCATATTGCAAATAGTGGTGGATCCTTGCCCCCAATTGGTAATTTTCTAGACATATTTGGATTATGTTACTAGCTAATAATCATCCCATTTAGTATTAAAATTAGGCACATGGGGTTTCCTAGTTGAAAGATATTCAGAAATGTTTTGGACAAACCCTCCTATTTTATCCACTGACATGACCTTCTTTAGACTTTGATTTAGGGCATTTCTTTCATGGGTGTTTGGATTGTCTTAATGTATTAGTTGGATGAGCTCTAGTGTAAGCTTGTTTAATCCTTTCACGAAATGCCTACTTCTTCTTTTGGTTCTTAATGATGTAGGCCCTCTCAACACAGTTGTAAAGTTGTTTTGACTCTGATATAGAGTTATGTTTGTTGTCCTTTTCATCCTTTTCCTTTTGTTCTACCATCTTTTTCATCTTCTCAATTTCTTCACAAAGCATGATAGTTACATTTAACAAGCTCTCCATATGGACAGTCATTGCTTGATGTATTTATTTATCGTTTGCATTTGTGCCATGATGTACTTTATATTAGTCATAGCTAGATATTTCATAGTATCTAGTTGTAATTTGATTATGCCATAGTCGCATTCATGAGCAAACAACTCCTTGATATAGTCATCTCGGTGATAGTCTGTTAGAAAACTCATGGAAATCTCCATTTTGTCAATGATATGCTCGACAAATTCATTTGCTTCTTCCCACCTTCTGCTCTAAATCTAATTGTCATCAAAATGGTGAGATGACTCCAATGATGGGATTGGCTATGAGCTTTCAACAACAAAAATAAGAGCACACACTACCACTAGAGGTTCTTCTTACTCATTCTTAGTGTCAAAGCCCTTGAGCAAATTTCTAAGTTCATCAAAAAGGAATTCCTCAAGAGTTACTTGACTTCTTTCTTCCTGAACATATTCTTCTAAGGCATTAATATAGTCCTAGATGGCTGGTTTCTTAGCTATGTATCCCTCTAGTTGAACCAATTTCTTCCTCTTATCTTTGTTCTTCTATTTTTTGATGTTTTAAGTAGGTGGGAAAGCTTCTTTTGATGAAGCTTTCCATATTACCATCCTAGGATTTTCATAGTTCTTAGCCATCTTTTTTATCAGCTTCTTCATCCGTTTAGAGATATTGATCTCCACAAGCGCTCTTGTTTATGTGTAAGCTATTCTTCCTCCTCGAAAAGGAGTCCAACAAGTAGCTCATGTGTCTCGAACACAATGATGTGATTGATGTATTTGGTGAGTGTCTCAAATAGGGCTCACTTCGAGAGAGTCAACTTACCCTCTCGGTATTGCTTTTTAATCCAACTCTTGATTACATAGTATTCTTTAATAGTATGACCCAAGACTCTATGGTAAGTATAATAGTTTCGATGATCTTTTTTGTTGGCTTCATTTGGCCTTTTGCATTATCGTAATTGGAGGCATAACATTAGGATATTTTGGAAGATTTTGCCTACTCTCTTTCTTTTAAAAGGTATTTCTTCCAAAGCCTCTATTGGAAATTTTTGGATCATTGTACCTCCCTATCTCCCCCGAGAGTTAGTAATTTCCAAGAAGTATCTCCACTGATGGTGGGGTTTGTAGGTTTCTTTTGTTCATTTGTTGTGAAATCTACCATCATATTTTTAGAAGGCTCCCACACTTTGTCTTATCTAAAATTTTGTAAATTAGCTAAGGTTGATGGGCCAATCCTTTTTAACTTCATAACATGTACAACAAGGTCATAGAAAATTTGAATAAAAGAAGCACTTAGGTAAGGTGTCATCCAATTCTTCCTTATATTACCAAGGACTAGATTTATAACCTTGAATTGGCTTATAGATTGATCAACCCTGATGCAAAGGTTTCTCCACCATGTGGTGTAATTTGACACTAGTTCATTGTTGCACTTTGGTGTTGAGATGAGGTTTTTAATAGTCATGTTGTGGCTAACTCCTCCAAACTTGTTTCAAAAAGCCTTTTTCATTTGTAACTAGGTTCATATGGATTCTGGTTGTAACTTGGCATACCACTCAAATGCTACCCTATTTAAGCTTGAAGAAAATTGTCAGAGTAACAATGAGGGATTATTGCTTAAATCTCCACATAAAGTCACAAAGTGAGCTATATATTATTCAGGGTTACTAATGCCATTAGATTATTTGAACTTAGGTTCCATATAGTCCTTGGGTATAGTATTGGGTCATGATGATTAGGGTATGACTTGTCTACATCATTTATCATACCTATGTCACTTCTCTATTTTGTGTTGTCACCATTCATTGCACTTGTCATTGTATATATGTTGAAAATTACATGTTATCGAGAATCCCTCATATCAATGATTAGGTATTCCTTATTGGTGGAGAAAGTGCTAGTGAAGGGCCTATATTTTCATGGTTATCATCTATAGGAGGTGTGTTTTCTGTTGCTCTTGCAGATTTCTGAGATGACTATTAAGACTACTCCAACTTATCAAGCTTTTGTCTCATTTGTGTCATTATCTCCATCAACTCTATGGCCCTCTTCTGAGCTTTTTCCTTCTCTTTCTCTTATTATGTCAACTATTCAAGCAGTGCCTCTATGGTCATTTTCCCACTAGAACTTTCAGTTATGACTAAGACTTTTATCAGAACATGATCATTTACATCTTGTGAATCAAGTCTTGATTTTGTGCATTTTGGATTGAGGCTAACTTCTCCCTTCAATTAGGTTACCTCATTCAAGAATCTACTCATGGAGAGAGTAGCTATGCCTTCTCTCTGGTGTGGTAGTAAAGATTGACCCACAAAGGCTCCTTCTTCCTGAGCTTCTTTATCTGTAAGCCTCTTCCCACAACCTTCTTTTGGGTTTACTTGGCTGAAGAGTGGGCCCATAGCCCTTGTTAGGTCATTTATGATGAGAAATGACTATGACATTATGGATAATTTCCCTTTGTGAGATCTCATACTCTATTATAGTCTCATAATGGTTCTTCTTGTTAGGTGTGGTTATTCTCTCCTTAGCTATGGTCTTAAGGTAAGACTGTGTTTCTTTTTACTTTCTTTTGCCTTTCTCTAAACCATTCAATAGGGTGAAGGAATTAGAGATGGGAATGGTAATAATCGACTTCATTTAAGAGGTGGGTTTCCTAAGTCAACTAAAGACTCAAGTAGCCTTTCCTTTACATGTGATACTTAGAATAGGTCCTTCTTCTTCCATGCATGTTTTTGGACTTGCTTGTTGCTCTTCCTTGGGAGTAGGGCAAAAGTAATCAACAGCTGAGCTTCACTTTTTTCGTAACATCTAAAAGATAGATGCCATGGCTAGTTAAGGCATAGCTTCTAACTCCTCGTCAATTTGACTCTTCTCATTGGTAATGATGACATTGTGTCTCTTTCCCCTTGATGGAAGGCAAGGAGTGAATTCATCTTATGCAATTGTAATATTGGTTGGTGAATTAGCAAATGCACTCTTGAACTAGATGCCTTCGAAGATGTTTCTAAGCTTAATTTGAACTACAATTACTCTTATGGTGATTATCAACTGAGGTAGATGAACAATCAATCCTTCTCCCAAAAAAATAGTGTATGTTGGGGTGGGGATGTTATTTATTGATGTCATTTGATGCTTTCTTTTATAAAAGATAATACAATTGATCAATTTTTAACTAGGTTTCTACACTTGGAGATAAAGTCATATCCCACCCGATGTGCCAGAATTTATGGAGCCAAAATTGACCACTTAGGATAGCTAGAGACCCAAGAAGAAATCCTAACATAACAAATAAACTTTTTAAAGTTTGAGTGTGCAATCAAGGATTGTGGAAAATGACTTCCAACATGTGCATGCTCCTATTGTTAATTACCCAAACAATTATTAGAAACTTCTCAAAATAAGAAACCTATCTAATAAAATAGAGACACAAAGAAAAAATATATAATTTAATTAATTTAAGAGAGGAGTACATGGTTTAAGAAAGGGAATACCCTCACTTTACCAAAATTTAAATTCATAATATAAATAATAAGAGATGATGAAGGGAATAGGAAAAGCTTAATATTTACCACTGCCCCACCTTCGTGCACTTGATTGAGTGAAAGTTGACTCGGATAGGTGCTTGGTTTGATTCTTAGTTGATGTTGATAACTTCGCTAGATTTCAATGTGTGGCTAACTACCTTAGCTTGTATTAGTTGACCCCCATTAAGGTTTCAAGTGCCACTTATAGTTTTCTACTTGTTGTCAGTTGACTTCTTTGGATCTTTGATTTAGGAGAATGATCAGTAGCCTTAGCTTCTGCTACTTATTCTCGATCTGATCATTAATGGCCTTTTGGCTTGCATTGATTAAATTTAAAGTATTGCCGACAACTTTATACTTATGCTGATAAACTTTCTTTAAATATGTCATTTGGTTGATTGAGTAAGTGATTTGAAGCCTACCTTAGTTCGGTGTGATTTGAGAAAATATTAGTGATTTTGGCTTATCCTAGTCTTCCTCAATTTGATAATCGATTGCCTCTTTTGGTTTTTGTCAATTAATTTTGAAGTGTCATTAACAAGTTTTGTGCTTGTGTTGGTTAAGCCTCAAGTGTTACTAATAACTTTTTCTTATGTCAATTAGCTTCCTTTGAACATGACACTTGGCTAACTAACTAAGCAAGTTCAAAGTTGTCTTAGTTTGACTTGAAATGGTTAGTGGCCTTGACTTATGCTGACCATTTCTGAATTGACAATCAATAACCTCTTTTTCTTATTATCAATTAAGTTTTGAAGTATCACTAATGATTTTTGAGCTTACGTTAGTTAAGTTTAAAGTGTGACCTACGGCCTTATGCTTGTTGTCGATTGACTTCTTCGAACATGGCATTTGGCTGATTAAGCAAGTTCAAACCTGCCTTAATTTGGTTTTCTTTTGAGAAAATAATTAGCAACCTTGGCCAATGCTAATCATCCTTGATTTAATAACCGACAGCATTTCCTAGCTTGTGTCAATTTGGTTTTGAGGTGTTGTTGACGTCTTTAAGCTTGTTGTTGACTAACCCCAATCGATTTAAACTTGACTTGACCCACACATGGTTTTGGCTCAAGTCTGATTCGATTCAGTCTGATATTCAGAATTAACTTCGTTTCAAGCCTAATTTGATTCAGTTCAGTATTTAGAACTTAACTTCAGCTCAAGTCTGATTTCCCTTACTAAGTTTTAGGCTTGACCCTTAATGGATCTTGCTTGGCCCCTGTTGGATTCTTGATGGATCCTTAATGGATTTTGGTATCAATTGTTGTTGGGTTCTTGTTGGATCCTTAATAGATCTTGGAACCAACCCTAATTGGGTTCTTATTGGGTCCTTAATAAATCTTAGATCCAACCCTAATAAGGATCTTATTAAATCCTTAATGAATATTGGATCCAACCCTTATTGGGTTCTCGTTAGATCCATAATGGATCTTAAATCCCAGTCTTCATAAGTTCTTATTGGATCTCTAATGGATTTTAAATCCAACCATTTATGGGTTCCTATTGGACTCATAATGGATCTCAGTTCAACCCTTATTGGATTTGGGTTCAATCCCTTAATGGATTCAAGTTCAAGTTCACCTTGGTTCTGTTTTAATTTTGACTTGGTTCTCATTGAGGTTCGACTTGATTCTAGTTCAGGTTTAGGTTAGACCTGGTTTTGGTTCTAGTTCAACCTTGTTCTAGTTTAGTTTTGACATAGTTTTAGTTTGGATTTGATCTATTTCTAGTTCCATTGTAGGCTCAAGTTTAGCCTAATTTTAGTTTTGTTTTAGGTTCAGACTTGATTTTGATTTTGATTTAAATTTGGACCTGATTTTGTTTTCATTCAAGTTTAGACCTAATATTTTGGTTTTGGTCCAAGTTTAGACTTGATTTCTTTTTTTGTTTTAGTTCATTTTTAGACTTGATTTTAGTTTTGGTTCAGTTCTAGACCTAATTTTGGTTTTGGCTCAGGTTTAAACTTGATTTTGGTTTTAATTGATTTAATTTGGTTTGTTTGATTTATAGGCTAGTTCCCAAGGAAGTCCCTTAGGCTAGAGTACAACAATCGATTTTTTGAAAGAATTCCTAGATGAGAAATATAGAATTCAGATTTCTAAAGGAATCTCTTTAACTAGAAATACGACATTCAAATTCTCAAAAGAATCCCTTAGTTTAAAAATATTGTGTATGTATTTTCAAAGGAATCTCTTAGGCCAAAACTATGGTATTTAGATTTTCAAAAGAATCCCTTAGGCCAAAAATACGACAAATTAGGGGAATCCCTTAGGTCAGAAATGCGACATTTAGATTCCTGAAGGAATCTCTTATGCCAAAATGTTCAAAGGTCAAATTCCCAAAGGAATCCCTTAGGTCTAAAAGTTAGGAAATCAGGTTTCAGAGAGAATCTCTTAGGTCTAAAAGTTTATGGTATTCGAGTTCCGAAAAAATTTCTTAGGCCAAAAGTTATGTGATCGGATTCCCTAAACATAGACCTGAAAGAGAAACAGTTAGGTTTTTGAAAGAATCCCTTCGGCCTGAATTGATCGGTGCATAGGGCACATAAATTGATATAGGGGAGAAAAGTAAAACAAAAAAAATAATTTCGATCATTTTTTCCTTTTTCATCTTTTTTATTCCTTATTTTTCTTTTTGTCTTTCTTTTCTTTTTTTCTTTCATTTTTTTGTTTTTTCTCTCTTTCACAATAATGCTTCTTTCTCTTTTTTTCCCCTCTCCCACTTATCTATGTTGATATTTGATTTTTCGTACTGATCAAATAAAATTTAACAAGTTTTTCTAGTGAGGATAAGCTTTAATATTATCAATGATCATTCAAACTCAAGAAGGATCGAGTGTTAAGATAAAGCACATTGGATGTTAAAAATAATGACTAAAAAATAAAAGGGGTGATAATTTGAAGATGAAGCTTAAAGATCAAGATGAAGGCTCAAAGATGTTCAAAGTAGAAAATCAACTCAAAGTTCATAGGTTGAGCTATTCATTTCTGTTGAGTCGAGAATTTGATAGTTAATTTATTTAAAATTTTAGTTACTACTCAAACTAATCTTGGAATGTCTTTACTAGCCTGTTATTTTTATCTAAGATCATATATGAGTTGATGTCAAATAAGGACTGAAGTTGCAATGAACCAATTAAGATTTTTCTATAAACTTGGATGCCCAAACCTAGGGTTTGGATGCCCAAACATAGTAGAAAAACTTTGAGGATTACTAACTCTTTCATATCTCCAAACCTCAAGTTCGGAACATCTAAAGTTTAGAAGTTGTAACTTCTAAACTTTCCATATTCATAGTTTGGATGCTTAGTATCAGGTTTAGACTCTCAAACCTAGTATGTTAAGACACCCAAACTTAATCAGTGGATATTTGATCTTGTGACAACAGTTATAATAGCTAATAATATTTGATCATTGGAGTGGTTCAAACGCTTAAACATGACA
This sequence comes from Trichopus zeylanicus subsp. travancoricus, assembly GCA_005019695.1. Taxonomy (NCBI): domain Eukaryota; kingdom Viridiplantae; phylum Streptophyta; class Magnoliopsida; order Dioscoreales; family Dioscoreaceae; genus Trichopus; species Trichopus zeylanicus. Next base: position 124,585 of record RXID01011087.1, read on the forward strand.
GAAAATGGCTAGTTTTTTGTCTGACAGTTATATATGGGTTTGGGATTTCTTTTCTTAATAGGAGAATGAACTTGTTTGGGATTTCTTTACTTAATAAGGGAATGAACTTTCAATAGCTTTAAAGTAAGATCCAAGTTTTCTAAGTTACCTAGACTCAACAAGAGCTTAAATACGCTTTAACTTTCATATTCTTATTGCCATTGTATTTCAATCTTTAAGAGACTCTTATTGTGAGATTTTTCTTTTTTTTATTTTTTCATTTTGTATTCTTCTAACTCTCCTAGGTTATTAGAAGAGAGTTGAGTACCTTTCTAAGTGTTAGAAGAATGTGAGAGAATTAGCTTTGGTATAGAGTGACACTTGCTTAGTTGGAGCAAAAGATTACAAAGGTATAACATCACTCTAACAAAATGACAACTTGAGTGAAGAGCTTGAGTCCTCAGGATTGAGGCAAGGGATGTACAATAGGTGTGGTTGGTCGCCAAAATATGTATATCAGTTTGCATTCTCTCTACCTCTTTATTTATATTTTGCACTCCTATATTATTCTGTTTGTTTGCGATTTGAATTGGTTTCAATTCACAAAAAATTAAAATTTCTTGTAAAACCTAATTCACTCCCCTCTTAGATTGCCTATTTGGGTCTATAATATTCTTCTCCTCCTTCGTCTTGTCTTCCTTCTCTCCTTTTTCATCAAGTGGTTAGATCTGGCCATTTCCGATCAGATCTGACTGGTGGAAGCAAGAGGAAGCCACCTTTTGGAAATCTTAGCAACCTTGGCAATATGTAGCCACCCACAACAATGGTAGCAGCTGACATAGTGGATCAATAGTGGTGGTCGATCCCGACAATGATGAGAGGTGAAGGAAACCTCATAGGGTGGGTAAAAGGAGGTAGATTGATGACAAGTGGGAGATAGTGGAGTGGCCTTTATTTGTGAGTTCAAGCGACTAAACCTTGAGTTCAAGTACCCAAACTCTATCAACAGTTGCAATTGGAAGGCAAGCACGAGTGCATATGTGGCCAATGGGCAATGAGAGCAAGGACCAAGGAATCTTGTAGAGAAAAGAGAGAAGAACTAGAAGGTGGAACAAGCAAAGAAGAAATAAAAATGTAGTATGGATGATGAATCTTACCTATTTGGTTCCTGTGTTTTCTTCGTGTTTGAAGCTTTGCTTCTTTTTCTCTCCATGCTTGTTTCTTTTTCATCTTTCCTCTTCTTTTTTTCTTTTTTCCTTAAGGATTCTTAGGGATTTTAAAGCCTATGTGTGGATTGGATCATCTCCATTTAAAATTTTGAATTGTGAATATAGATAATAATCTTTTATTGAAATTTTGAATATGGATAAATAGATATGGATGAGATTTGATTTCTTTTTACTTTGGATGAGAATTTATTTGGATAAGAATTTATTTGGATAAGTATTTGCTTAGATGAGAATAAGGATTGTTTGTTTATTATGGATGGGAAAATTTGAAAATTATATTCACTTATAATATTAAATTTACAAGGAAGTTATTTACAATGTTTTCAAGAAATTTGGTCCAATTTATAATTTTATTGTGTAAAAGGACTTATTTGTAAAATTCTAAAACCTTCAAGGTCATTTTTGTAAGATTTTATTTATAAATTAATCAAATTTGGACTTATTTTGTAAAAAAAATTTGAAGGATTTATTTATAAAAATTAAAAAATTCTAGGAGTTTATCTGAGAATATAATTTTTTTTGAGGAATTTATTCACAAATCTTAGATTTTTGGGGACTAATTTATAATTTCAAGACTTTTATAAACCTTTTTATAAAAATTTTCATCCTGAAGGCCTATTTTTATAAGAATTTATTTAATGGAAGGAGCTATTTGTAAAAAAATTATTTGCCCAAATTTTTATAAATTTTTGGCCCAATTTTGGTCCAAATATCATTTAAGTGAATTTAATTTGAGTCGAAATTTTCTAATAATTCAGGTCCAAATTGATCTCAATTTATAGTCAAATTTAAATATAATTCAGGTCTAACTAAGACTCATATTTGGACTATAATCTTCTGACATCCAATCTGTGACTTCAATCAAATTCTTATCACCACTGATTTTGATAAAAATCATCCAAACAAACTTAATTTTGGTTTGAGCCTAATTTGATTTAATTTGATGTTCATACCAGATTTTGTTTCAAGTTTGATTCAATTCAATTCAATTCAATATTTAGGCTTAATTTTTGTTCAAGTTTGATTTGATCCAATTCAATATTTAAACTTGATTTTGGTTCAAGTTTGATTTGATTTAATTTGATGTTAAAATTTGATTTTGATTAAAGTCTAATTTGATTTAATTAGAGTGGGTCCAATCCTATATTGGATCCTTATTGGATTTTGGACTTGACCTTTATTGGATCTTAATTTGATCCTTGTGGGTTCTTATTAGATTCTTAATAGACCTTAGATCCAAGCCTTATTAGAATTCTTATTGGATCCTTACTAGATATTGGATCCAACCCTTGTGGGGTTTTTAATAGATCCTTAATGAATTTTGTATTAAACCATTATTGGATCCTTATTGGATCTTTTATGGATCTTTGGTCCAACCCTTATTGAGTTCTTATTGGATCCTAATTGGATCTTGGATCCAACACTTATTAGGTTCTTAATGGATTCTTAATGGATATTGGATTCAACCCTTATTGGGTTCTTATTGGATTCTTGTGGATCTTTAATCTAACTCTTATTAGCTTCTTATTAGATTTTTAATGGATATTGGATTCAACCCTTGTTGGGTTATTATTAGATACTTATTAGATCTCGGAGCCAACCCTTATTGGGTTGTGGGTAGATCTTTAATGTATATTGGATCTTTAATGGTCTGAATTAGGTTTTCTAAACAAGATAAACAATTTTTAATTTCAAAGCCAATTTAATTCACTAACAAAATCATACAAGTCCATAAAGAAATACTAACAGCAAGTGCAAAAATTGTGAGTAAGCAAGGAGTAAGTGCACCACAATTTTATATACTTTACTAACCAACCGTACCTACCCCATGGCCCTTATCTCACTCTTGAGAACTTGAATTATTTCACTAGTGATATCACTTCGTCAGTGAAACTAACCCCATATAACTCTTGCTCCAACCAAGCAAAAAAATGCTGCAATGCTAGAGTCTTATTCCTCACACACACCCAATACCCTAGGAGTACTTACAAATTAAAATTGAGAAAAAATGATTTATAATTTTGTCTCTCTAAAATAGTCTCTCAAGTTTGACTATAATAGCAAGAAGATTTGGAAGTTAAATTTAGATGTAGAGCTCTAATAAGGTTAGAGGGCTAGAAGAAGCTTGTTATCTCTCTCAAAGGATGATCAAAGATGTAAAGTTATTTTAGAAACAAGCTCAAAGCTCTTATAAGTCATTAGGAAGAAAACTAGCCATTTATAATTATTTTTTGTCATGTTCGAATGCCCAAAACTAAAGTTTAGTCATCCGAACTACTCCAACTATCGAATAAGACTAGCTATTATAAGATGATGTCATAAGTTTGGGCATTTGAATCCTCAACTTCTGGTATTCGAAGTTGAGGATAGACAACTAAAACTACAAATAATAGAGTAAAAATCTCTATCTAATAACTTTGGACATCCGAACTATAAAGTTTAGGCATCTAAAGTTAATGGCAAAACCTAGCAATTTTTTGAAAGGTTTAGACATCCAAATCATAAAGTTCGAGCGACCGAAGATGATAAAAAACCTACACTAGATTATCTATAGCTTCAACCTCTTTGATACCAACTCAAAACTTATCTTAGATAAAAGGTAAGCTAGTAAAGGCATTCCAAAATAAGTTAGGGTATCAATCAAGAGCTCTAAAATATGGATTCAACAATTTGAATCTTCGACTCAACTATAGATAAAAATAAAAGTCTAGATCTAGAGAGTCGAGCTGATTTCATGAGCTATCTTCAAACCATCCATAAGTCTTGAAGCCAAGTTCATTGAATCACCATCACACCTCAATTTTCAAATTTAATTTCATATCCATTTTCACTTTGAGACTTCCAAATGGTCTTAAACTTCATTGTAATATTCTCTAAGTTATAAGTAATAGAACTTAAGAAACCTTTAAATACAATTTAGTCATCATCTGACCACTTACGCAACAAATCTTTGTTGGGTTCTTAATTAATCCATAAAGGATATTAGATCCAACCTATGTTGGGTTCTATTTGGATCCTTAATGGATCTTGGATCCAACCTTTATTAGGCTCTTATTAAATTCTAAATGGATCTTAGATCTAGGTCTTATTGGGTTCTCAATGGATACTTAATTTATATTGGATCCAACCCTTGTTGGATTCTTTTCAGATCCTTAATGGATATTGGATCCAACCCTTATTAGGTTCTTATTGGATCCTTAATGAACCTTAGATCCAACCCTTATAGGATTCTTATTGGGTTCTTAATGATTCTTGGATCCAACCCTTATTGGGCTCTAATTAGATCCTTAATAGATATTGAATCCAACCATTATTAGATTCTTAATAGATCCTTAATGGATATGGGATCCAACCCTTGTTGAGTTATTATTGGATACAACCCTTATTGGGTCCTTAGTGGATTCTTATTAAATCTTGGATCTAACTCTTGTTCGATTATTATTGGATCTTTAATGGATCTTGGTTCCAACCTCTATTGGACTTTTATTGGATCTTTAATGGATCTTGAACCCAACCCTTGATGGGTTTAGGTTTGATCCCTTAATGGGTTTAGGTTTGATCCTTAATGAATCTTTATTGAATCTTTGGTTTGATTCTTAATGGGTTTCGGCTTGGCTCATGCTGGACCCTTTGTATTTGATCCCTTAATGGGTTTTGGTTTGATCAATGTTGGACCCTTATTGGGTTAGGGTTTGAACCAAGTTAGTTTGGATTTAACTCATATTGGACCTAATTTTAGTTCATGATTCGGGCTTGACCAAATCTTGATTTAGGTTAAGAGTTGGACCTAATTTAGTTATGCTTTTAGCTCAACCTTGGACCTGATTGGGTTTTTGCTTAGGCTTGAACCTAATTTGATTTTGGATCAAGTTTGGAACTGATTTGGTTTCAGTTCAAATTTAGACCTTATTTAGTTTTGATTTGAACTCAGTTTGACCCTATTAGTATTTAATTCAAACTTGGTTTAACCTTATTGGGGTTGGCTTGAACTTGATTTAATATGATTAGAGTTTAGTTTGAACTTGGTTTGACCCTATTAGAGTTTAGTTCGAACTTAATTTGACCCAATTAGGATTTGATTCGAATTTGAGTTGATTTGAGTTGACTTAATTTAGATCCAATTAGGGTTAGGCCTGAACGAATTGAATTTGGATTGATCCAATTTTAACTTAATTAGAGTTGGATCTAAATTGATTGGACTTGATTAAGATTTGGGTTGAACCTATTTGAACTCGATTGGGGTTGGGCTTGAGCCAATTTGAATTTGGTTAACCCGATTTGAACCCAATTGGGGTTGGGTTTAAACTGATTGATTTGAATTGACCTCATTTGATTTGGATTAGGCCTATTTCAATTTGAATTTAATCTATTAATTTATTTAATTAATTTTGGTGCATTTGGTTTATTCAAATCAAGTCAATTTAGCTTAATCAATTTATTTAATTTAACCAAATTGATTTAATTTAACTATGGTTAACTCAATTATTTTAATCAATTTACTTTAATCGATTTAATTTAATCAATTTGAGAGCCCTCGAGTTGTTAATTAATTAAATGACTTTTGGATGAACTCATGAACTGACTCTCAGTCGATTTAACTTTCAGGCAAGCCCACAAGCTAGTCTTTAGTCAATTAAGCTTTTAAAAAAGCCAGTATGTTTGTCTTGAGTCAATTTACTTTTAAGTGAGCCTACAAATTGGCCTTGAGTTGATTTGACTTTTAAGTAAGCCCACAAGATAGTCTTAAGTCGAGTTAACTTTTAGATATATTTTAGTGGAAGAGAGGTATACTCCACCCATGAAAATAATTAATGGTGTGAGAGTCCCCAAGCCTAGAGAGGAATAGAATGATTTGGACAAGAAAAATAATTCTTTAAATGAAAAAGATATGAATATTTTGAATTGTACTCTTGATCCAAATGAATTTAACTAGATTAGCATTTATGAAATGACTCATGATATTTGGCATTATCTTGAAGTCACACATGAGAGAACAAGGCAAGTAAGAAAGTCCAAAATGAACATGTAGCCTAGCCAATATGAGCTCTTTCCGATGAAACCAAATGAGTCAATTATTGAAATGTTTACACATTTCATTGATATGATAAATACTTTAAAATCACTTGGTAAAACTTATACTAATGATGAGATGCTAAGAAAAATTTTGAGATATCTTTCTAGGTCTTGGGATCTAAAGGTGACCATGATATAAGAAGCAAAGGATTTCAATAAGGTACAATTGGAAGAGCTCTCGCGATCACACATTACACATGAGATGACCTTGAAAGATCAAAGTCAAGAGGAAGAAGTAGACAAAATGAAGAAAACTATAGCACTCAAGGTCATGGAGTCAAGCAATGAGAATAAAGAGGATAACAATAAAGAAATAGCTCTCCTCACAAAAAAAGTAAAGAAGTTCTTGAAAAAGAAGCACATATCAAGAAGACCAATAAGGAACGAGGAGGCCATTACTATAGATAAAGATGAAGATATGCCAACTTGCTTCAAGTGTAAAAAACCCAAGCATATGAATTGTCCTCTCAATCCCGAATCAAAGAAGTTAATGGGGAAAAAGAAGAAAGCAATGATAGCCACAAGGGATGAATTGAAGGCCAATAGTGGAGAGACCTCATCTAATGAAAAAGTAGCAAATCTATGCCTCATGGTCTATAAGGATAAGGTATGTGATTTAATTTTCAAAAAATTAGAAGGAGCATTTGAGCATATGCTAGACATGATAAATTGCTTTATAAGTATTCATATTCAAAAAACAAATTGCTTTTACTTGAAAATGAGTTTGATACTTTAAAATTATCTACTATTTCTTATGATTGTAAGAAGGACTTGAAGTGCCTTGAAAAGAAAATTCATGTTTTAAAATCATCTAGAGTCTGTTGTGATTGCAAAACTAGTATTGATAAGCTTTAAAAGGAGAATTTGGACTTGAAAAGGACACTTGAAATTTCTTTAGTGGCACTACTACTTTAAACATGATTTTGAAAAGCCAAAAAAAAATATTTAAGTAAATCCAGCCTTGGTTTTATTTCCACTTCTGGATCAAAAGGAACCAAGTCTACCTTTATAAAACTTCAAGTTCAAAATTTTCAATGCTAAATTGTAATTATTATTGTTAAAGTGGACATATCTCCACTAGTTATTCAATAAAGAGAAACATTTCTCTTAAACAAATTTGGGTACTTAAGAGGAGGATCCCGAAACCCAAGGAATCCAAATTAGTTTGGGTTCCTAAAGCATCTTTCACTTGAGAAGCTTAGGTTAGCTGGAAGTGGCTAATGAGCTTTAATTTGATAGATTCTTATGGTCATTTTTTTAGCTAATCCAAAAATATAGGATTTTCTTTCTATATTAATTTATCTTATATTACATTCTTGATTCATGTTTTTCTTACATTGTTATTTTACTCTCTAACCTTATGGACCCATACTTAAAGTGGGTTTCATCCTAATGTTGGTAATTGTTTTGGCTATACTTCCACTCCAAAGATCAAAGAGAAAAATAGTTCCTAGATAGTGCTTACTCAAAGCACATGACAGAGAATCCATTGATGTTTATAGAGTTAAAAGAAAAGGAAAGAGGACACATCACATTTGGAAATAATGATAGAGGTAAAATTATAGATATTGATAATGTTTGTATTGGCTCATCTTTAATTAAAAATATTTTTTTCACAAAAAGACATAAGCAAAATTTGTTCTCTATTAGCCAACTATGCAATAGAGAATTTCATGTTTTATTTAAGTCTAAATTTTGCATAGTTAGACATGATATTGATGATGTAGTAGCCTTTATTGGTCATCATGATAATAATGTTTATACTATTAGCCAACATGACTTGAAAATGAAAAGTGCTTTATAGCTCAAGATGATAATGAGTGGCTTCCGAATAGAAGACTTGGGAATACTAGCATGGATACCCTAGCCCAAGTCAACCAGAAGGAGCTAGTGAGAGGTCTACCCATGAGCAAGTTCATAAAGGATTGCATATGTGATTTATGCCAAATGGGAAAGCAATTGAAACCTCCCACAAGTCCAAAACTATGGTAACTTCAACAAGGCCACTTCAACTTCTTCATCTAGAGTTGTTTAGACCTATTGGGACTACAAGGCTAGGAGATGAAAATTATGCTTTCATTATTATAAATGATTATTCTACATATTCATGGGTTTTATTTCTTTCTCATAAAAAAGATTTTTTATGCATTTGTTAGTTTTGCAAAAGAATTCAAAATAAAAAGGATTATACGATTTCTAAAATTTGTAGTGATCATGTTGGTGAATTTGAAAATCATTCTTTCAAAACCTATTGCATAAAAAATAACATTGAGTATTACTTCTTGGCTCCATGCACTCTACAACAAAATAGAGTTGTTGAGAGGAAGAATAAGTTTATTCAAGAGATGACAAGGGTCATTCCTAACGAGTATTTCTTACCCAAGTATTTTTGGGTGGAGGCCATGAACATGGTGCACTATATTTTAGTTAAGTTTCTATTCATTCAATCCTTAATAAAACTCCATTTGAGTCATGAAATGGAAAAAGGCTAAATAGTACATATTTTCATATGTTTTGTTGTAAATATTTTATACTTAATACAAAAGATCATTTGCCTAAGTTCGAGTGCAAAACTTTTGAAGGTATTTTTCTTCCCTAATCTGCTACTTCAAAGGCATATAGAGTCTTCAGTAAGTCTTTGATGGTTTTCTAAGAGTCTATAAATATTGTGTTTGATAAAACTAACCCTCTATCAGAAAAAAGCCGATTGATGATGTAGATATATCCAAGAAAATGAATGAGATGCAACTCAAGGAGATGAAGAGGGTGAGTCAAGAAAAGATCCAAAAGGAAAGAATGACAAAGATGAAAGGGACGAACAAGAAGAACAAAATGGAGATAAGGAACTCTCCAAGACTTGAAAATTCAAGAAGAATCACCCGAAGGATCAAATCATTGATAATGTTGATTAAGGGGGTAAAAACTAGATATGCTATTAAATATAATCTTCATCATATCACTTTTTCTTCTTAAGTTAAACCCAAGAACCTTGATGAAGCTCAAAAGGATGCTAGTTGGATTCTCACTATGAAAGAAGAACTAAATCAATTTGAGTAGAATTAAGTTCAGAAGCTTATTCCAAGACTAGACAATTACCTAATAATTGGCACCTAATGGGTCTATAGGAATAAGCTAGATAAAAAAAGTGTTGTGGTTTACAATGAGGCAAGATTAGTGGCCCAAGGTTTTAAACAAATAAAAGATACTTGATTTTAAAGAAACTTTTGCACTCATAACTCATTTGGAATCTATTCAGATACTACTTGCATTTGCATATTTTAAAAGATTTAAACCCTCTCAAATGATTGTTAAAAATACTTTTTTGAATGATGTTCTATCAGAAGAAATTTATATTAAACAACCTCCTAGATTTGAAGACTAGGATATTCCCAATCTTTTTTTTTATTGAGAAAGGTATTGTATGGTTTAAAGCAAGCTCCAAGAGCTTGGTATGAGAAACTAAATTCTTTCTTGATTTAAAAATTTTTTCAAAGAGATTGTATAGACACCAAATTATTTAATTAAAAGTAGAAAATTATTTATTAGTAGTACAAATTTATGTTGATGATATTATATTTGATGCTACTAATTAAAATTTGTGCGAGATGTTTCTAAAATATATGCAATAGGAGTTTGAGTTGAGTATGATGGAGAGCTAAAGTTCTTTTTTGAACTCCACGTGCAATAATTTAAGGACATAATTTTCATAACCAAGCTAAATACACTAAAGAACTACTCAAAAAGTTCAACATGGATGAAGCTAAGTTAATAGGATCTCCAATAAGTCATTCAATCAAGTTGAACAAAGATGTAAATGGCTATAAGGTTGATGAAAATCAATATAGAGGTATTATTAGTAATTTATTATATCTTACTGCAAGTAAACTTGATATGACATTTGCTATTTGCTTAAGTACTAGATTTCAAGCATCACCTATGAAATCTGATTTAGTTGTCATAAAATGTATACTTAGATATCTTTACGGCACAATAGATCTAAACTTATTGTATCCTAGGGTTGATTGCTTTGATGTGCTAGGTCTTTGTGAAATGAATTATGTCAATTGTCAAGTAGATAGAAAGAGTACAAGTGGTACATGCCAATTTCTTAGAAAAGCTCTTGTATCATGGAGCTCCAATAAATAAAATTATGTAGCTCTTTCTACCACCAAGGCCAAATATGTAGCTGCAAGGTATTGTTGTTTATAAATTCTTTAGATGAGATAAATAATTCAAGATTTTGATTATGAGTTTTCAAATATACCAATTTATTATGATAATACTAATGCTATTATTTTGTCCAAAAATTTGGTACTACATTTCCATTCAAAATATATTGATATTCGATATTACTTTATTCTTGATCATGTTTCTAAAAAAGCATATTTCATTAATTTTTATCAAAACCGGTCATCAACTTATGCATATTTTCACAAAATCTTCAGATAAGATGTGGTTTTGCTTGATTTTTAATGAAATTGGAGTTTTACAATGTAATTTAATTGATTCAATATTTTGAGAATTGATTGACTTGTTTCATTTTGCAAAATTTTTCTTACTTTCTATGTAGTTCAAATGCCTAACTAGTATAGTTTGGGCACCTGAACTCTTGTCTGAAATTTGAGCTCACAACTTCTATTTTTAAAATCCCCAACTAGGACAATTTGGGCATTTGAAGTGGCTTTGGATGATCGAACATAGCTATTCGAACACCCAAATGCATTTTTGCACTTTTTTTTTCTCTATTTACTATCTTTGGATGCCCAAACAAGGTGATTCGAACATCCAAACAAAGAAATTTTACCTATATCCCTAGTCAGCTACAAAATCTTTTTTCTTAGTGCATGATCTCTTCCCTTCTGACCCCCCAACGATGCCAACAACCTCGTATGGCATCCCAAGTCCCTCCTCCTATGTTTTTAACTCATTTCCACCTTTATCCTTCTCTAATCCTTCAAATTCTCCATGGCTCTACACACCAAAACCCTTGCATCGAAGCCAAGCATTCTTGGCTTCAACCTCTAGTGAGGAACCCCAATTTCCTCCCTAGTTTTATTCTTTGAATAACTTTACATGTTTTCATAATTATTTTTCTAGTTCTAGGACCATTTCATCTCTTAGCATATATTTTGTTAAACTAGTTTTCCTAAACCTATCCACCCTTTTTGTTGCCCAACGGTGGCTTGACTCGTATCCTCCCATGGACCTACAATAAGGAGGACATGTGGATCTTTTTTATGAATGCCTCCTTTGACTATGGCCGCATGACACTTACTACTTACTATGGGGATACATTGATTACTATAGATATGGATATCTTAGGATTCATATTAGGACTTCCTATCGAAGGAGAAGAGGTTACTTTTCCTCATCAATGGTTTGATGTAGGCCTTCTTCTCAAATTCTCTGAGGCTATTCAAAGAATTTTTGAGGAGAGCCATGCACAAGCCATGTGCATGACAAAGGCCTTAGCATCAAACCTTCTCCCTCTTCAATCCTATATCATCCACCCAATCCTTGCCTATACTATCCTTCTAAAGTGTGGGCATCGTGAGGAGGTATCATACATGGAATTATACTTGATCTACTATATTTTGATCGGGCAACTGGTCAACCTCTCTTACATTATTCTTCATCACATAGCCTAATACATTATGCATACCTCAACCATCCTCAGCTACCCTCGCATGATCACTTGCATCTTCCACCATTTTGGTGTAGTTTTCACCTCCCAATATCCACTTTATAGATATACCCCTCCTTAGACTTTCACCAAAGCCTCTTTTTGTCACATGGAAGCCTGTAGGAAGATGGTGATACCATATGGATGCGAGACAAGCCACCTACCATGGGCTAAGCCCAAGAAGTTGCCCCTACTACTACTATCACCACTAGAGCAACCGAGGATGCTAAATCTTCACATCAATCCATTGATTAGTGGCTGAATGAACTGATTGAGAGACTAATCAGACTTGAGTGGATAGCTACTATAGGAACTCAAAATACAATGAGCATTGAACTGCCTCGAGGAGATGCTAACAATGTTTGTGGATTGTTTTGGGCAATGACCCAGCACTTAGGGCTTCTATATCATTTGTTATGCCTTGTCTAGTTTTGAGTTTTATTTGTATTTTGATAATGGCATTTGTGAATGTTTGGTAGTTTGTGTTTTGACTATGTGCTTTGTGTTGTGTTTATATCTATAGCTATGGATTTGACTCTTGTGGATTTTTTCTATATTGGGTTTGTATGGATGTAAAACTTTGTGTTATATTGTAGTTATGGTGTGGCAGCTTGATCTTAATGTTTGTTTGGTCTCACATGTGGTATTTTTCATTCATGTGGATATGGATGCTCATATTTATGTACTTAGTATGCTATTATCCTATGTATGGCTTTTGCATTGTACTTTGTCTATATTCAACCCTTTTTGCTGATGTCAAAAGGGGAAGAAAAATAGACATGGTTAATTTATTTTCAACCTCTTTTGTTGATGCCCCAAACTTCAGATTTCAAATGCCTGAAAATAGTAAAAAAAAACTTTGGAAATTACCGACAGCTTCAAATGCCTAAACCTCAGGTATGCAGGCCCAACCTTTAGAAGTTGTAACTTCAAGATTTTAGTTTTTCTAACATTGGTTGTCTAGTACAAGGTTTGATTGCCTGAATCTTGCCTATTCACTAGTGTCCAAGTTCTCTAAGCTTCGCTCTTCAAATTTCAAATCTTCAAAAGCCGTTGTACTCTTTTTAGAGGTCTTGTAGTGAGGCTTGAGAGAATTTTTTTTATCTTTTCTACAATTGTAAACATTCCTCGATTGTTAGGAGCATGAGAGGATCAAGGCTCTGAATTAGAGTGCACATGTACTCAGTTGGAAGTGAAGCTATAACGGGGTGGCTTCACCAATGAAGCAACGACTCTAGTGGAGAGTCCAAGTCCTTAAAATCAAGGTAAGGGTCATAGTGTAGGTATGGTTGGTCATTGAACCATGTAAAAATCACAGTGCCTTCTTCACTCTTCTAATTTTCTTTATAAGCACTCATGGTTTGATTTCTTACTTGTGGGCATGTGATTTTTCATATTGATTTGCAAATTTGCTCAAACCAAATCCTAATTGAGTCAAGCAAACTTTGAACCAAACCCTAATAGGATTAAATTGAGTTTGAACCAAACCCTAATTGGGTTAAACCAAGTTTGAACCAAGCCCTAATTAAGTAAAACCAAATTCAAACCAAACCCTAATAAGGCTAAATTGTGTTCAAACCAAGCTCTAATTGGGTAAAACCAAATTTGAACCAAACCCTAATCAGGATAAATTGAGTTCAAACCAAATCCTAATTAGGTCAAATCAAGTTCAAACCAATTAGGTTAAACCAATCTCAAACCAAACCACTATTTGGTCAAATTAGGATCAAACCAAACCCTAATTGGGTCAAATCAAGTTCACACCAATCAGGTTAAACTTGGTTTGAACCGAATCCTAGTTAGATTAAATCATGTTCAAAACAACCTAAAACCAAGTCCAACCTAACCAAACAAAAATCAAAACCAGGTCAAACCTGAACTAGAAATAAGAATCAAGTTGAACCTAAACCAGAACCAGGTTGAACCTGAATCCAAACCCAATAGGGGTCCAACATAAGTCAAACTCGAACATATTAAGGGATTGAACCCAAAACCGATAAGCATCCAATATGGGTCAAATCCAAACCCAATAAAGGTTGAACTCAAAATCTATTAAGGATTCAATAAGGATCGAATCCACAATCCATTAAGAATTCATTAAAGACCCAATAAGGATCAAATCTAAAATCCATTAAGGATTCATCAAAGATCCATAAAGGATTCAATATGAACCCAATAAGGGTTGGATCCAAGATCCATTAAGGAACCAATATGAATCTATTAAGAGTTGGATCCAAGATATATTACAGATCTAATAAGAACCCATTAAGGATTGGATCCAAGATCCAATAAGGATCCAATAAGAATCCATTAAGAGTTGGATCCCAGATCCATTAAGGATCCAATACGAACACATTAAGGGTTAGATCCAATATCTATTAAAGATCCAATAAGAATACATTAAGGGTTGGATCCAAGGTCCAATAAAGGTCCAATAAGAACCCATTAAAGTTTGGATCCAAGATCTAGTAAGGATCCAATAAGAACCCATTAAGGGTTGATCCAATAAGAATCCATGTAGGGTTGGATCCAAGATCCATTAAAGATCCAATATAAACCCATTAAGAGTTATATCAAAGATCCATTAAGGATCCAATAAAAATCCAACAAGGGTCGAATCCAAGATCTACTAAGGAGCCAATAAGAATCCAATAAGAACATGATAAGGGTTGGATCTAAGATTGACTAAGGGTCTAACAAGAACCCAATAAGGATTAGAACCAAAATCTAATAAGGATCAAGTCTAAGGTTCAATGGGGATCCATTAAATAGGTTAAACTCAAATAGAATTAAATCAAATTATACATGGACAAAAATTAAGGCTAAATATTGAACTGAATCAAATTAGATTTGAACCAAAACCAAATCTGAACATTAAATTGAATCAAATTGGACTTGAACCAAAACCAAGTCTAAATATTGAATTGAATCAAATCAAGCTTGAACCAAAATCAAGCCTGAATATCAAACTAAACCAAATCAAACTCAAACCAAAACCAAGTCTTAACATCAAATTCAATCAAAGCAAGCTTGAGCCAAAATCAAGTTTAAATCAAAGTGGAGTTAGGTAACAACAAGCATAGAGTTGTTGACAACACCTCAAATTGAATCAATAATAAGCCAATAAAGGCCATTGATTATTAAATTAAGAGTAATTAGCATAAGCCAAGACTACTAATCATTGTATTAAATCAAATTAAACTAAGGTAGGCTTGAACTCGTTTATTCAGTCAAAAAAGAGCTATGTTTGAAAGAAGTTAACCAACAAGAATTAGAATGTCGTCAGTAACACTTCAAGCTCAACCAAACAAGCATAAAAGCCATTGGTGACACTTCAAACCTAATTGATAACAAGCTTCAAAAGTTATTGATTATTAAATTTAGAATGATTAGCATAAATTAAAAATAAGTAGAAAGTCATTAGTGATACTTTGAACTCTAATGGAGTAAACTAATATGAGTCAAAATAGTTAGCCACACCCTAAAATCAAGTAAAATTATCAGCATTCGTTAAGGATCAAACTAAGCACCCATCTAAGTCAAATTCCACTCGATCAAGTGTACAAGAGTGAGGGAGCGAGGAGAATCAAGATTTTCCCCATCCCTTCCTCATTTCATGTCATTTCATATTATGAATTTAATTTTTTTTTTGTAAAGTGTGGATATATTCTTACTTAAGCCATATAACCCTTCTTTAAATAACCAAATTATACCTTTTTGTGTTTTTATCTTATTAGCTAAGTTTCTTAATTTAGAAAGTTCTTGATGAGTGTCAGGGTAATTAATAGGGGCTTACGCCTATTGGAAGTCATATTCCCCTAATTTTTTATTACACACTCAAACCCACCTAAATTTTATTTATTATTTTGAGATTACGTCTTGGGGTCATTTAACTATCCCAAATGGTCAATTGTAGCTCCACAAAGTCTTCATGTAGCCTCTTGCATGAATTATGGAGGGGTCCTTGAAAGTAAAATACATCCTTCTTCCCCTCTAGGTTCTAGAGAGGTAGGTGACCTATTTCAAACATGTTAAGCACATATTCTAGAATGCAAATATAAACATTTCCTAAATCTAGCCTTCTATAATATTCTAATAATAAAAAAGAAAATAAATCTAAACTATAGAGTGGGTTCTCCTCTAGGAGAGGACAAGGTCCTCCTTGTGTCATCCTGAGGTTCTGGCCATTTTGGGTGAGAGGGTGGATCATCTTCTTCAATCAGGACTAGTTAACCAATCCCACTCATGATATTGGAGGTTATCATCTTCACCATCTTAGTCAAAAGCAACGATTGCAGTGACATACTCAACTTGTCCAACTGTAAAGTGTGATTTGAGCGTCCAACTTGGAGGTGAATGTTGATCCAACCTTTTGAAAGTGCAAAGAGGGTGATCCTTGTTCTTAAACTCCCTCTATGAGAAGCTAAGGCCCTCCCTTCCTCTTATAACTTCTTAAGGAAGTGGTTCAAGATCTCCCAATTTTCTCTTACCAAGCCTTGACCAGATTGGTAGTTGATCTTGAATATTATTTCCCATAGATTATTGAGCTGAGGTGAGTTGAAAGTTAGGGAATGAAGGCTTGAATTTAAAGGACATGGAGGATGAAGCCTAAAATGGCAACCTAAGAGAGGGGGGCGGGGACCAATTCACAAACCAATGGCGAAATTGCAAGCCCACAAGCAAGAAATCAATCACGAATGCTATAATATAAATAAAGAAAGTGAGGAATGATACTATGGTTTTTATGTGTTTGGTGACCAACCACACCTACTCTATGGCCCTACATCGATCTTGAGGACTTGGACTCTCCACTAGAGTTGTTGCTTCTTGTGGTGAAGCCAAGCCTTTACACTAACTCACAATCCGTGAGTGTCACTTTCTTCAGGTGAAGTCATGCTCGTACAACTCTTGCTCCAATCAAGCAACAGCCAACTTCTACATTAGAGATTTTTGTTAGCTTGGATTGGTAATCTTTGGTTGGGGGGAGGGGGGTGTGGAAGGGGGGGCAGGGAGGATGGAGAGGGGAAGTGAAATAGATTTTCAAATAATAAACAAGTTTTTATTAAGAGCACAATGAACTCAAAAGCATTTCAAGCTTGAGTGGATGATCAAAACTCAATTAGAAATAACAAGACAACTAAAGCAAGTGAGAATAATCAATTCACAATCATATAAAAGATGATTTTCAATCAATAACAAATAAGTACATAAGGTAAAAGGAAATTAGAAAGAGTACAAATTGATATATATGGTTTGGCGACCAAGCGTGCCTACTCCATGGTCCTTGCCTCAATCTTGAGGACTTAAACTCATCACTAGATTTATCATTTTGTTAGGGTAAAGTCACACCCTCACAAACTTGCAAATTGCAAGTGTTGCTCTCCACCGGAGCTAATTGACTACTCCTCATAATTGAGGAGTATCCACTCTAACCACTCTTCTAAAACTTAGAAGGGCACTCCTCTCCTAACAATCTAGGAAAGTTATAATGATAAAAATGAGAAAAAAATAAAACTTACCACAAGAGTCTCTCAATATTTGAGTATAAGGGCATTTGAGGACTTGACAGTTATTTGAGTTCGTGTTGGAGCTAGAAAGCTTTGGGAGGGGGATTCTTGCTCTAAGAATGTGAAAATCTAACTCCCACACTAAGCAAAGAAATTCCAATCCTTTATTTGTTAGAGGAAGAAATTAGCCATTTGAGAATCACTCCTGGCTGTCTTTGCCGAGTTCGAGTGTCTAGACCCTAAGGTTTGGTTGTTTGAGCCTCCCAACGGTCAAATTTCAACTGGCCATTATTAGCTGACGTCACAGGCTTGGATGTTTCGTCATAAAGTTTGATCACCTAAACTAACTAGGTTCGGGCATCCAAACAAGTGTTGAACATCTAAACTCTAAACATGAAAAAATTAGAAGTTACAATTTCTAAACTCGGATGTTTGAAGATGCCAATAATTACTAGAGATTTTTTCTTGTATTTGGACATCTAAACTCTAAAGTTCAGGCATCCAAAGTTTATAGAAAAACCTTAACTAGTTCACTGCATCAAAATCCAAAGTAATCAACATTTGAGGCAACAAAAGCTCCCCCTTGATATATGCATAGATGAGTTTAGAAACATTTAAAAATTACATACATGCTCCACCCATCTATGATACATAAAGCCTCAACTAAAATAATTCCAGGGACTATACCCAAAATAATGCATAATCTCAAAAGATATTAAAATGTATACATAAGAGAAGCATTGTATTGAAAGAAAGATAATAAAATACAATAAAAGTAGAAGAGTTTGAAATTACCCCATGTAGTTATGTAATCTTTGAAGCATGTTGGAATTTCATCCATATGAATATCCTTCACATTTTCTACAAAATACAACATGACTATATTTTCATAAGATATTAGTAAAATGTGATCAAGTATGAATATCAAGGGTTATTACAAGTGAGATCAACACAAAATAATATGATTGCAATTAAAATCACAAAAACTCAACTTAAACTAGCATAGGTAGAGGATGACTAAAAAAATAAAATCTTTGAAGATAGATGTCATCCCTAACTAGCAAGAATAGCTTCAAGAGAGATCAAGACAAAAGTCTTGAAAAAAAATTTATTTTAAAGAAAAAAATCAAAGGTTGCCAAGAAGATCGATACTCAAGGATGTTAATCTAAAAGCATGAGCACGAGCCTTTAAAACCAATTGTTAGCCTAGATTGGCAACCTTTGAAGGTGAGTAAAATAAGTATTCAAATAATAAACAAGTTTTCATTAAGAGCACAATGAACCCAAAAGCATTTCAAGCCCAAGTAGATGATCAAAATGCAACTAGAAATAATAAGATAATTAAAGCAAGTGAGAATGATCAATCTACAGTCACATAAAAGATGATTTCCAATCAATATCAAACAAGTGCATAAGGTAAAAAGAAAGTAGAAAGAGTGTAAACTGATATATGTGCTCCAAAGATCAACCACACCTACTCCACAATTCTTGCCTCAATTCTAAGGACTTAAACTTATCACTAGAGTTGTCATTTCATTAAGGTGAAGTCACGCCCTTATAAACTTGCAAACCACGAGTGTCACTCCCCACCGGAGCCAATCGGCCACTCTTCACAACCCAAGGAGTGTGCACTCTAACCACTCTCCTAAAACTTAGAAGAACACTCCTCTCTTGATAACCTAAAAGAGTTATAATGATAAAGATAGAAAAAAGAAAGATAAAATTTACAACAAGAGTCTCTCAATATTTAAGTATGAAGGAATTTGAGGATTTGATGGTTAATGCTTATTTGAGCTTTGTTGAGACTAGAAGGTTTTGGGAGGGGGATTCTTAATTTAAGAATGTGAAAACCGAATTTTCTCACTAAGCAAATAAGTCTCAATCCTTTATATAATCATTGGAGGAAGAAACTAGTCATTTGGAAATCACCCCTAATTATTTTTGATGAGTTCGGTCATCCAAACCTCCCAATGGTCAAATTTTAAGAAGCCATTACCAGCTAATATCATGGGTTCAAATATTCAATTCAGGCACCCAAACTATCCAGGTTTGAGTGTCTAAACTAGTGTTGTACATTTGAACTCTGAACTTGGAAAAACCAAAAGCTACAATTTCTAAACTTTAGCTATCTGAACCTGAGGTTCTAGCATTCGAAGGTGTCAATAATCATCAAAGATTTTTTGCTATATTTGGACATTTGAACTCTAAAATTTAAATATCCAAAATTTATAGAAAAATATTAACTGGTTTACTGCAACTTCAATTCCTATTTGACATCAACTCATAACTAATCTTAGAAATAATAAGCTGACAAAGGTATTTCAAGATGAGTTTGGTTGTTAACCAAAAGGTCAAATAAACTAACTATCAAATCCTTGACTCTACATAGATAAATAAAAATTCTAAGCATATGAATCTTGCAATTGATCTCGCATTTTATCATCCTAATCCTCAAACTTCATCTTTAAGATATCATTCTCTTTATCTTTGAGTCATCATCTTTATTATCTAATGAGTTTTATCTTGAAACTCAATGCTTTTTGAACTTGGATGATCATTAATAATCCTGAAGCTTACCATTACTAAATAAACTTGTTAAACTTTAGTTTGATCATCATTAAAATTCAAAGGTAACAATTTTTTTCTTACACACTCCTAACACCCTAGGAGTATTTATAATCAAGAAAGATGAAAATGAGATACAATTTAGTCTCCCTATAATAACCTCTTGAGAAAAGTATAAAAGCAAGAAGATATGAAAGTGAATTCTAAGTTTAGAGTTTTTGTAGGGTTGGAGGGATTGGTAAAACTTGTTCTTTCTATTAAAGATAATTAGAGATATAAAAGTTTTAATTGAAATAAGGTCCAAACCCTTATATATCTACTTAAGGTAATTTTTGCGACAATCAAATTTGATTGGAATATGATTAAAATCAAAACTTGTATCCACTAAATTATGTCTCAAATATGGATCTCAGTCAAACTTAAATCGCAACAGAATTTAATTAAAAATTAAGCTAGGTCTAACCCAAATAGGCTGAGTAAACTGGATATTTGGACCAAAATTGAGCTCAAATTTCATCTAAAATCTAGGCCAAAATGACAAAATATAAGAATTTTATAAATAAGTCTCTGGACTGAATAAATCTTTATAAATGGGTCTTTGACCAGATTTTTCTTATAAATAAGTACCTTGAATAAAAATTTTACAAAATAATTTAATAAAATCTTAAAATTATAAATTAGTCCCCATAAAATTTAGAATTTATGAATGAACCCCTCAAATTTTTATATTGTCAAATAAACACCTAGAATTTTAATTTTTTCAAATAAGTCCCTCAAAAATTTTTATTTGTAAAAAAGTTTAAGTCTTACTCAAAATAACCCTGAAAGTTTTAAAATTTTATAAATAAATCTTTTTTGCAAAAATGTCCTAAAATTTATAAAATTATAATTTAGTCTAAAATTTTTTAAAAAATTTGTAAATAGCCCCCTTATGAATTTAATATCTAAGATAAGTATAATTTTTAAAATTATTATTATCTACAACAACTAAACACTTATCTAGTTAGATCCATATCCATTCATAACCAATTCAAGCAACAAACCATTATCCATAGCTAATTCTCTTCTAAATAAATCCTTATCCAAATAAATTCTCATCTAAATAAAGTCTTATCCAAATATATCCTTATCTAAATAAATTCTTATCCAAATATATCTTCTTCTAAATAAATTCTTATCTAAATAAATATTTATCAAAATAAATCCAAACAAATTTTTATCCAAATAAATCCTCATCTAAACAAATTCTCATCTAAATAAATCCTTATCCAAATAAATCCGTATCTAAACAAATTCTTATCCAAACAAATCCTTACATAAACAAATTCTCATCTAAATAAATCCTTATCCAAGTAAATTCTCATCCAAAGTAAAACAAAAATAAATCTCATCCACATCTATTTATCTACATTCAAAATTTAAACAAAAGATTATTATCTATGTCCATAATTTAAAATTTTAAATGAAGATGATCTGATCCACTCGTAGGCTATAAAAACCCAAAGTCCTACAAAAAAAAGAGAGAGGAGAGATCAAATCCTAGAGACAAGGATCAAAGAGGAGGGTTCCATGAATTGAAAGAAAAGAATGAGTAACATAATAGTTTGGAGATGAGGAAGCCAAGGAATGAGAAGTAAAAAAGGTGATATCTTACTTTATTTTTTCTATTTTCTCTTCTTCCGCCCTACTTTACTCTTGTCTTTGTTCCCACACATGATTCTTCATCATTATAGCTCTGGTCTTCCATATTCATCCTATTGAATGATTTCAGTCTGCATTCCAAGCTATACCAAATTGCACTCATAGAACCTCCCACCCTTACCTCACCGTAAGCCACCACCAATCATATCGTGATCCCACTCTGCACTGCCATTATTGTCTTTGTCGGACCTACCTCATGGCTTCTTTTCATTGGACAAACCTCGACAACCCACCATGCACCCTCCGCCCATACTGTAGCCTATCTGGCCTCTGCCTCTGATGAGTTCTGCCTAACCTCCTACCTTGCTGTAGCCCTTCCAGCCTCAGCCTCCACCCACACCCTTCTTCCCCATCACACCAGTTGAAGCCTAGTTATGCCTGTGCCTCACCCACCTGCTCGGCCACATCAGCCATGAACCACCACCCTCCACCACTAGGACAATGAGGTTGCTGTTGTAGTGTCACCTACTTCGATCCCTTTCAGCCCCTCCAAACTTGCACTGGCCCCCACTATATCTCCACATAGCCGCCTACAAGCTATTGCAACATCAGCCATCACCATCTTCACCTCTAGCCCACTGAGCTACCTCCACCTCCAATCCACCCAAACTTTACCCCTCCCTCCTTGGATGCTGCTTTACATCACCACATAGAGGAATATCTGGATTCGGCTAGGAGATGATCAAATCCATCGAGAAGTAGGCTAGGCGTCATGAAGAAGAAAGCAAGGGTTTAGTTCAGTTTAGGTCAGGAAGAAGAAGAAATAGAAGTGAAAAAAATAAAAAAAATAAAAAATTATTGTGTAAAAAAAAAAGAAAATCCAACTCAAAAATAGAGGATAAGGGTTTCAAGCTTGAGGAAGAAGAAGAAGTAGGGAAAAAAAATAAAAAGTTATTGTGCGAAAAAAAGGAAAATTTGGCAACAAAAAAAAAAAAGAGTTTGTTCCCAAACAAAGAGGAAAAAAACTTCTCTCATCTTGATTTTTGATGAAACTTCATTAACATTACAACCACCAATGGCCCTCAGAGCAACGAGAGAACTCACCAATGATATGGCCACCCATAGCCCCTCAGAGACAACGAACTCTTGATGCTCCTATGGCAACCCGTAGCCCTTTGAAGATGGTGAAGTCTCGCATCTTAGCCAGCCTATGGGCTCGCACTTAGTTAGCCTTTGGGCTCACATATAAGCAAACCTTTGGGCTTGCACTCAGCCAACTTTCAAGCTCATGACCAAGCTAGCCTTCAGGCTCACACATAACTAGCCTTTGAGCTTGTACTAAACTAGACTTTGGGCTCGCACTTAGCTAGACTTCGAGCTTGCATCTAAGCCAACCTTTAGGCTCACACCCAACCAGCCTTCAAGCTCGCACCTATCTAGCCTTCGGGCTCCTACTCAGCTAGCCTTTGGGCTTGTATTTAGCCAATATTTAGGTATGCACCCAGTCAATCTTTAGGCTTGCACTAAACTAGCCTTTAGGCTCACACTCAGTTAGCCTTCAAGCTTGCATCTAAGCTAGCCTTCGGGCTCGTATCCAACTAGCCTTCGGGCTCTCACTTAGTTAGGCTTTAGGTTTGCACTTATTCAGCATTTAGGTTTGCACTCAGCCAGCCTTTAGGCTCATATCCAAACCAACCTTCAGGCTCACACTTGGCCAGCCTTCGAGCTCGCATCCAAGCTAACCTTCAGTCTCACATTTAGCTAACCTTTGGGCTCTCATCTAAGCTAGTCTTTGGGCTTGCATCCAGCAAACCTTCGGGCTCTTACCTAGCCAATCTTTAGGCTTGCACTTAGCTAGCCTTTAGCCTCGCAATCAGCCAACCTTCAGGCTTATACTTAACTAGACTCTGAGCTCACATCCAAGCCAACCTTCAAGCTTACACTCAACCAACCTTTGGGCTCACACCTAGCCAACCATTGGGCTCACACATAGCTAGTATTTGGGCTCACATCCAAATTAGCCTTTGGACTTACACCTAGCCATTCTTTGGGCTTGCACTTAGCCAACCTTTAGGATCGAACTCAGCTAACCTTCAAGCTCACATCCAAGCTAGCCTTTAGGCTCACACATCTTCGAGCTCGCACTCAGCTAACCTTTTGGCTCTCATCAAAGCCAGGCTTCAAGCTCAAACTTAGCTAGCCTTCTAGCTCATGTCTTAGCCAACCTTTGGGCTCCCATTCAAGTTATCCTTTGAGCTCACACCTAGCAAGCCTTTGAGTTCACATTTAGCCAGTTTTTGGGCTTGCAGCTAGCTAGTCTTCGGGCTTGCAACTCAGCCATTCTTTTGGCTTGCACTAAGCCAATATTCAGACTTGCACCTAGTCAACCCTTGGGCTTGCATCTCTAAGTTAGCTTTTGAGCTCGCAAGCTAAACCAACTCTCGAGTTTGCACAGCTAAGGACCCTCAAATCAAACTAGTTAATATAAAGTAACTCAATCACATTGAAATCAAACTCAGCCAAAACAAATAGACAAATGCCAAGTTGATTCAAATGAACCTAAATTGATCAAACAAATGGATTAAAACCCATATTAAAGTGGACTCCAAAATCCAAATTGAGTTAACCTAAACCAAATAAATTCTGACCCAACCCTAATCAGATCCAAGTTGGGTTAATTCAAAATCAAGTTAAATTAGAATTGAACTAAGCTTAGTTCAAACCCTAATTGGGTTAAAAATCAAGTCCAAATTGAAAAGAAAAACTTAAAGTCAAATCAAGAGCAAGCCAGGCTGAGCTTAAATTGAAACCAAGTTGAACTAAATTGACTTAAACTTGAACCAAAGTCTATTAAGATGTAGACCCAAACTCAATAAAGGTCGAACATAAGGTTGAACTCATCTCAAGCTAAATGAAATCAAACTCGAACCTAAACCATATTATTCTAGTGAAACTAAATAGGATTAAACCAAGTCCCACTAGGTATGTTGAACTCTTGATAATACTCCAAGTCCACGAACAATAGGTGATGTTACTACCCTAACCTAAACCAAAATTGGTTCAAATGGAACTAAATAAGAGCAGACTAAGTCTCACTGGGTGTGTTACAAAAGTCTTTAATCATAATTCAAAGCTATATTCAATTTCATAAGTTATTAGTGCTGCTATCAAACTAAAAAAGTTAATTGCCAACATGCTCAAAGCCATTGGCCATACCTCGAAGATAGTCAACCCAAAAGTCATTGATAATATACTTTTCAAGCTGAGCCAGCCCAAAAGTATTGGCAATGCTTTAATTCAAATGAAACTAAGGTAGGCTCAAACTTGCTTAGTCAGTTAGCCGTCATAGCTTGTTCAAATAAAGTCAACCAACAATATGCTTAAAGTCGTTGGTCACACTTCGAATCTAGTTAAACCCAGAAACCGTTAATGATGCATTTTTTAAGCTAGTCAACCCCAAAAGCAATTAGCGATATAATTTTCAAACCTATATCCAATCCTATAAGCCATCGGTAACACCACTAAACTAAAAGGAGTTATTGCCTATGTCTTGCTAGCTATGAAAACACTTCAAATGTAGTTATCGCCTATGCTTTATTGGCTATAGAAATAATATAAAAACCAAAGAACTTATAGCCTATGTTTTATTGGCTATGAAAATACTTCAAAGTTAACAGAGTTATAGCCTGTTGCGAAAAATATCGATGTCCACCACAATTCACAATATAGAGGAAGAACAGAAAAGAGGAAAAGATAGCACACAAGAGATATATGTGGGAAGACGATCCAGAGAATATTGTATTGATGAGGAAGAGAAAAGAGAAGATTACAACGACGGAGACGAAACTCCAATATCACCAACTCTCACTCTCTATTTTCTATATCTAGAGACCCTTACATCAATGGTGTATTTATAGATGTGGCCTAATAATGTTTGAGTCAAAATAGAAGACTGACTCAAATAAGACTTCTACTAATTTAAGACTTCTAGAAGAGAAATCTAGATAAGGATTAGGCCCATTAATATAATTAAGACTATCCGGAAAATCCGGATTCGAGACACCATAAAGCCAACAATCTCCACCTTGGCTCGAATCATCTTATTCTCTGAATTTGAATCTTCAATAGATGTCTTTACCATTACCTCCTGGGATAGGATCAACAACCTTGAATATTGATCAAGTCCAAACAGAGGTTGAACTTATCAATCGGAATCACCTTCGTCAACATATCTGCAGGATTTCTTGAAGTATGAATCTTTTTTAAAGAAATCTCGCCGTCTTCAATAATATCCCGAATAAAATGAAATCGGACATCTATATGCTTTGATCTGGCATGATACATTTGGTTCTTCGCAAGGTGTATGGCGCTCTGAGTGTCGCAAAAAATAGGAAGAACATGTTGAGAAAAACCAATTTCACTTGCCAAACCTTTTAGCCATAGGGCTTCTTTGACGGCTTCTGTAGCTGCCATATACTCAGACTCTGTTGTAGATAATGCTACAGTTAATTGTAAGGTACACCTCCAACTAATAGGTTCTCCACAAAGAGTGAAAAGATAACCAGTGAGGGATCGGCGTCGATCAAGGTCTCCAGCATAATCTGAATCGACATAGCCAATATTTTTGGCCTCTTGCACTGTGTTCCTGTCGAAACATAAACCAATATTAAGAGTACCTTTAATATATCTTAATAGCCATTTCATGGCCTGCCAATGCTCTTTTCCTGGATTTGCCATGTAACGACTAACAACGCTGACTGCTTGTGCAATATCAGGTCTTGTGCATAACATAGCATACATTAGACTTCCAACAGCACTTGAAAATGGGATGTTCTCCATGTATGCATGCTCTTCATCTGTAGAAGGACATTGTTGAGCTAAAAGCTTGAAGTGAGATGCCAAAGGAGTACTGACGGGTTTTGAATTCTGCATGTGAAAACGAGAAATAATCTTCTCGAGATACTTGCTCTGTTTGAGCCATAATTTTCCATGCTTTCGATCTCGATCAATCTCCATACCGAGAATCTTCCTTGCAGCACCTAAATCTTTCATCTCAAATTTTTTTTTCATTTTAAACTTTAAATCATTCAGTAGAGATATGTCTTGAGTAGCGATAAGCATATCATCAACATAAAGAAGCAATATAATAAATGAGTTATTGGCATGCATCTTAAAATAAACACAGCAATCATGTTTGCAGTGGATGAAATCTTGACCAGCATAAAACTGTCAAACCTTTTATACCATTGCCTTGGAGACTGTTTTAAACCATAAAGTGATTTGTTCAACTTGCAAACAAAATTTTCTTTGCCTTCTTGGATGAACCCTTCAGGCTGTTGCATAAAAATTTGTTCTTCTAATTCTCCATGCAGAAAGGCTGTTTTGACATCAAGCTGTTCTAACTCAAGATTATGAAAAGCAACTAAAACAAGTAGAAAACGAATAGATGTGTGTTTAACCACAGGAGAGAAAATTTCATTAAAGTCAATACCCTCCTTTTGTGAATACCCTTTTGCAACTAAACGGGCCTTGAATTTAACACCAACTATCTCAGAGAAATCCTCTTTCTTTCGAAATACCCACTTGCAACCAATTGCTCTTTTACCTTTTGGTAATTTCATCAGATCCCAAGTATGGTTCTTTTGAAGAGAGTCCATCTCTTCATTCATAGCAGCTTGCCACTGAGAAGAATTCTTATCCTGTACTGCTTCTTTATAAGAAGAAGGATCACCATTGTCAGTAATTAAAGCAAAAGCTACCATATCTTCAAAACCATACCTTTCAGGTGACTTTATTTTTCTTTGAGATCTTCGAAGTGGAGTCTTTTCAGAAATTTGATTCTTAAGATTTTCTTGAGAGTTGGGCATACCCTGAATATCTTCTTCTGAAGGAATTACATGCTCTACCTCCACTTGCATTATATCATTGGGATCTTTCTTGAGAGATTTTAGCATACCACTTTCATCTAATACTATGTCTCTCTCAATAATTACATTTGAAATAGTAGATCCCACAAACGATAGCCTTTGACGTCTTTGGCATAACCCAGGAAAATACACTTTTTGGAACGTGCATCTAACTTATCCTTGACAACATGCACATAAGCAGAGCAACCAAAAATCTTTAAAGAAGAATAATTTGCAGGTTGACCAATCCATACCTCTTCAGGAGTCTTGCAATTAATGGCTGTTTGAGGAGAGCGATTCACAATGAAGCATGCTGTATTGACTGCTTCTGCCCAAAAATCTTTATCAAGATTAGCTGTACTGAGTATACTACGTGCTTTCTCCAACAAGGTTTTGTTCATCCTTTCAGCCACACCGTTTTGTTGAGATTTTCCTGGGATGGTAAAGTGACGCTTGATGCCTTCGTCTTCACAGAATTTGAGAAACTCTGTTGATTTGTACTCTCCGCCATTATCACTTCTGAGATATTTGATTTTTCTGCCAGTCCTTTTTTCAACTGAAGTTTTTCACCGTTTGAAAACAGAAAACACCTCGCTTTGTGATGCAAAAAATAAATCCACACTTTTCTGGAAAAATCATCAATAAAACTGACAAAATAACGAGCACCAGATTTTGATGGAATAGGAGAGCACCACACATCAGAATGAATATAATCAATTAAGCCTTTAGTGCAATGAGTACCGGTGTTAAACTTTACCTTGGACTATTTACCATAGAGACAATGCTCGTAGAAATCCAATTTGTATGAGTTGAGGCCTTTCAGTAATTTTTTTTTGTTGAGCTCACTTAAACCTTACTCACTCATATGACCGAGACGCATATGCCATAGGTGGGTCATATCATAAGAAGAAGACTGAGAAATTGTTGCTCCACCTGCAACGGTTTTTCCTACTAACTCATAGAAATTTCCATGCTTTAGGTCCTTCATTACTATTAATGAGCCTTTAGCAACCTTAAGAACTCCACCTTCAGCAGAATACTTATAACCAGCAGAATCCATAGCACCCAAAGAGATCAAATTCTTTTTCAAATCAGGAACATGTCTGACATCAGTAAGAGTTCTAATAATATTATCAAACATCTTAATTTTGATTGTTCCAATTCCCACAGTTTTGCATGGATTATTATTACCCATCAAAACTAAACCACCATCATAAGGCGTGTAGTTTTCAAACCAATCCTTATTAGGACACATGTGATAAGAACAACCAGAATCAAGAATCCAAATATCATGGTAACGATCAAAATTAGAACTAATAGAGAGAACGTTACCCAAATTATCATCAGAACTCTCTTCAACAACTGAAACTTATTCTTTGGCTTGCTCTTTAGATTGAGATTCTATTTCTTTCTTTGCTTTGAGCTTCCAACAATCTTTAATTGCATGTCCCATCTTCTTACAATATCTGCAGTTTATTTCTTTGGATTTGGATCTAGAACAACCTGTTCTTGATCTTTCTTTGGTACGACCTCTGACAATTAATGCTTCTGAGTGTGACACATCCCCTCCAATCTTTTTCAAATATTCATTAGATAGAAGGGCAGCAGAAATATCGTCAAATTTCAAATCCTTTCCATACATGAGAGTAGTTTTAAGATTCTCAAGAGAAGGAGGTAAGGAAGATAATAAAATAATTGCCTTGTCTTCATCTTCAATTTTAACATCAATGCTTAACAATTGAGAGACAAGTTTATTGAAAGCATTAAGATGATCAACTATATTCGTACCTTCTGTCATTCGAAAATTGAAAAGCTTCTGCTTTAAATAAACTCGATTTGAGATAGACTTACTCATATACTGTTTCTCCAGCTTTTTCCATAACTCTGAAGGTGATGTTTCATCAAGAAACGGATAGAGTACCTCATCGGTAAGACTGAGGATGATTGTGCTATGTGCGCTGGCCTTTTGGTTTTCCCAGACACTTTCGGTGACATCTTCAGGCTTGACGTCCTCCAATGTGTGTCTCAACCCTTGTTGAGTAAGAATTGCACGAACTCTTGCTTGCCAAATAGGAAATCCTTGCTTTCCATTGAATTTCTCTATATCGAACTTCGTAGTAGACATATTGAACCAAGCTCTGATGCCACTTGTTGCGGAAAATATCGATGTCCACCACAATTCACAATATAGAGGAAGAACAGAAAAGAGGAAAAGATAGCACACAAGAGATATATGTGGGAAGACGATCCAGAGAATATTGTATTGATGAGGAAGAGAAAAGAGAAGATTACAACGACGGAGACGAAACTCCAATATCACCAACTCTCACTCTCTATTTTCTATATCTAGAGACCCTTACATCAATGGTGTATTTATAGATGTGGCCTAATGATGTTTGAGTCAAAATAGAAGACTGACTCAAATAAGACTTCTACTAATTTAAGACTTCTAGAAGATAAATCTAGATAAGGGTTAGGCCCATTAATATAATTAAGACTATCCGGAAAATCCGGATTCGAGACACCATAAAGCCAACAATAGCCAACATCTTATTGGCTAACATAAACACTTTAAATTACAAACTTATCACTGATTCTCAAAGTTATTGAAAATGCTTTGAACTACTCCTATTCTCTTCCACATCCCATCGAACGATGCCATCAACACCTTCTTAAAACCAGATTGATTTGGGTTGTCATGTGGTCCAGCGTAGGGGAGCGGGGTAGCAGCACACATCAAAGCTTCTTCTCCACTCTTTTTATTTTTTTTATTTCTTTAATATTTTCTATAATTCTATGTTAAAATTTATTATAAAGTTAGGGTATGTCCTTACTTAAGGCATGTATCATCTTTCTTAAATCAATCAATCAAATTTTTTTTTCTTTTTTGTGTCTTTATTTTATTATCTAGATTTTTTTCTTTAGTAGATTTTTAATAATTGTCAAAGTAATTAACAATATATGCTTATGCCTGCCAGAAACCATGTTCCCACAATACTTGATAGCATACTTCAAATTAAATTAAATTTTAATTTGCAATTCGATATCACTCCCCGGGTTTTTGCTATTCCAAGCAACTAAAATCAATCCTACAAATTTTGGCACACCTGGTGGGACTCGACGTCTCCTCTAAATAGAGAAATCTAGTTGAAATGAGTACATATCAAAAAAAAAAGTTGAAAATTGATGATTGATTAAGAAAGAGAGAAATGACATCATCAAGTGGTCCTCTTTCTCCAATCCACACTATCATCCTTGGTGAAAGTTGCGACATACTTTATCAACCAACGATCACCACATAAACATGGATAAACCCCTCGTCTTCCACCTAGTGGGGAATGACCAAGTCCACTCAAGGGGTAAAGACCTCTCATCCAGAGGGCAGAGACCTCCTGTCTAGGGCTAAGGACCTCCCATCTAGAGAGCTAGGGCTCAATTCACTTAAAGAGACTAAATCCAAATGCCATTATGTCAAAACTTGATGACAAAATAACAATCATTGTGGAGGCAATTGAAGTTCATGTCAACTATTAGACTGTGTCCAACTCCATCAAATTCATGCGTGGTGTTTCTGCTTTCACCAATAGCATCACTTCTTGTGACATTGCTAATGCTACCATTGATCCAGTCACTGCGCCACTTGTCTAGCATGGATCAGCCTCTCACCTCCCATTCTATGACCAAAGATCAAGTTCACCCAGGGAACAAAAGATCAAGTTCATCTAGGGGGCAAAATATCAAGTTTGAGAGGGTTGATAATATGACTTATAGACTTGCTCTTCCTCTAGCACTTTCCAAAGTACATAATGTGTTTCATGTATCTATATTAAGAAAGTATGTCCCACACCAAGATCATGTGATAGACTTCACACCATTACAAATTAATGAAGATCTCTTATATGAGAAATACCTTGTGTGTATGTGGATAGAAAAGAGCAAGTTTTGAGATATCGAACTATACCTTATGTTAAAGTCCAGTGGAGTAATCATTCTGAAAGAGAAGCCACATGGGAGTTACAGAAAAATGTGTTGGAGAGATATCTTCAGTTATTCTAATTTTTAGATATGTGCTTATTTATAGTTAAGTTTAGAGGACTAAACTTATTTTGAGGGGGGGTAAAATGTGAAAATCTGAAAGAAAAAAAGATTTCTACACTAATCAGGTGGTTGGGGGGGGGGAAGGATGGGTTTGTAAATTTGTACTTTATATGACTTAATCCTAATCTTCTTCTCTTTGGCTTGTTTTGATGGTGAGAATAGAGGAAAATTAGGGTTTATCAGAAGATGGATCAACGATGAGTTTTTGGCCAAAAGTTCGCAAGAATTTTGGAGGAGAAGACTAGCATTATGTTTAGGTAATATAATACTCCTTTTTTTCAAATCAAAGTGATATTTAATATTAGTTTTTCATTATCTTTCTTCTCTTGATCTAGAACGTGAATTTTTTTTTATCACCTTCAGGATCTAATTAGCCTCTAATTATTCATGAATTGAGTTAAAGTTTGATAAGATGATATTTGTATATGTTAAACATA
This sequence comes from Trichopus zeylanicus subsp. travancoricus, assembly GCA_005019695.1. Lineage (NCBI taxonomy): Eukaryota > Viridiplantae > Streptophyta > Magnoliopsida > Dioscoreales > Dioscoreaceae > Trichopus > Trichopus zeylanicus. Next base: position 156,703 of record RXID01011087.1, read on the forward strand.
TGGTATATTAAGTTAGTATAGAATCTTTTCTTATAGTTTGGCTTGAGGTTATTGATTTCTATTGGAGATATATATTTATTATTAAGTGTTAATAATTCCTTGAAATTTATTATGGTTATGATTTAAGAGTCCAATCTCTTTCATCTTATTAATTCTAAAACTTGAGAGATAGAACTTCATGATGAATTAATATTTTGATATGATGAGTAGACTTCACTTAAATTTTGTTTAATTCTCAAGAATGATTAGATTAAGACCAATGTAAGTTATTAAATTTGGTATTGAGTTACTTTATTTAGAAGTATACTTGATCAATTATGGATTGTAATTGAAATTTTGTTTGATAATTTAGATTCGAATGAGTCTTAAACTCCTACTCATGGTTTGTTTCGTGTTCTTCTTATCAGGTAGGAGGATGAGGGACTCCAGTTAGTACTAAGTGACATTTTAATATGCTAAAATAATTTATTTTTTAAATTACTATATTTTAATGTATTTTATTCATTTAAAATAAATTTTTATATGATTGATATAATGTTATATTATATTGTGATTTGTGGAATGTGTGTGACTCAAATATTTGAGATCAAGAAAATCACGCTTATGAATATATTTTTATATATTTATCATTAATAAGTTGTGTCATATATTTATATTAAACTAAATTTTATTTTACGAAGTTATGCATGCATTTTTTAATTATAATATCTCATATATGAGTTATTTATGCTTTACCTTATTCTATCAATTTTGATTGTATTGTCTCTATTATGATTTGTGTTGTGATCCTACCATTGAGGATTAAATAATAGTCATATCAACATGCATGTGATTGTGAGAAATCGATTTCATTGTGACACGTGAGTATCAAAGTAGTAGTATATTTGTATTATGATCCTTTCTGAGATATTGTATTTTCATGAAAAGGCTACTGGATTTAAGTATGTCAATGCGCTTGTGACTTGGGATACGTCTTATGTGTGTACTTAATTTTATAAAGAAAACACCCGTCATGATTTACTTATATATTATTATTAGTATCTTTACTATTATTATCATCATTATTTTTCTCTTACAGAAAAGAATTCTTGTTTTAAAGATATACGAGTTTATTACTTGATTTTGAATATAACTTAATAAAAGATTGATACTTCATAATAAATATATTTCGAGATTTTATTTTATATTAAATTATTAATTTAATATTTAATTGCTGATTCTCTTGCAGATTCTAATCTTAGATACTAGTTTCGGAAAAGAGATGTGTGACACACTACAAAATTATTTCTAGACATTATTTTTTATTAGAAAGAAAAAGTGATTATTTAGGATATTATTTGTTGATTATTTGAATTTTAGATTTTAACTACGAATTAAATTATTCGATTATTTAGATTCCTACGATTTAGTTATATTTCTAATTTGTGGTTTCAATACTTCTAATTTTAGGTGTGCTTGTTATTAATTTGTTATATTATATTACATGTTAATGGTATATATTAAGACTATTGTTATAAGTTATAGAATTGTTAAAAAAATTTATATTTTATAATTATACATAATGAGTTTTATATACTCGCTGTGTACATAGATATATAATGACTGTTACGTCTTAATTTGGGAGTGTGAAACAGTTTGTACTGAATATATAGAGAATGGTGCACAAAGCCCTATGAGAGGGGCTTCAAAGCACAGTCCATGCCGTTGACCAAATGACAACAAGAACCCCTAAAGAGGTTACCGAAAATCAACGAGGGGGTTACGGTTGCTCGATGTATTACTTAAACACCATTGAATGTGAGAACTGAAGCATGTTGCTTTAGTTTTACTATCTTAGCGATATTAATTTGGAGGCTCAACGTAATAAGAAATATAGCCATCCTAGTTGCAGTTTATTTTCTGCAAATTTCTTTTCTCTGTGGCAGTTCCGCTGTTCCATTTATCTGATGATGAAGATCAACTAACTTTTTTAGCTGTGGCTATGTTGACTTTTCAACATCGGTAGAGAATAAAGATTCAGATTTCGCATTCTGCCGTGCACTATCTTTTTTTGATCTCTCTCTCTCTCTCTCTCTCTCGATGTAATAATTGTTTGATCTATGAAAGACTATGTGCTTTTGGCAGGTGGAAGATTGCTTGCATAAAAAGGGTTGTTCTACCATGGTATGCTTATCCCATCGATGCGTGAGATAATTAACTTCTTTGACTGAACAAGGAAGCAAATGAAGAATGTGCTCCTTCATTCAGGAAATGTTGTTTTTGTTCCATCTTATGGTTAGCTCCTGTTCTGGGATTTATTTTTTGGTGGATAAGTATGTTTCCAGTCGTTTGGGAGTTTACTCAGGAAGAAATTGCCCTTTATATGCAGCTCGTTTTCTTCTCGGGGTTATAAATCCCATTAGTCCTTTGTATTTCTGTTCCATGTCTCTTAAACAATGATTGAGTCGCGGAAATCAGATGGTCATGACGAGCAGATCGCAAAAATGCTGCAGGGAACGGAGGTTGCCTAACTTGCTTGAAACATGTTTGTTAAACATAGGTCGCGTTCAAGTTGTAGCCTTGCTGTGCCAACCGAACTCCTGAGGCTCTCTTGGCTATCTTGTTTGGAGAGGTCAGTAGAAAGAATAGCCGGACCTTAAAAAAAAAGAAAAAACAAAGAGGCGATTCGAGGGATGATAGAAAAGGATTTGAGGGTTCATGGACCCATCTCTTTCCGTTCTTTCCATTGATGGCCAACCTTTTCAACTCGTCAATATAATCTATGGCTCTATCTATTCTGTATAAAGTTGCAACCAAGAATTGCTGGACTTTTTATCTTTCTTTTCTAGATGGGAACTCCCATGGAATTCCTTTTCGCCGCCGCATTGGAAGGCTATAATTATATCTCAGAGCTATGAAATTATTTTTATTCGATGATAAAATCATTAAAACGAGATCTTCTTCATGTGCTGCACCCTTTAGGACTATGCTTTGCTGCATCTCAAAGCTATGAAATTATCCTTGTCCAAGCAAGAAGGAGACGAGAAGTTGGATAGGCTGGTTATCAATCAAAGAAGCTAGGGGCGTGTTCGGTTCCGGAGTAGCAATGGGTTTACTGTCAGTTAGCCTACAACTGTCAACGCCCTACTAAATTCTTCTCCATCAAATGAAACCAGGAAGTCGGCGCTATGATCTGGAGGAGCCAAATTCCCTTTTTTTTTTTTTTTGCCTTCTTTTCTAAAATCACAGGTTGTTTGGGTTATTTCTGAGGGATCACGCATGTCACACGAGAGAACAGCTTCTATTTCAATTCGTGATTGTTTTAAAACTTACTCATTAATCATGTTTTCTACTCGAACAATGAACACGATGGGCAGGAAGAGAATATAGTAATAAATTCAACTCTCCGCAGTAAATCTTCGGAGGTGTCATTATTCTCCCGATAGTGAAGTAGAACATTGAGATTAAGATATCCGTGGGCCTAATCTATACGACGGCTCATGGAACAGCACCTTATCCCAGCGTTCAGATGTTGTTTGGTGGATATTGGAACCATTGAAAAGTATAATCGTTTACTTGCAGTGCCAAACTTACTTTGATTCTCCCATCAGTTCCTAATTTCTCCCGTAGCTTTTGACCAGTATCACATTTGGTTGTTGGACAAGGATAAATCAAAATCTTAAGCCAAAGAAGCAAGTACAATCAAAGAAAAGGATGGACTATCTCATTTGCTTGCTCGACATAAAGTTCAAAATTCAAATGGCATAAGAACTTGATCAGAAGCCAATATCTAACAGCGAGACGTTTTGCCAATAGTAACGTTATATGGAGAAGAAGAGAGAGTTTTATAAAGGAGGAACTATGACATTTCCAACTATTTGCTGCAAAAAAAGTGCTTGATCGGATGATACAAAGACTAAACAATCCACCAAGCTCTACCTGTACCCAGCAAACACACTTGTTGCCGGTTATCTGAACAAGAATTTGAACTAGGATTCACCGGCCGATGGACCTGACTACCCTGTCAGGGAACAATCGTCTCGCGAGTTCCGATGGAGTTGTGGTGCTTGGATGGTCCCGACGGAGGTATCGTTCCCCTCGGCAGGAAGTTGAACGCAGGCAATCTCCGGATCTTAATGGAGAGGGGGTTGGCGTCTGCGTCGGCACAGGGAGGTGTACCTTCAAGGCGTCTGGCAGTGGCATGGCACGAGAATGGGAGAACAGCAATGAGAAGGAGAAAGACGAGAGAAAGATGCTTGGTAGCCATGGGAGACTGCATGGAGAGCGTTTATGGTTCTTCTTCTTCAACCTGTTTTTTCTCTGTACATGCTTGTTTTATACAACAAGTGTATGGCTCTTAAAATCCGGCTCCTCTCAGGTCAAAGGAAGAGCGGCCCTTTTCCCTTTTGTTTTTCTTCTGGAGGAAAAAATAATAGTAAAACACCATGTTTTTCATGGTTTGTTTATTGCGTTTCAACTGAGGAAATTAAAAATTCATAAAAGATATCATTTATTCGGTTGTAGGATAATGGCTTGGAAGAATTTGCCGGTGCTGATTTGACTTGAATAACGAATGCTGCCAGCCCATGGTACATACACACAAACCTACATACGGAATACATTGTTTTGAATTGTTTTCCACACACACACCTACCTCTATTGCTGCTTCTATCCTTTCATTCCTTGCATACAATAAATTCAAAAGATATTTCCAATGTGATTTGATGTACATCCACCGTCGAGAGGGATTGGAGAGAAGGTGCAATACTAGCTGATGGCATGCAACTCCGAGAGGCAAGTGTACAGAGAAACCATTACGGATTGATACCTTACCAGCTACCCCTAATTGGCGGGCTACAGACTATAGTAGTCGGCGACTGCAATGCAGACGCGATATACCAAATATGAGCCAGCAGGACTTGACAAGAGATATCTCAGACTAGTGAAAAAAAGTTGATACGACTGCATTTGCCTGTAGCACTGTAGAAGAAGAAGAAGCAGCAGCAGCAACAGCCTGTCTGCCTGTTCTCGAACCTTGTTAACACACACGAGCCCCTCTTTGGTGGCCCAGTTAGAATTGAACTAATTTCTGGGCGCCTGACAGCAAGACCCGAAAGGCTTCTTCCTCTCTGGTTCAGAATCCAGCGTGGATGGGTCCTGACTGAGCCAGATGAAAGGGCGAACCAATTAATGAACCATCATCACCATCATAATTTGCTTGGCACTTGGCATTTGGACTTTCTGTTTAATCTGTAGTACCTCCATCATCATCAGATGCTCTATGATACAACCTTCGCCACTGGCACTGTGTAGGAATATTAGAAAACTATTTGCCATGGCTCACGTAGATCACACAAAAATCCATCCATCAGTACTTTTGCAAATACCTCAAATACCAAAGGTTCCGTGAAGGAATGCTAGAGAATCTGTAGTTTATGAAACAGAACTGTAGTTCTGCTTTACTCTGTAGCTTTTATTCCCCTGTTCCTTAGCAAATAAACACAACATCAGTTACTTCCAAAGTGCAAGCCGTTAAGCGACTGTTACAGCTCTGACCCCAATTGGAGTAGGCCCTCTCCACACCACCAAAAAGAATGAGGCGCCAGGCATTTAAGGGCTTCCTCTTGTTTGACGAACCTGCTTGCAAATAAATGAGCAATCAAAACAGCAAAAAATGCTGCATATATTGTTTGAATACAGAACGAATCTTAATTTGTGAATTTTTTTTCCCTTTTTCTTTTTGCTTCTCCGAATTAACTAGACAAACCCAAACTTTCGACGTTGACTTCATATCTTTCTTGAAAATATGCAAGGCAATCTATGGATATCTGAGAATTATATTAGCTTTCAAAGAGCATGGGCCGAGAAAGCCATGCATGACCTTGGGTTTCTTTTCCGCAAGCATGAATTTCGGGCGTCGGCCGAGACAAATATTTCTCGATTCACCACCCTCTTCACTGAGCTGTCTTGTATGGACTAGAGGAGGAGAGGAGACGAGAGTTGTCCCGCCCTGAATGCGAGACGCAATTGACACCGTAAATCTACACAACTAACATACAAAACTCATTCTGTGAAAATAAAATTTAACAGTTTACCTAATAGAAAAGCTTTTAAATAAATTCACAACCTCTAATAATAATTCTAGATTAAATACAGCCATTAGGTAATATTTCAATAATCAAAAGATTTCTTGCGTTTCTAATCAATATCCAAGTTTACAAAGAATAAATGAATCAACAATGTATGAATAATTAGCTAAATATTTCATAGAATCAACTATCAATAATCAAAGTTCAACGTTTGATCCTATATTTCATCAAGTAAAAAGAGAAAGTAAATTATGTTTAAATCAAAACCCAATTGAACCTAGTCTCGAAACATAATCCAATCCAGGTCGGATTCAAATTCATGTTAATTGATTAAGTTGAATTCACATTAAATCGGTTTCAATTTAAATTTGTATCGGTTATGTTGGATTTAATTCAAATTTGATATTTTATGAGTAGGTCCCTGACCAAAGAGATCATTACGAGTAGGTCCCCAAAATAAATATGAAATTACAAATAAATTCCTAGATTACAAAATATTTACAACCAAGTCCCTAGACAAAAAAATCATGACAATTAAGTTCTTAGCCATAGAATTTTTTACATATTAACTCCCTAGATAAATTTGAAATTACCAATAAGACCCTAGGGCAAAATGGGAGGAGCATTTTTAATTGGTACTTTTGCAAATAACTCCATTAAAATATGAAATTACAAAGTAAAGTAAGCTTATCATTTGATTAATTTGTAAATAAATTTATAAAAATTTAAAATTACAAATGAGACCAAATTTTATCATCTTTGCAAAAAAAATTTTACAAATACAACCCTAAAAATTTTAAAACTTATAAAAAGTTCTCTGAGGCAATTTTGTTAATAAAGGCCCATATTTCTTTGAAATTACAAATTAATCTCCAAATTACTAAAAAAATTTGACAATAACCCATTGTGTGTTGGGGGAGTCGAAAAAATATTAATCGGAATAATATAGTATGCCAGACACCAAATCATCTTAAAGTTTAATATGGGTCACACAGTGGAACTAGTCGAGTAAAAGAGTTCTTAATTAAGAGTGTTAAAATTAATGTGATAAAATCACACCTAAAGGAAAAAATTGTTATAATATCAAGTGTGATGAATTAGTCCCACATTGGATATTGAATAGATAGAGTCTAATATATATATATATAGTGTGCAAAAGATCCATATCTCATGAGTTTAAGCTTTTGTAATGATTTGGTGTCCGGCCCACTATATTGATCCAGTTTAACACTCTTTTGACTCCCCCAACATTGTGTTTCCTGATATTATAAAATAATACAAAATTTAATATCTTGTTAATTTCATCTAGAGCATTATCCACGATAATCTAATCCACATCCACAAAATCATTCAAAAAATTTAAATTTTAAATAGAGACAATGATCAATTCCATTATCTTCTCGACACCTGTAAAAATCTCAAAATACTGCAAAAAAAAAAAAGGGATCAGAGGGAAAATAATAAGTCAAAAATGAGAGAGGAGAACTAGAAGGAAATTGGATGTCCAATACAGGAAAAGAATTGGTGAGTTTTCCTCACTTATCTTGTTTTGTTTTTCTTCTCCTTCCCATGCAGTTCTACTCCTCCCTTTGTCTTTTGCAAGGTACTTGTCCATCATCTAGCTCTTTGCCCCACACTTGCTCTGCCTTAGTTTGATGATTTCATTGTTGCGATAGTGGCCTCTAGATGACTTGACCTCCGTCTACTCCACTCCATGACACCAGCAGTCAGTCTCTTGCCATCTAATAATCCCTGGGCTGCCCTCTAGGTGGTTGTTGCCACCTACACTACTCCATGCCATCAGCGTGTAGCCTCCCACCACCCTAGCCACTCTGACACCCTCCATGCCCATGCCACTAGTCCCTAAGCACTCATAGTAACTCCATGCTCCGATCGCCCCGTGAGCAAGCTCTGCCAACCTCTAGCAACTCACATGGTGGCTTAGTCACCTTTATATCGCTGATTCAACGTTAGAGTCCTAGTCATGCAACCATATGCACAGCCTCCTCCACAACACTATGGATATTCGTCTTTTCAGTTCTTAAATTCTAGATATATAACCTCAAACCAACCTGGTTAGTCAATCCCTATGATTTGAACCTTTATCCGATGTCATAATTTTCAAAAATTATATTTGCAAAAGTTCCATGTCCCAATCAATTTTTTCATATTTTTTAATTACTTTAGATTTATATTTATGAAAAAAATAGTGCTTTAACCTTTAAATTTAGTCTTAATTAAAATATTATAAATTTTAGGGACCTATTTAAAAAATTATATATTTCAAGGGTTTATTTGCAAAAAATCCACATTTTTTTGTAAAATATCTTCAACTTGATGTTTGAAAATGTTTGCCATAAAATCATGTTAAAAATAATTTTATTCATGAAAATGTAATTTTTAGAAATTTATTTGCAAATTTACAATGCTATTAGACCTTAAAAAATTTTGAAATTTTGTGCAAAAAGTGCATTAGGAACATGGGTCACGAATCCATGAGAAATTAGGCTGAAAATATATTGAAAAATAGACTAAAAGTTTGAATTTTTGAAAATTTAAGTTTTGAATTTTTAGGCACTAGGATCCCAGTGTTTGCCTTTTTGGGGGGTGCCAGTTAGCTTGTGTAGGTCTCTTCAGTTAGTTGTGATTGAATTTTGATTTTGAGTTATGCAGTAAGTCAATTATTGAGTTTGATTTGATTTTACTCTATTTTGATGCCTGCACCTTGATAGTTTGCATACCCGACCTACAAAATGTGCGAGGTTCTCAAGAAAGTTATAAGAATCTCCTTACTAGGTACATAATATACTTGCTCTAACAATGTTGCCTTTGCATATACTTACATATGAAAGGATAAAAAACAAAAATTTGTGAGTTTCTTGGGTGTAACATCTAACTCATGAGAATAGATAAAATCATAAAAAGAAAATGAGCCTAAAACTAACCTATCACCTCGGCCATAAAGGGCTTGAAAGTCTCTTCCTACCCCTTTTTGGTATCTAACAATTGAATTTAAAATGTAGTGTAATGAAAGAAACTAAAATTCTACTCTAAATGCATCAAATGGAACATAAAATAATGAGAAAGATAGAGAAAAAAGGAGAGATGTAGCTTATATCACTAAAAGAGAATGATCATTGAATCTTCAGTTAGAACTTCAACATCAAGAGGAAATTTGACTTTGAATCTCAGCAGAGTCTTGTGGCCATCATAGAACTCCTCTTTCTTTGTTAGAGTGAAGAGAACTTCTTCATTTAGGAGAAATTTCGCTGCTAACTTTTGGTAAATTTCTAGTTAATGGTTGTGTAAGGTAGGCATAGAAATTAGATAGTTGAGATTATGCCACGTTATCAATTTGGATTGGAAAAAAATCCATAATCAAAGGCTAAAAGAAATTTCAAGTGCAAGCTACCTAGCACCCCACTAAAAAGGGGATGCCAGCTAGCTAGTTGACCCAAAAAGTGGGTGTTGGATCCCTAGCACTCATGCCAATAAGGGGGCAACAAGTGGGTGCCAAAAATCTAGCACCTAAAAATTCAAAATTTGAAGTTTTTGAGATTTGAATTTTTTACTCATTTTAGCTCGTTGTCTTATAAATTCCAGCCCATGATCCTAGAGCACTTTTTACACAATAAGTTCAAAATTTTAAACATACTATAATTTTATAAATAAGCCCTTAAAAACTAAATTTTTATGAATAAGTTTATTTTAATGTAATTTTGTAGTGGACGACTTTCAAAGAATCAATTTAAGATATTTTGCAACAAAATATGCAGATTTTTTTTTTGTGCATGCTCTATGGACTTGGAGTGCTTTTTGTTTTTTAGGTGGTAGTACCTTGGCACCCTTTTTTTTCCGTGATAATCTCTTTTCTCCTACCTTTAAATTCATGCCAAGTTTTTTTAGCATCCAGATCTCTAGAGAACTCTAAGGATTCTTTCCTGATTTTTGCTTTCAAACAGGTGTTGATTCTTTGAGTCTATTTTTGTTGCGACTTAGTCTCAGTTCCTCTTTTGAATTCAAGATCCCTCCTATATAATGGGAGATTTTCTCTTTGTAGTCTTCTTGGGTTGGTGTAAAAAATGAATGTAGATTTATTCTTTGGAAACCAATCAGCTAACATCACTTATCGACATATTGCACTAGAGGTATTTTTTTTTGAGTCCCCCCTTTTGAAATTTTGTAAATGATTTCGATATTCTCGACATGCATTACTTCAATCATCCTTTTCGGGTTAAGAAATTTTTAAAATACTTCTGAGTTTTCTATGAGTTTCCCATCACCTATGTAAACTTCCCAATGTTGAATGACCTATGGCATATGCAGTTGGACTAGGCTCTCCTTGGAACATTGGGACTCTTCAACTCCCATGTCTTTCTTCTCTATTGGGCATATGCTGTTGACTCTAAAGGAAGTAAGCCATTAAATGGGTTTAACAAATTTTGGAGGATTTTACCTTTCTTGGTGGAATAGTATCACTTTTGGGTAGAACATCGATATTACTCTTTTTCTTGAGCATCTTGTGAACAAAGAGGATATTTCTACTCATTATAATGATGTTGGAGAGCTACTCCTTCAAGTATGGTTGAAAAGGTAATCCCTCTAATATTTTGATAAATTGCATCATTGAGGTATGCTAGGTGTCACCCTCATATTCTATGGATTATTTATCTTTCTGAATGGTAGGGGTACTCTAAGAAATCTTAATGTTGATACTGTTATGGGAGGTCTTCTTCACTTTGGCTATTCTCTAATTGCTCTTTGTTGGCCTACTTGATTGACAGTCTTGACTTTGCTACATATGGCAAACTATTTTTTGGGAGTGCTTGGTTCTCCCACTCTAGCTATTTCATCACATTCTTGCTATGTGGGAAACTTCAAATAAACATACTTGGGAATGGTGAAGGTACTTCTTTGGCATTATCTATGAATACAAGGTTAATTTTGCTTTGGCTTTAGTGAAACCTTCCCTTCAATAGTTCAAAATGAACCTGTGCTCATGAGAAGTCACAATTTTTTGCCCTATCTAATCCACTAATGTGTGAGGATGATAGGCCCATGGTGGTATTTCCTACCTCTCTTTCCTTCATGCCATAGATACAGCCCAGGTGCTTTGGTATGGATGACTATTATTGAATTTTTTAAATGAATTTGGTGTCCTATTAGGTGTTGTTGCATCTTCTTTTCTTGACCTTGTGAAGGTTTATCCTCTATAGATTGAAGGTTATCTAGCTTAGTATTCGGCTTAGCTCCCTCTCTATTTGTCAGCACATCTCATGAAGGAGAAGGTTGCTCTTTTGACAAACACAATTATTGCAAGTGAATTTCTACATTATACTCTTTATTCTAAGAATCTCCTAGTTATTCTAAATAAAGAATAAAGAATTACTTTTTTTTTGCTACTTGTCTCTCATATTTTTTTAGGGGTGCCAAAATTTTGTTTCAAAGTTTAAAAGTGGAGAGCCAACAAACTGGCTCATATATATATTAAATAAATATATATATATATATGAATATGTATGTGTATCTTTAAAGGTAAGATGTTATGTATATGTATATGTAATATAATAATACATATATATATTGATATTAGATGTATAACTAGATATATATAAGTATATTATATATATATATAGAATAGATATAGGAGATATATCTATATAGATATATATGTATGTATGTATGTATGTATGTATGTATGTATCTATCTATCTATATATATACATGTGTGTTTGGGGAATATGCACTTGGAGAAGAGGATGGAATCTTCTTCTTCCCCATCTAGTCAAAGGTGTTTCCTTATGTAAATTAATTTTGATTCTCTTGCCCTCATCTCTTCTTAAACACCTCCATTTCTTAAGGAAAAGTTCGTCAGTAACCTACCATAAGGAAAATTATCTTAAGGAAAATTATCTTCAACCTTCAACAAGCCATATCAAGTAGGAGGTCTTAATTGAAGATGAAAAGATACATCACTTGTCTACTAAAATATTTCCAAAATCTCTAAAAATTTTTCTTTCAAAAAACTAAGCACAAACATAGATGCTTTGCATCATTCACTTATTGTAGCATCATAATCAATGTAAAAAAAAGAAGAAAAGAAAAGAGAGAATATCACTTCATAAAGTTACCTCTCTCAAAACTCAAGTGCCAATCTAGCATTTTAGAAGATGAACTATCAGCATAAGATAATACAATTTGACAAGCATCAATTAAGATATCTACTCACTGAATGAGCCGATTGCTATAGTGTCTCCTACTCAAACATACCAATATGGCATTCTAGAAGACAAGCCATATAAAGTTAGTGATTTCTTACTCTGTCCTCCGCTCTACCTCTCTTTGTATGATGAGAGACATCGAGGAATGGTATGGATGACAAAGTGAAGAAGCTTCAAGATTTATCTCAAGATAACCTTCAAAGTAATCAAATTAGAATTGCTTGGATTGATTGGTCAAATCATCGATCACAATCTAAAGTGATCAGAGCTGGTGGTAGGTCTTCCCCTTTGGTCCTAATTTTAGGGTCACTCTAATATAGATTGGGATCTCCCCCAACTATTGTCAAGTACTAGTTCTCTTGTTATGGATGCAGGGTTCTAACCTACTGAAAAGGAAAAATAGAACTCCTTTTGATCAAAATAGAGTATTTATTCAAAAGCAAGTACCATACTCTTTTGCTATTCTATGTAAGGATGAAAATGAGAAATGCTCGAATTTAAAGCATTTGAGCACATCCAACAGCTCTCTTCAAAGGAGCACGTTATGAGGACAGGAGGCATATTGCCCAAGCATCTTCTTTGAATGTTCAATCAAACAATAAATTCCATTTTATGCAGTAATCCAACCCGTGCACCTTCATGACAATCAAGTCCACTTTCAAGTGGCAAAACAATTCTATTTTGTGAGGTGATCAAACCCTCATCTCCATGGCAATCAAGTCCACTTTCAAGTGGCAAACAAAGTCCATTTTGCATGACAATCAAACCCATATTAAGCCCACTTTCAAGCGACAAATAAAGTCTATTTTGTGAGGTGATCAAACACGCATCTCCATGACAAAATCAAGTCCACCTTTATGTGATAAACTAAGTCCACTTTTTATGCGATAGCTCAAGTCCATTTCATATGACAACTCAAGGCTGCTCCATATATGTCAAACTAAGTCCACTCTCTCATGGCAAACTAAGTTCATCATTGCATGCTAAGTCAAGTCCACCTTCACATGAAAAATCATTACCATTTCCACATGGCAAATGAATTCCATCATGCATGATGATCAAGCTTGCATTTGTGTGGTAAATTTAAGTATATTTTGCATGGCATTCAAACCCACATTTATATGGTAAATTAAGTCCTCCACATGGCAGTCAACCTAAACTGAGTCCACTTTCATATGGTGATTCAAAATCATACAGCTAACTCTTGTAACATTAATGCAGGAGCAAGTACTTAAAGATTGTTCTTACCCTCTCCTCTTGTCAGAACTCAAGTCAAAAAAACCCCCCCCCCCTCACATCCTTTTCTTGAGTCAGAACTTGAGAAGAGGATGTCGAGGGATATTTTTTTTTGAGTTGATTTTGCAACCCAAACTCTGATTTTGATTTTCACAAGAATTAAGGTTGGACGTTAAGCCTAATTTATGATGAGTGGGGTCTAATTTAAAGTAGAAAAGGCTAAAAAATTGGGCCCAAATTGAACTGTATTTGGACCCCCAAACTTGAGAGGTTTTGGTGCCCAAATCTCACAGGCTAGGCATGTCTATGCCCAACGGATGATCAGTTCCCCAATTGGGTGTCGCGTTTGGGCAGGATCTATAGAAACAAAAACAAATCCTCTTTGAATTCATCAAGAATCAATGAGATTTTTAGTTAGTGTTATAATATCGGAGGATATCAATCAAAGATACAAATATGGAAGCTAATGGTATGAATATATTTATCAAATCTCAAATTTTATTAAGAATCCAATTGAATCTTGAAAGATCCCCTTAGCCACTTACAAAATCCTTAAGATGAAAATAAATACTTATCCAATCTTATCAGAGATCAACAAAATTTTTAGTTTTGGATTACAATCTCAAAATCTATTAATCAAAAATTCAAATATGAGGTTTATGGTGCTAATATATCCATCAAATCTCAAAATCAAAGCAATCATTGACTGAATTTGGAGATTCTCTCAACCTATGAAAAGAAGGTTATAGTACATGAATTTAGAGAAAAGGTGACCAATAGTAAATTCTTGGTGAATTTCTACATGAATTAAAAAATAAATTCTTAAGGAGATCTTGTCATCAAGAAGGAGGCCAAGAGAAAATCGTCAAGGAGTCAAGAAAGATGTTAGTCTCCATCTCATCTTTGTCCTTTTTTTTCTTTGCATCTCTTGTTTCTCCTTCATCTCTTACGAGGTCTCAGCATCCCTATGCTTCTATTTCTACCCCTCCCCCCACTCTTCTCTTCTAGGATTGTAGTCACTCACAGACTTGCTCCCCTCCAAAGTTTCCATTCATTCGTCTACAAACTACATAACCATCCAAGTTTAAATGACTGAACCTAGATGGACTAGATGTCTGAACCATAACACAAATGCCCATCAATACCATGGACACCCGTGGCCTCACTTTGTAGGCTATTTGGTTCCCCATGTTTAGACAATTAAACCTAGAGAGATCAAATACTTGAAATCTCACAATAGACATCTCTTTTCCCCATCAACATCATGGCCACCTGTGCTCTCTTGCGTAGGTGAATCACCAACACTGTTATGGTCACCTATGGCCCTATCTCACTTGAACTTGAACAAAAATGAAGAGAACTAAAACAACTAAAATTTGCAAATTTGGACTATAGGCCAGCCTTTGGGCTTGTCGAATCAAGCTAACTTTTAGGCTTGCAATCTTTTGAACTATAGGCCAACTTATGTGCCCACCAAATGTCAATAAACCAGCCTTCGAGCTTGCAAATTAAGCCAATCTTTGGGCTCACAATCTTTCATACTATAGGCTAGCCCTTAGCCATATTGAATATCTATAAGCTAGTATTTGGGCTTGCCAAATCATGCAACATTCAGGTTGTAATCTTTTAAGCTATAGGCTAGCCCTTGGGCTCGCCGAACATATATAAGCTAGCCTTTGGGCTTGCGATTTTTTGGACTATAAGCTAGCTCTCAGGCTTGCCAAATGTCTATAAGATAGTCTCTAGGCTCACTAAATCAAGTGAGCCTTTGAGCTCACAATCATTTAGACTATTAACCAATCCTTAGGCTCGTTGAAGGTCTATGGGCTAGCATTTGAACTTGCTAAATCAAATCAGTCTTTGGACTCACAATCTTTTTTGCTATAGACTAGCCTTTGGGCTCATTGAATATCAATAAGCCAACCTTCAACCTTACTAAATTAAACTAGCCTTTAGGCTTGTAATCTTTTAGACTATAGGTTAGCTCTCGGTCTCGCCAAATGCTTATAAGCTAGGCTTTAGGCTTGCCAAATCAAGTTAGCCTTCGGACTCACAATCTTTTGGGCTATAGGTAGCCCTCGGACTCACCAAATGTGTATAAATTATCCTTCAATCTCACAATCTTTTGCACTATAGGCCAACCCTTGAGCTTAGTGAATATTTATAAGCTAGCCTTAGGGCTAGCCGAACATCTATAAGCCAACCATTGGGCTCTTAATCATTTAGATTGTAAGCTAGTCTTTGAGCTCACCGAATATCTATAAACCAACCTTCGGGCTCACAATCTTTTGGACTATAGGCCAACCCTCAAGCTCGCCAAATTCCTATAAGTGAGCCTTCGAGCTCATGATCATTTGAAATATACGCTATCCTTTGGGTTCACAGAATGTCCATAAGCCAATCTTTGAGCTTGCAATCATTTGGACTATATGCTAGCTTTCAAGCTCACCAAAATATCTATAAGCTAGCTTTTGCGCTTGCAACCATCTATTCAGACTATAGGCTAGCTTGCAAGCTCACCATAATATCATCATAAGAGCATGATATCTCTCAACCCAAGATTGATAAATATAAAATTAATTTAATAACTCAATCATGCCAAACTCAAGCCAATGCAAATGACCAAAACAAATTGACTTGAACAAAGTATTATATGAACTCAAATGGAACAAAACAAGATGGACTGAAGCCAACCTAGATAGGAAAAAATTTCTCTATCAAATGATCAATATTTGAACTGGTTGATCGATTCTGTTAAACCAAAAATAATACTCACTTGCAATTCATCGATTGATACCCCTAACAGGTCATTCATTTCAATCAAAATAACTAACAACTTGGATTCAAATCAGTCCAAATTGAGTCAAGTCTTGATCAATCCAAACTTGAGTCAATTCAAAATTAGGCAAAGTTAATTCCAAATGAAAAGAAGGTTTGAGTTGGATTCTAATCGAGTCAAACACCATTTGAACTAAATCAGAATAAGTTTAGATTAAAAATACATTTGACTCAACTCAAAATAAATATGAATTGAACTCTAATTGAGCCAAATGAATAAAACCAAATTAACTTGAGCAAAACATTAAATGAACTCAAATGGACCAAAACAAGATAGGCAAAAAATTGCTCTATCAAATGATCAATATCTGAACGGGTCGATCGGTTCTATTAAACCAAAAATAATACTCACTTGCAATTCATCGATTGATACCCCAATCGGTCGTCCATTTCAGTCAAAAAAATTGACAATTTGGATTCAAATTTAGTCCAAATTGAGTTCAGTCTTGATCAATCCAAACTTGAGTCAATTCAAATCAGACCAAGCTAATTTGAGATGAAAATAAGGTTTGAGTTAGATTCTAATTGAGTCAAACACCATTTGAGCTAAATTAGAATAAGTTCAGATTGAAAATACATTTGACTCAACACAAAATAAATGCGAATTGAACTCTAATTGAGTCAAATCATATTTGAGCTTTAATTAAGTTAAGCCACATGGATCTAAATAAAGTTCAAACCAAGTCCCAATTGGGCCAAACCAAATTCAGACTAAGCTAATTGGGTTAAGACAAGTCCAAACCAAAATCCAACTAGGTTGAATCAAATTCAAACTAAACCCTATCAGATCAAGCCAAGTTCAAACAAAACCCCAGTCAGGTTTAGATCGAGTTCAAATTGAATCCAAGTTGGGTTAAGCCAAACTCAAATATGCATAAAAAATAGGATAAACCTGAGCCAAAATGGTTTAAATCTAAATCAAAATAGGCCAACCTGAACAAGAAGATAGGTTATATCTGACTTGAACTAGAGACAAATCGAATTTGAACTAAAATGAGTCCCATAGGGTGTGTTAAGACTTTGGTAACACTCCAAGACTATACCTAATCTTATAAGCAGTGGGTAATGCTACCATTCTAACCCAAACCAAAACTAACTCAATTAGAACTAAACTAGGTCAAATTGAGTTTCATTGGATATGCTACAAGAGCCTTTAGCAGCACTCTAAGATTATGCCCAACCCCATGAGTAGTGGAATGCTACCATCTTGACATGAACCAAAACTAGTTTAAATAGAACTTAAATTGGGTCAAACTGTATTCTACTGGGTGTGTGCTACAAAAGCCTTTGGTAGCACTCCAAGGCTATGCCCAACTTCACAAGCAGTGAGTAATGCTACCTTCAAACTAAATGAAGTTATTGATAATGCCTTATTAGCTAATGAAAATACTTCAACTAAATGAAGTTATCACCAATGTCTTATTGGCTAACAAAAACTATAGAAGCTCGGTGGGGCCAGTGGGCTTATAACTGACAACAGTTGTCTTTAGTCCCACATCGACAAAGTGTTAAAGTTGAGACTAGGCTAAATATGATGACTACCGTAGACCCAACAACGAGGCCTTTTCCCGGGGAGCTGAAAAAAATAAAATCCGGAGGTTGGGTGGGCCGCAGGCCACAGACGCCCAAGGACAATATTGTGCTGGGTCGGGGGCGTCACATAGTGGTATTAGAGCCAGTCCACACCTCTTGATCGATGTGGGCTAGCTTAGCGAGGACGCTGAGCCCTTGAAGGAGGGAGATTGTAAGACCCGGTGGGGCCAGTGGGCCAGTAGACAAGCAGTGGGCTTATAACTGGCAGCAATTATCTTTAGTCCCACATCGATAAAGTATCAGAGTTGAGATTAGGCTAAATATGATAACTATTGTAGATCCAACAATGAGGCCTTCTCCCAGGGAACTGGAAAAAATAAAACCCTGGGTTAGGTGGGCCGCAGGCTACACACGCCTACAGACACTATCGTACTAGGTCGGGGGCATTATAGTGACACCCCCGACCTAGCACGATATTGTCCCTGGGCATGTGTAGCCCGCAGCCCACCCGACCCCAGAGTTTTGTTTCTTCTAGTTTTCTGAGGAAAGGACTCATTGTTGGATCTACAACAATCATCATATTTAGCCCAGTCTCAACTCTAACACTTTGTTGATGTAGGACTAAAGACAACTGCTGCTAGTTACAGACCCACTGTCTACCTACTGGCCCACTAGCCCCACTGAGCCTTACAATCTCCGCCCCTCAAGGGCTCAGCATCCTCACTGAGATAGCCCACATCGATCAAGAAGTGCGAAGTGGCTCTAATACCACTATGTGATGTCCCTCGACTCAGTACGATATTGTCCCTGTGCGTCTGCTGCCCGTGGCCCACCCGACCCCAGGGTTTTAATTTTCCCAGTTCTACAAAAAAAGGCCTCATTGTTGGGTCTACGGTAGTCATCATATTTTGCCCAGTCTCAACTCTAACACTTTGTCAATGTGAAACTAAAGACAACTGCTGCCAGTTTCAGACCCACTGCCTACCTACTAGCCCACTGGCCCCATCGGGCCTTATAGAAACACATTAACCAAATAAAGTAATCACCAATGCCTTATTGGCTAATAAAAATACTCCAACCAAATGAAGTTATTGCCAATGCCTCATTGGCTAATTGATATACTTCAACTAAATGAAGTTATCACCAATGCCTTATTGACTAATGAAAATACTTCAAACCAAATAAATTTATTACCAATATCTTATTGGCTAACAGAAATATTTTAAACCAAATAAATTTATCACCAATGCCTTATAGGCTAATGGAAACACTTCAAACCAAATAAAAAGTTATCACCAATGCCTTATAGGCTAATGAAAATACTTCAAACTAAATTATCACCAATGGCTCATTAGCTAATGAAAATACTTCAAACCAAATAAAGTTTTTGCAAGCCAATGAAAATACTTTAAACCAAATGAAGTTATCACAATGCCATTAGGCTAATGGAAATAATTCAACCGAAAGAAGTTATCACCAATGCCTCATTAGCTAACAAAAATATTTCAAACCAAATGAAGTAATTGCCAATATCTCATTGGCTAATGGAAATACTTCAACTCTGGGAAGTTATTACCAACATGACTTCCAACTGGTGCAAACCTTTGTTGTTAATTCCCTTGATAATTATCAGGAACCCCCTACAGTGAGAAACTTAGCTAATAAAATATAAACACAAAAAATTTTTAAAAAAATTTTGATTGATTGATTTAAGAAAAGCATGTGGCTTAAGCAAGGGCATACTCTCACTTTATAATAAATTTTAACATGAAATTATAGAAAACATGAAAGAAATAAAGAAAGAGAAAGAGTAGAGAAGAAGCTTTGATGTGTGCTACTATTTCATGTCCCTGTGCTGAACCACATGGCATCTAATCCAAATTAACTTGGTCTTAAGCAGGTGTTGATGGCATTATCTGATAGGATGTGGAAGGAAATAGGAGGAGTTCGAAGCATTTCTAATAGCTTTGAGCATTAATGATAACTTCATAATTTAAAGTATTTCTGTTAGCTAATAAGGCATTGGCAATAACTTCATTAACCTTGAAATATTTTCATAACAAATAAGGTGTAGGTGATAACTTATTTAGTTTTTGAAGTATTTCTATAGCCAATAAGGTATAGGCAATAACTTCATTTGGAGTATTTCTATAGACAATAAGGCATAGATGATAACTCCTTTTAATTTGTTGGCATCACCAAGGGCTTATAGGACTGGATATAGCTTTGAAAATTGCATCATCAATTACTTTTGGGGTTGACTACCTTAAAAGACACATTATCAATAACTTCTGGGGTTGACTAGCTTTGAAGTGTGACAACTAATTTTGAGCACATTATCGGTTGACTTTATTTGAACAAGTCATTATGGCTGACTCACTAAGCAAGTTTGAGCCTACCTTAGTTTAGTTTGAAGTGAAGTGTTGATAATGCTTTTGGGTTGGCTTAGCTTGAAAAGTGCATCATCAATGGAATTTGGGTTGACTAGCTTCAAAATATGGTCAACGACTTTGAGTGTATTGGTAATTAACTTTTTAGTTTGATAGCATCAGCAATGACTCATGAAGTTGGATATAGCTTTGAAAAGTGGCTAAAGACTATTATTATATATCTAGTGAGACTCAATTTAACCATATCTAATTCTATTCGAACTAATTTGGTTTAGGTCAGGGTGATAACATCACCCATTGTTCATGACATTGGAGTATTGTCGAGAGTTTAGCACACCTAGTGGGACTCAATTTGACCCTATTTAGTTTCATTGGGACTAATATGATTCAAGTTTGAGTTCAATTTCATTTATCTTGAGTTGAGTTTGATCTTGTGTTAGACCTTTATTGAGTCCAGATTTGCATCTTAATAGACTTCGGTTCAAGTTCAAGTCAATTTAGTTCAACTTAATTTCAATTTAGGCTCAACCTCGCGTAGTCCTGGTTTGACTTTGTGTTTGTCTTGTTAATTTAGAATTGATTTAACCCAATTAGGATTTGAATTGAGCTTAGTTTAATATTGATTTAACTTAATTTTGAATTAACCTAATCTCAATTTGGGCTTTATTCCATTTGTTTGATCAATTTAGATTCATTTGAGTCAATTTGACCTTTGTCCATTTATTTTAGTTGAGTTTGATTTCAATATGATTGAGTTACTTCATATTAAGTAGTTTAATTTTAGGGTCCTTAGCTATTTATGATAATTTTAGGCGGACCTATAGTCCAATTTTAAGTGTGCAAACCTAAGGGTTGGCTTGGCTAAGGGGTAAGCCCGAAGGTTGGCTAAGTGCAATCCCAAAGGTTGTCTTGGATGTGAGCCCGAAGGCTGGTTGAGTGTGAGCTCAAAGGCCAACTTGGATGTGAGACTAAAGGTTGGCTAAATGTGAGCCTGAAGACTAACTTAGATGCGAGCCCAAAGGCTAGTTAGGTGTGAGCCTGATGGCTAGCTTGGTGTGAGCCCGAAGGCTGGCTGAATGTGAGCCTGAAGATTGGCTAGATGGGAGCCCTAAGGCTAGCTTGGATGCAAGCCCAAAGGCTGATTAGTTATGATCTTGAATGCTAGCTAAGTGTGAGTCCAAAGATTGTCTAGGTGCGAGACTGAAGGCTGGCTGCGTGCATGCCTGGAGGATAGCTAGATTAGATGTAAGCCTAAAGGTTGAATTGGATGCTAGCCCATGTGCTGGCTAAGTGTGAGCCTGAAGCCTAACTTGGATATGAGCCTGAATGCTAGTTAAGTGCAAGCCCGAAGGCTAGCTAAGTGTTAGCATGAAGGCTAGTTGAGCACAAATCTGAAGGCTAGCTTGGATGTTAGTCTGAAGACTAGTTAAGTGCAAGCCTGAAGACTAGCTGAGTGTAAGCTTGAAGATAGGTTGATTGTGAGCCTGAAGGCTGATTGTGTGTGAGCTTAAAGCTAGCTTAGATGCGAGCCCGAAGGCTAGCTGAGTGTGAGCCCAAAGGCTAGCTGAGGAGCAAGGCTTCATCATCTTTGAGGGGCTACAAGTGGTCATAGAAATATTGGGAGTTTGCAATCTTAGATGGGCCATGGGTGGCCATGATGTTGGTGGAGTTCCATCGTCGCTCCAAGGGCTATGGGTGGCCATGATGCTGATGGAGTTTTGCTAAAAATCAAGATGAGAGAAGTTCTTTTCTTTTTTTTTTTGAAAACAAACTCTCCTTTTCTTTTTTTGCTGAATTTTCCTTTTCCTATTGCATAATAATTTTTTATTTTTTTTCCTATTTCTTCTTCCTCAAGTGTGAAACCCTTCTCCCATATTTTTGAGCCAGATTTTTCTTTTTTATTTTTTACACAATAACTTTTTATTTTATTATTTTTTTTCACCTCTATTTCTTCTTCCTATTGACCTAAATCAAACAAAACCCTTGCTTTCTTCCTCACGACTAGGCCATAGAGGCCCGACCTACTTTTTGGTGGATCTGACCATTCCTCCTAGTGGTGAGGCATAGCGACATACAAGGAGGGAGGGGCGAGGCTCAGTAGGTGGGAGGTGGAGGTGGCGATGCAAGTTGGAGGCAAAGGCGATGATGGCTAGCTTGGGCAACAGCTTGTGGGAAATTGCATGGAGGTATGGTGGGGGTCGATGCAGGTTTGGAGGGGTCGAAAGGGATCAGAGTGGGCAGCACTGTGGTAGTGAGCTCATCATCCTAGCAGCAGAGGATGACGGTTCATGGCGAATGTCACGGAGTGGGTGGGTGAGACATAGGCATAATCTAGCTTTAGCTGGCACAATAGAAAAGAAGGGTGCGGGTGGAGGCGGAGGCTGGACAAGCTGTGGCAAGGTAGGAGGCTAGGCAGATCTTGTTGGAGGTAGAGGCCAGATGGGCAACAGCACGGGAAGAGGGTACGTGGTAGGTTATTGAGGCTTGTTTGGTGAAGAGAAGCCACGAGGTAGGTTCACCGAAGGCAACAATGGTGGTGTAGAGCAGGATCATGGTGGGTCGGGCAGTGGCATGCAGTGAGGTAAGGGCCAAAGGTTCTACGAGTGCAGTTTGGTGTAGCCTAGATTGTAGGCCAACATCATTTAGTAGGATGAATATAGAAGACCAAAGCTATGATGATGAAGAAGAACCCATAGGAACAAAGATAAGAGCAAAGTAGGGAGGAAGAAGAGAACATATATATAAAAAAAGAAGGTAAGAGATCACCTTATTTTACTTCTTATTCCTTGCCTCCCTCATCTACAAACTATTATGTTACTCGTTCTTCTCTTTTAATTTGTGGAACTCTCCTCTTTGATCCCCATCTCTAGGATCTGATCTCTCCTCTCTCTTTTTTTGTTAGACTTTTAGGATTGTTAGAGCCCACAAGTGGATCAGATCATCTCCATTTTAAATTTTAAATTATGGATATGGATAATGATCTTTTGTTCGAATATTGAATGTAGATAAATAGATGTGGTTGAGATTTATTTCTATTTTACTTTATATGAGGATTTATTTGGATAAGAATTATTTGGATAAGGATTTATTTAGATGAGAATATATTTGGATGAGGACTTATTTGGATAAACATTTATTTGGACAAGGATTTATTTGGATAAAAATTTGTTTGGATAAATATTTATTTAGATGGGAATTTATTCACACAAAAATTTATTTGGATAAGGATTTATTTAAATGAGAATTTATTTAGAAGAGGATTTATTTAGATAAGAATTCATTTAGATAATGATTTATTTGGATAAGGATTTATTTAGATGAGAATTTATTTGGATAAAGATTTATTTGAATAAGGATTTATTTAGAAGAGAATCAGCTATGGATAATGATTTGTTATTTGAATTAGTTATGGATGGATATAGATGTGACTAGATGAGTGCTTATTTATTGCAAATAACAGTGCTTTTAGAAGTTGTATGTATCTTGAACATTAATTTTATAAGGGGACTATTTGTAAAATTTTTTAAAAAAATTTAGACTAAATTATAATTTTATAAATTTCAAGGGCCCTTTGAAAGGACTTATTTATAAAATTTTAAAACTTTTTGAGTTCTTTTAATAGGATTTAAACTTTGCGAATAAAATTTTTGAGGGACTTATTTGTGAAAAATTAAAATTTTAGGGTTTATTTGTAAATATAAAATTTTGAGGGGTTTATTCATAAATTCTAAATTTTATGGAGACTAATTTGTAATTTTAAGGTTTTGTTGAACTTTTTCATAAAATTTTTATTTGACATACCTATTTGTAAGAAAAATCAGGCCAAAGACTCGTTTATGAAGATTTATTTAGTTCAGAGACTTATTTAGAAAATTCTTGCATTTTATCATTTTGGCCCAGTTTTTAGATGGATTTGGGCCTAATTTTGTTCCAAATATCTATCCCACTCAACCCATTCAGATTAGGCCTAGCTTGAGCCTGAACTTTCTAATGATTTAGGTCCAAATTGAGCTCAATTTTTTGTCAAACTCGGATGCAATTTAAGTTTGACTGAGACCCACATTTGAGACATAATTTAGTGGCATATAAGTCATAATTTTAATTATATTCCAATTTAATTTGATTATGGCTAAAATCACCTCAAATAAATTACCTCCTTTGCAGCCTCTTCTTGAGTTCTAATGAGAGGAGAGTGTGTGAACAATTCTCAAGTACTTGCCCCTACATCAATATTTCAGGAGTTGACTATTTGGGTTTGAATTACCACAGGAGAGTGGACTTAATTTGTCATGTAATGATGGACTTATTTTACTACATGAGAGTGGATTTAATCTGCCATGCGATAATGTATTTATTTTACTATGTGAGAGTGGACTTCTTTAGCCACATAGAGTGGGCTTAAGTTACTATAATAAGTAGACTTGAGCTACTACAATGAGCAGTTTTGATTTGCCACAATGAATGGACTTAAGTTTTTGACAATGAAGTGGCTCAATTTGACACAAAAATGGACTTAATTTATGACATGAAGGTGGATTTGATCTACCACATAAAAGTGGGCTTGATTCACCATATAGATATGAGCTTAACTACCACATAACATGGACTTGATTTATCACATGAGAGTAGACTTAGTTTGCCATGTGAAAGTGGACTTGATTGCCATATAGATGCAAACTTGATTATCACGCAAAGTGGACTTTAATTTACTACATAGAGATGGACTTAATTTGTTATATAGATGTGGACTTGATTATCACGCAAAGTGGATTTTAATTTTCTACATAGAGGTGGGCTCAATTTACCACAAGGAATGGACTTTAGTTGTTCAAAGAAGTAGACTTGATTTGTCACAAAAGGTGGACTTAATTTACTATATGAAATTAGATTTGATTTACCACGTGAAAATAGACTTGATTCACCATATAGATATGGATTTAATCACCATGTAATATGGACTTAATTTACCACGTGAAAATGGGCTTAGTTTGCTATGTGAAAATGGACTTAATTTGTTATATGAAAGTGGACTTAATTTATCACAATAAAGTGGACTTGATTTGTTACAATAATCTTCCATGTAAAGGTCGACTTAATTTGCCATGAAGATGCAAGTTTGATTACCACGCAAAATAGGCTTGGCTTAATTCACCATGTAAATGTAGACTTAATTAACATGCAAAATAGGCTTAATGTGCCACGTGAGAATGGATTTGATTATCATATAAATGTGAGCTTAATTGTTATGCAAAAATGGACTTGATTTGCCACTTGAAAGTGGTTTTAATTTACCACATGGAAGTGAACTTAGTTTGCCATGTAGGAGTTGACTTAATTTGTCATGTGAAAGTAGACTTAAGTTACTATGTGAACATGAACTTAGGTTGTCATGTGGAATTGGACTTTAGTTGTCACGTGAAAGTAGACTTGATTTGCCATGTAGAAGTGGACTTGCTTGTCACATAAATATGAGCTTGATAGCCATGAAAGATGGACTTCAATTTGCCACATGAAAGTGGACTTATTTTACCATGTGAAAGTAAATTTGATTTGTCATAATAAGTGGACTTGGTTTGCTACATGAAAGTGCACTTAATATGCCATGGAGATGTGGGTTTAATTTTGCCATGCAAATATGAGCTTGATCTCTATGCAAGATGGACTTTAATTTAACACATGAAAGTGGGCATAGTTTGCTATGTAAATGCAGGATTGATCTCCATGCAAGATGGACTTCAATTTACCATGTGAAAGTGGATTTAATTTATCATGTAAATGTAGGTTTGATCACCATGCAAGATGGACTTCAATTTGTTACATGAAAATGGATTTAATTTGTCCTCTAAATGCATGCTTGGTTGCCATACAAAATGGACTTCAATTTACCATATAAAAGTGGATTTAATTTGTCACAATAGTTGGACTTTACTTGGCTAGTTTCCAAAATTGCTACTTTGATTTTGCCATGTTAGAGATAGCACGTTTGACTTTGTAATCCTTATAAATAAGGAATTTGATTTTACCATTTTGGAGGTAAGTTTGATTTTACCACCTTGGAGGTAATCCATTTGGTTTTACTATTGTCAAGGTGATAGGCTTAATCTCACAATATTGGGTATAATCAGTTTGATTTTACCACTTTGAAAGTGATGAACTTAATTTTACCATTTTGGAGGTAATAAATTTAGTTTTACCATCTTGAAGATGATGAATTGGATTTCACTATTTTGGAGGTGATAAACTTAATTTCACTATATTGAAGGGGATAAATTTGATTTCACCGTATTGGAGGTGGTGTGCTTTGTTTTGCCACTTTAGGGTAGCATGTTTAACTTACCACTATATAAGTGGCCTATTTGAATTCTTTGTTAAGGATTTTATGATTTTGACTTGACCTATTGATTATAGAAGCAATAGAAAATATCATATATGTTAGTTCCTTTGAATGCCAAGACAATTGATGTCTCTTAAATATTAAGAGAGAATTTTACTCATTCCCAGTACTTTGAGGTGAGGGAAGAATCCTCGATCACCCTTTTTCATATTTTGAAGTCTCGGCTACATGCCCCATTTGTGAGTATTTGATGAGAGAGTCTTGATTTTCTTGTCCATGGCCTTTTGATGGTGAAAAATAAAAATCTTAGTTGTTGTTGGCCCAATGAGTTAGGTGTCCACTCCAAATGCTTCAGTGTCATGCTTTTCCTTAAGCATTTTAATGAGAGATGACTTGACTTTACCCTTACCATCTTCTTTTATGGGATGATAGATTTAATGTTCGATTGAGCTTTCATAATGGATACTCAAGCAATATGCCACCTGACATCATTATGAATTTTTGAAAGATAGTCGTTGCATATATTTGCATGTTTTAGATGTGAGTATTTCCTTTTTCTTCCTTTCATAGAATAATAAAGGAGTATAGTGCTTATTTTTTAGGAAAGCATCCTCTCTTGATCAAAAACGAGATACACTTTTCTTTCCTATAGATTATAGTCCTTGCATCCACAATATAAAAACTGTCACTTGACAATGGTTGGGAGAAGAGATCCCAGCATGTGTTGAAGTGGTCATAGAATCAAAGGATCTGGGGAGGGATATGCCCCTAGTTTTGATCACTTTTAGGTAGTGGTTGATAGGTTGACTAGTTGATCTAATTAATTTGACTTTGATTACTTGGAGGGCTATCTTGAGTGCCATCTTTAACATTCTTCACCTTATCATTCATACGATATCTTGGTAGGGCCAAGAACAAAGCAAGAAGCTGCTATTTTTATGAGACTTGTCTCCTATAATGCCATATTCACATGCTAGAGTAGGACATGCTATATCAATTAACTGACTCAGTGAGTAGATACTTTGATCAATGCTTGTCGAATTGCAACACTTCAAACTAATAGTTTATCTTCTAGTTACCAAATTAGCACATGAGTTTAAGAGAAGTAACCTTGTGAGGTGATATTTTTTTCTCTTTTTTAATTTGATTATGATGCTAGAAGAAGTAAATGATAGAAAGCATATGTGTTTATATTTTTTTTGGAAAGAAAAATTTTGATAGATTTATTATTTTGAAAATATTTTGGTTGATAGGTAATGTATCCTTTCTTCTTAAATTAAGGCTTCTTGGTTAAGTCTATTAAAGTTTGAGGATAATTTTGGTCTCAAAAGGTGGTAGGTCACCAATCGACCTCTCCTTGTACCTTTTCCCTAGTGCAATATTTTCTTTAGGAACTTATTTTTTTGGCAACTTTATTACTTTCACCATGTTCATATCAGTTAGTTGCTTCTTTGACTTTTCTTTGATCTCGGGTGCCTTTTAGGCTCAATTTTCAAGATTTACACACCTACAGATGCCAACTGGTACTTACTCTTTGGGTGATTTTTCTTGATCAATAATATACCGAGATGGGGCTAGGTCAATCCTCCTAATTTCAGTATGCAATCTAATTATCTCCCCCTTTTTACTATTTTTTTTCACTTTTTTTAGCAATCTCATTCCTCTTTCGAGGATCTAAGATTTACGGACTTGCAGATACTTGCAGATACCAACCGATTCTTACTCTTTGAGCCCACCTCTCTTGGTTTAGCCTTTCATATGAGATTTGTCCATTTAGGACTTCATTTTTTATTCTCTTCTCTTTTTTTCTTTTTTTTAAAGAGGGATGGTATGCTACCACTAGGAGGAGATTCCTGAGAGGTTATCTTTTGATAATTGTACTTTTATTTTTGAAGTAACTTTCCTAATAGGATTATAATTACTTGCATATTGGTCATCATTCTCTCTATTACTCTCTCTCTATTTTTCTCTAGTTCAATCTCAGTACTACACTACACCTAAACTCTATGTATTACTAGAATATTTATAGGTCTTTATTGAGTCTAAGTTTTACTCTAATTACAACTCCTAATATTATATAATAAGTATTTAAAATCAATCATAAGTTTGAATCCAACTTTGGATTCCTACTTTAACTCAAACTCTAATCAGAGTTCAAGACACCCAAAACTCAACAATTTCCACCTTGGCTTGAACTTGGGCGTGCCACCATAACGAAACTTCAGCCATCATCTCTCTTATTCAGCTAATTTCAAGACACAAGCTCGAGCCAACCTCAAATTCATTTTTCATACCTATAGCCTTATACTTTAGGAAGCTTTTTTGGATAACCTGTGTCTGCTACTATAGTAAAAGTAACTCAAGAAAAATGTCTATCTCCCATCAAATCACTCTAAGTATCATATTTCCTCTTCACCATTGTACCCGTCAGAACTCCACCTACAATAGTGTTCCCTACTAATCGATAAATATTGTTATACTTTTCTCCTTTCATCAGGATTCTAATATCGCGTTCCACTTTCATTACTCCATCTCTCACTAAATAATTATAACCATTTGAGTCTAGTATACCAACTGAAATTAGATTCTTCCGTATCTTGGGGACATGCCTCACCCTAATAAGAGTACGAACTACTCCATCAAACATCTGGATTTGGACTATTCCCACACCGACGATCTCACAGGTTGAATTATTGCCCAACCAAATAGTACCATACTTCTTATTCTCCTCATAAGAATTAAATCAATTCTTCCTGGAGCAAATATGGTAATAACTACCAAAATATAAAATCCACTCACTAGAAGCACCAATTTCTGTGGATACTGCAAGAACATCTCCATCCGTACTATTCTCAAAAGTATTATCTGCTATTGCTATCACCATATTGAAAGACTTTATCTTCCCATGTTCGGGGCAATGCCGCCTAATGTGACTATACTTCTTACACGAATAACATTGTCCCTTCACCTTCAATTTTGATTTAGACCATTGCTTGCCTTCTCCACATTCTCTTAATGTTCCTCTTTTGTAAGCCACCAATCCTTCACCAAACTCTATATCAATATCAGAGTTTCTCCTTTTCTCATTAGAAAGAAGACTAGTTGTCACCTCTTCCAACTTGAGAGTTTCTTTACTATAAAGAATTGTGGTCAATAATATGATTGTACACAACAGGTAGAGGCATAAGGAGAATTAGCACCTTATTTTCATCTTCAAACTTCACATCAACTTTCAGTAAATCATTGATAATCTTATTGAAAGAATTCAGGTGATGTAATATAGTTGTACCTTCACTCATACGCAGTCCATACAGCTGTTGTTTCAGGTAGAACTTATTTGTGAGTCTTTTTGGCATGTACAACTTCTCAAGTTTTTATTCAGATATCCACCGTTGTCTCTTCATCAACAACATTGTATAAAACCTCATCAGTCAAGCTAAGAATAATTAAATTTAATGCCTTCTGATCTATCTCCTCCTAGTCTTCATTGTTTATCTTGGTCAATTTCTTTTCTTTACTCTCTAACGTCTTTTGTAGATCTTGACAAATAAGAACCATCTTCATCTTCTTTTGTCATAATGCAAAATTTATCTTGCCGTCAAATTTCTCCATCTCGAGTAAGGACTTTGCCATATTGGTTGTTTGCTCCTAAACTTTGATACCAATTGTTGGAATTTGTAGCAGAAGATTCACGAATCATCTTATTCTCAAATAATACAAGAAACGAGAAGTAATACAAGATAAAAAAAAATAACAAGAAAAGACAGTGATATATGTGGTTCACCCAAAATCGGGTTACGTCCATGAGGGGAGCGAGAGATCCACTATCAAAAGGCTTTATAAGAGTCTATAAGAAAAATTATATTCTTTCTTACCTAACTAAACTCTTTTATCAAGCCTTGGTAATACCTTCACCTTCAGAGAGAATCTCCAAGAGAACACCATGAGAAACCATCGAGAAGCACTAGAAAGACCCACACACAAGAGCCGACACTCTCTCTCTTTCTCCTCTCTCTCTCTATTTCTCTTTAGTTCAGCCTCAGCACTACAGTACACCTAAACCCTATGTATTATTAGAATATTTATAAGCCCCTATTGAGTCTGAGTTTTACTCTAATCATAACTCCTAATATTATATAATAAGTATTTAAAATAAATCGTAAGTCTGAATCCAACTTTGAATTTCTACTTTAACTTAAACTCTAATCCAAGTTTGAGACACCCAAAACTCAACACTTTCTCTCCAAGGTCTGCATCAAGGGGGACTCAATGGATTTCAAATCGGACACCTACATAGCTCGTTAGTTGCTGCACAACCTCCATGCCATAGCAACTCAATGCAAGAGTCACTAGGGAATTCAGAAGCAGTAGGATGCATTGGAAATGGTGGGGCATGAGAGGATGGGTGAGGAGGAGGAGGAAGAAGGAAGCCGAGGAGAGCGGCAGATGAGAATGAAGGTGTGCGCCACCAATGCCTAATCCCTCATGCTTTCTTTTGCTTATTCTTTTTCTTCATCTTCTTCCCCTCATCCATACTCCAAAAAATATTTTTAAATTTTGTGTAACTTTTCCAAATGTATACTTGTATATTTAGGAGTTAATAAAGATCTCACTTTTTAAATACCAAACGAAAAATAATCTAGATAACCTATTTTTAGTTTTAGAGAGTTTGTTATCTTGAAATAAGAGGATTATTGTACAATCTTCAAAATTTATCATATTTAACTACAATTCTGAATAATTTCAAATATTATGTATAATTTGTTTTAACAAAAATTACTAATAGTCTCTTAAGTCTATTAAACTTATGTGACATAAGACTATTTGGTCATTTATGGTTGGTTAAAAATTGAAAAATCATTTATGTGCTAAATGTAAATGTTAAAAATAAAGAATTGTATGTAATTTTTGAAATCACATGAATTTGTAGATAAATATAATAAATAATAGGAGTTGTATGAAAAACTCCCAACTTTTGGTAGTCTGTAGAATAGATCCAGCCAATGTCCTCGCAAGGGTAGCAACTGATTCTAGACCCAGACCCTTGATTTTTCGATCAAGAGTGACTGTCGAACTAAATAGATAATTTTAGAACATCACACTCATGCCCTCACATACAAGATGTGATTACAACCATTAAATTAATGCTTTATATGTAAAATCCCAAAATAATTATTTCTTAGCATGAGTATAATATTTAGTTTTGGAAGATGTCATTATAAATATTAGTTTAGAATAATACGCAACGAAACAAATGCATATACCATGAAACTCAGAACCAAACAAGAAAATATTGAATCTAAGATTATCGTTGAGTTAATCAATTTGCCCATGAACATACAATGCCCCCTTCTTGAAAAGAAGACCTCTCAGCATTGCTCTGATGTTGAATTTGAATGTCTCAAATTTAGATTGGAGTTTAAGTCAGATTAGAAATCTAAAGTTAAATTCAAATTAGTGTTTAATTTTAAATATTTATTATGTAATATTATGAGTTATAATTAGAGTATGATTTAGAATCAATAAATGCCTATAATTATTCTAGTAATACATAAAGTTTAGTATGTTGTGATAGCAAAATTGAAAGAAATAGAGAGATAGATAAATTCAAAGAATAGGGAGAGGAGAAAGAGAGAATGCTGAGTCTCTGGTATGGATTTTACTATTGCATTTCGATAGTTTTTAATGATGATTCCTATTGGTGCTCTCTTGAAAATTCTTTTGAAAGCGGATGTGTCACCAAAACTTGGTGACGGTTTAATTGGAAAAGAAAAAGTAATGTCTTTTTTATAAACTTTTATAAGCATATTGATAATGAATGTTTGCTTCCTTGTGAAAAAAACCCTATTTTTGGTGAACTGCATATATTATTTGTATCTCTCCTTTTTCTATTACATTATTTTTATTTTTTTGTTATTTTCAAATAAGGTGATATATAAATTTTTTACTTAAATTATAATAATTGGTACCAAAGTCCACAGGCAAATAACCAATATGACAAAGCCCTTACTCAGGATGGAAAAGTTTAAAGATAAAATTAATTTTGCCTTATGGCAAAAGAAGATGAATGGTCTCCAAAAGGCTTTAGAGGGTAAACAAAAGAAGTTGACCAAAATAAGCAATGAATACTAGGAGGAGCTATGTTAGAAGACATTAAATTTGATTATTTTGAGCCTAACTTATGACGTATTGTACAATGTTATTGACAAAAAAACAAGGGTGTACATCTAGATAAAATTTGAGAAATTGTACATATTAAGAAGTCTCACAAATAAGTTGTACATGTTAAAAAGTCTCAAAAATAAGTTATACATGTTAAAAGAGCCATTATATACTCATTGAACTCCTATAATCACTCTCACAAATGAAGACTTGTTGCATAGGATAGCTAACCATGATAGGCCTTTATATGTCACTAAAAATAGTGTGGAGTCAGATATGGGCTTTTCAATCAATTTAATAACTCTCCATATCTTGCGGGCTTTAACATTGGATACATATCACCTTTCATCTGAAATAATAATCATCAAAGGGGTCAATTAGAATAACCAAAGAGCTTTTGGGGCTATAAAAGTACCCTTGAAGATTGGCAAAATGAAAATTGATGCTAAATTCTATGTGTTTGATGCCAACGTGTCATACAAGTTATTGCTAAGGAGGCCTTAGCTACATGAAAATAGTGTAGCACCATTAATGCATGAAATACTTTGATAATAGGGAAGAAAGTTGAATACATGGGAATATCCATCTCTTTGATATACACAAAATACATTTTGATGATCCAAAATGCTATTAAATATCTTGAGCCAACAATAGATAGCTTCCGCTCACCAGGCGAAGAAAGAATCATCAACATGATTCTCAGTCCTCTCTATTTAGGTAGTGACATGAGGTCTTTAGACGAAAAAATCCTACTATTTACTTTTTCCCTAGGTTGGGATTCCATTGATGAGGACAATAATGAGGGTCTAAAAGAGAATTCTCTCCACATTGCATAAGTCCTTGAAGTCCTACTTAAGCCACCAGAGGATTTAAGCATTAATATGATGGAGGAACTAAAAACCTTTTATATCAATTCCTCCATGACATAATGGAGAAATGGGTATATTATTTTGCAAAGGAATTCCCTATACACCAAGTGCAAATGTACTCTTCAAGATTGAAGATTTAGAGGATGACAATGAGTATTGGATGGTAGTGATGTATAGATATTTTTTAAATAAACTCTAGCAAATAATTAAGAAGCCTAACTGCTAGGTTCAACAAATTAGAAAAGAATGTCTCTTCTTTACAAATTTACAGAACCCACCCTAAGGGTGAGCCTATATTCTTGGAAAGGGAAGTAAAAAGTCCAAATGCCTAGGCTATATCTTTCCTAGTGTCTATTCATGTAACATGGTCACTATCAAACCTTTATCTGATAATGACGATGATGAAACACTATTTATCTGATAATGACGATGATGAAACACTCTTGGTATCCTCTCAAAAAGTAGCTATTTGCATCAATATAAACACACAAAATCAGATAAGAAAGTGAAACTCCTAACAAGGGTCTAACAGAACTCGAGAGCAGGGGGCATGGTGTGATATAAGCTCTTAATCAAGACCAATTCAACATTAGAAAGAGAATCCTTGCTAACTCTTATTCACCATAATGATTTACTTAAGAAAGGAGAAATTTTTAAACTAAAAGAAGTGCCAAAATTTGAAGATGGCAGACAAGCTACAATCGATTAATTGGTTGAGATTAACTTAGGTTTGGAAGAAAATCCCAAACCAACATTCATCAATGCACAACTCTTAAAGGAGAATTGAGTTAAGATCAAAGCAATGATTGAAGAGTACGTAAACTACTTTGCATAGAATTACAAAGAAATGCTTGGGTTAGACCTTGAAGTTGTAATCCAAAAGGTAGTAATTAGACCCAAGGCTATACTGGTGAAAAAAGCTTCTAGAAAAATGAAACTTGACCTAAAGTAAAAGGTCATAGAAGAAAAACTCCAATTAGCATTTATTATTACCAGGTGATGCTTTTTGGACTTAAGAATGCAGGTGCATCTATTAGAGAGCCATGACACAGATCTTTGATGATCTTATACATCAATTTGGGATAATGCTATATGGATGATCTAGTGGTCAGAATTAAGGCTAAGGAATAGCATAACCAACTTGAGAGTGATTTTTAACCGTCTTAGAAAAGACAACCTTAAGATGAGCTCTATGAAGTGTACCTTTGAAATGTCATTAGGAAAATCTCTTAACTTCATTATTAGATGTTGGGAGATTGAAATTGATTTATCTAAATTAAAGAGATCCTGGACATGCCTCCACTGAGAAACTTAAAACAATTAAGGTTATTCCAAGGCTAACTATCATGCATAAAGAGATTCATCTCAAATTTCTTGAGAAAATGCAAACTCTTTTACAAATTAATGAAAAATATGCCTTATTCATATGAGATCAGGAGTCTTATCAAGAAATTAAATAATAACTCTTGGGGCGCGTTTGGTTTGATTCCGGGTTTAGGAATCATGGGAATTGAGTGATTCCGGGGAATTGAAGGAATTAAAGGAATTAGATAATTACAGTGTTTGGATGAGTATTTACTGTAGGAAATTGGGAATTGTCCAATTCCTAAATTTTAAATTCCGTTGTTTGGTTGACAAATGGAATTGATCAATTCCATAAGTTGTTGAATTCTTGTGTTTGGATGAATTTTTACTGTAGGGAATTGAGAATTAGCATATTACAAAAAATATTTAATTTATATATAAATAAATACAGAAATATAATAAAATTAATTTAAAAATTTAGAATTACAGAAATATATGTTAACTAATTATTATTATTTAATATAATATTATTATTTTCATGTAAAAGAATTTTTTAAAAAATAATTTCTTTTTTATCATATTTTAGTTATAAATAATTATAAAAATATAATAATGTTATTATTAAATATATAAAAATAATTAAATGTTGATTGCATGCAATCTTGGTACATTGCAAATTTGGTTTCTGATATATTTGTACTCAGGATAGATGATATCACTATTCAGGTATTTAGAGAAGCTAATAATGTAGCAGACCTCCTCTTCAAGATAGTTGTTTTCATGGATTTACGTGTAGCTCAGTTCTTGTGTTATATATTTATATGTTATGGAGGGAAAAAATAGAGAATGTGTTTGAGTCCCAATCCTCAATCCAGAATTGACAGGTTCTGAGTTGGTCTTGGGTTTTAGTGGTGACTCAAAGAATAATTGGTCCAGAGCTGATATTGCAAAATATTAAGTCTATGCTCAGGCTGCTCCATCGAATTTGCAGCTTGACAATATCAAGGTCTCATAGATAGCCAATACATTACAAAGTTGGCTTAGCAGTAAACTCCGCCAAGAGCCAGATACAACTCTTGTATAACCAAAATACAAACAATCCACAGTGCAGAATATAAGAACGAAGATTCCAGAATAAGTTCATTGTTCCAGAAATACAGTGGATAGGTAAACCAAATTAAAAGTTTACCTCAAGTGAAGGGCAATGAAACGCCTGCCTTTTGCCTTCATTCTACTTATCAATGTCTCACCCATTTATAAACTTGGTTTAGTAAATCTCAGAGCATGATAATTGACCCTACATCTTAGCCTTTGTAGATCTGACTCCAACTTGTTTGCGAGCCTGAAATCGAACTTTGTCAGCTCAACAACCTGGTTATCATGAAAGATAGACATCAACTAACAGAAACTGATGTTTTTTTTGTTTCTGATTAAAAAGATATAAGTTGATTAGAGATAAACAGGTAGCATCCAAAATAAAGCCCAAACTAAGATAACTGATATATCAAATGAAAAATGTTGACTAGGACTAATAAATTAATAACAACCACAAAACAACACATGTGAATAAATGTTTTCCTTCAACAATGATTCTGAACAAAAGTTTCTAGTGTTAGCAAGCCAACTAAAGGTGAGGTTTGTTTATCATCCCTATGTATTCTTAGGAAGACCTCATAGAGTGGGTCAAATTGTATAATGCAATAGTTCTGTGAATTTTTTTTGGAGTCAGTGGATGTTCTGGTTACACATAGGATTTCTATAACTCTAAATGCCTTTCACAAGAGCAACAAAGAGATAGAATGTCAAAAATAAGAAAACTATATAAAATATATATATTCATCTCTATTTTGAGCAAGCAGATCTGGGGTGTTTGGCAAGAAAAGAAATAAACATCACCAATGTAATATAAAGAATGAGAAGTATGAAGTGCCCATTGATTCTAGTAGCATCATAATTTCTCCACTTACATGTCTTCTCAAAAGTATCAGTAGAACTCAATCCTGGTAACATTTTGGAGTACACTTCCTTGGAACACGCATGGTATAAGGAGTTCCAATAGGTTTCTTTTTCTTTCTTGCAAGTTGCTTTATAATTCTAACATCCTTTGAGAGAAATGAGATGAACCAGTCGATGTCGAAAATTTCAGAGAAGTTGCTGCACCAGACTTAATATAAGAAAACAGCAACATGACGTTCCATGTTTCAATGTGCAACATTCATTACTACCTCATAACCTAAAAGAGCAGCATTTGAAGCAAACCTAGCATCTTTCCAGAAAGATTTCTGGTCTAGCTTTGGAACAACAAGTGTTGCATTTAAGATACGAGCTGCAACAACAGCATCTGTTATCTGAAAATAAGAAAATAGCAAAAATAAGAATCAAACCAATAATAAA
The DNA here is from genome assembly GCA_005019695.1 of Trichopus zeylanicus subsp. travancoricus. Lineage (NCBI taxonomy): Eukaryota > Viridiplantae > Streptophyta > Magnoliopsida > Dioscoreales > Dioscoreaceae > Trichopus > Trichopus zeylanicus. The sequence continues at coordinate 194,053 of RXID01011087.1, forward strand.
TGAAAAGATCCATGGCATCAGGCAAGAGCAACAATAAAGAAAAATTGAACAAATATGAGGGATATCTACATAAACTCTGATCCGCTTCACTTTGTTTGGTAAGCATATAACATACGTAAATGTTGAAATCTGGAGTTCATGTAGCATTAGGTGACGACATGATCGGGAATAGGGAGCTGGACGAGCTGGACGAGATCAGTGGAGAAGAAGACGAGCTGGACGAGCTGGACGAGATCAGTGGAGAAGAAGATGAGCTAGACGAGATCGGGAATGGGGAGGAATTCATGGGAAATAAGAGAAAATTCAGGGTGCTACAGTGAAAAATGAGGGGAAAACACGGGAATTGGTATTTTCTCTTCGTTTTGGCCGGGAAATAAAAACCGGAATCAGGGAAATTAGGAAATAGCCGATTCCCTCGATTCTAGGTTCTCGGAATTGAAACAAACACGGAACTGGAGGGAATTGGGCTCTCAATTCCCTCCATTCCCCCGATTCCCGGTTCTGGGAATCGAAACAAACACACCCTTGAAGTCACTAGTCTTATTAGCACTTCTATTTGATAAGCCCTTAATCTTCTACACGGCCATAGTAGAAGATTCCTTGGGAGCCCTCCTTGCCCAAAATAATGAAGGAAGGCAAGGATAACACACTTTATTATTTAAGTATAATACTAGGGAGGGTAAAAAAAACAATTATTTTTCATCAAAAACCATTCCTTGGTACTCATATTTGTAGTTAAGCACCTAAAATACTCCTTGATCTCCTAACAAGTGATCCTTATATCTAAGATTGATTCAATAAAATAGCTAATGATCAAACCCATATCTATGAGAAGGCTGGCCAAATGGGTCTTGATACTCATGAAGTATGACATTAGATATACTTCCCGAAAGGTAGTCAGGGATAAGCCCTTCCCAACTTCTTCATAGCTAGTCTAGTGCTAGTAGATAAGTCTCCATGAGTTGTGATCTAGCCAATGAATAAACCCTTTTCTTTGAAGAGAATCTCACAAGAAGCTTTATTTTAATGGGGCATCATCTATTAAGCTAACAATTAGGTTGAAGTTTCCACAAATTAAGATGAGAATTGGACTCATATTCATCGCCCCATATAGCTATTAACATGGGGATTCAATGCTTACATATCTATGGTGATTCACACTTGATTACTAGCCAAGTTGAAGATGGTTTCAAAGTTCATAAATTTGAGTTGCTCAAATAGTACAATAGAGCTTAAAAACTCATGGAACAAATCCCACACATCCAATTAAGAAAAGTCCCTCGATCCATTAATGCATAATCATATTCCTTAGCCAAGTTAGCTAAAGCACTAGTTGACCGTGATCAAGAAAAAATCCACATCATGGTCTAAAGCATGCAAGTGATAAGCTCAACCTTCAACCTGAAACATAAAGGGTTGGAATCTAAATTAGTAGAAGAGATAATGGATTGGAGGTGACCATTCATTAATTACCTCAAGAATGGTCAACTTCTTGAATGTAAATCAACTTAGGTCTAACTTAAAAGGAAGGTTGCATGTTTGTTGCTCACTAATGATGCCCTTAATAGAAGGCTTCTAGTTACCTCCTTTTATGTTGCCTTTCCAATAAAGAAGTAAAGGAAGCTTTGTATGAGGTACATTAGGAGTGTGTGGAGCTCACTAGTTAGCCCCAAAGATTATGTGTAGATCAATCATTTGGGCTATTATTGGCCTATAATGATAGGAGATTGCATCAAATATATAAGAAAATATCACCTATGTTAAATCCATAATGACCTCATTTATCAACATCTAAACCCTCGTCATCCGATGGTATCATCATGGTCGTTCAAAGTATGGGGCACAAATGATATTGGCCCAATTGAGCCACCTCTCTTTAAAGGTCAATATTTTATACTAGCAGCAATTGACTATTTTTCTTGATGGGCAAAATCAATTCTCCTAAATGAAGTAAAAGTTAATATTATCATCTACTCCTTCTAGGAGTACATTCTATATTAATTCAATGTTCCCTGTATGATTATTTATAATATGGGTTATCCTTCAAAAGTTTTAAAGTGGGACTATTTGTACATTATCACAAGATAGATTAAAGATACTCATCCATTTATAACACAATGGTAAATGGCATCAAGAAATAAAAGAGATTGGTACCAAAAACTTAAGGAAGAATTGTGTGCTCACTGCACTATCAAACCCCCACCCAATTAACACCGTATTGGCATTTGACACTAAGATAGTCCTACCATTAGAGGTCATATTCCTTTTTTAAGGATCACCTTGTAAGAAGAAATTAGAAATAACGACAATATTCACCTTCACTTAGATGAGCTAGAATCCTTAGATGAAACATGATTTGTAGCTCAATAAAACTTGAAAAATGTACAGAGCAAAAATATCAAGGTCTTATAACAAAATGACCTGAGTTAGGATTTTCCAAAAAGCAAAAATGGTATTGGTGTTAAAAAGACTCATAATCCCAAAACAAAATAAGAAAGACAAATTTGAACTTAGATGAGAAGGTCCTTAGACCATCGAGATGGTATATGAGAGAGGTTCTTATTAGTTGATTGATGACAAAGAAAAAAGACCTATGCCATCAATTAATGCCCACTTCTTAAAGAAGTAACATGTATAAGGTTATAGGGGCCATAAAAGGTTGTTCTTGCCTATGACGGAATAGCTAGTCATTGGCATTTTTAAAGAATGACTAGTCAAGTATGTATTTCATACTTCTCAAAGCAAAACACAAAACAAAATTTCCAACTTAGCATAAGAAGGGGTGTGGCATAGTCCACTTCTACATAGCAAATCAAGTCTATATCCATGTAGAAAACAAAGTCCACTCTCATATGGCAAACCAAATTCACTTTCACATAGAAAATTGAATCGATTTTTGCATAATAAATCAAGTTCATTTTCACATAATAAATTAAACTTACTTTGGCATTACATGTTCAGTCCACATTCACATGACAAAAAAAATATAAATTCATAATTTAAAGTAAAGGTATATCCTTATTTTATGATTTAAAGAATTTAAATTCATAATTAGAAAGAATATGAAAATGGGAAAAAGGAAGTGGGAAAAGGCTTGGTGTACGTCATTGTCCCACTCTCGTGTACTAGACCCTCGAATGGGTCTTGATTTGATTCTTGTGAATGCTGATAACTTGGCTTGATTCTAGAGTGTGGCTAACTATCTTGGTTTATGTCAGTTGGCCTTACACAGATATGAAGCATCATCTAGTGGGCATGAAAGAGTATGAAAATATGAGAGAAAGTGGAAAAATCTTGATTTGCATTGCTACCTCTCTCCCATGCACTGGATTGAATGAAATTTGTCTCAAATGAATCTTGACTTGATTCTTGGCGGATGTTGATAACTTGGCCTGACTTCAGGGTGTGGCTGACTATCTTGGCTTATGTCAATTGACCCTACTAAGATCTGAGGCATCACCAACAACCTTTGAGGTTATCCTAGCCAAGCATCACTAATGGCTTATGGAGTTGATTTAGCTTTGAAGTGTGGCCAACAAATTTAACTATACTAGCAATTAACTTCTCTTCATAATAGATGACCTTATTAGCATGTTATTGATTAGGCTGAGGCATTGCTAACTACTTTTGGGATTGGCTTAGCCAAACGTCACCAATAGCTTATGTGATTTGTTTATCTTTGAAGTGTGGATGAAAGCTTTAAGCGTATTGGTAGTTAGCTTTTTTTAATGTGATAGTGTTACCAATGACTTGTGAGGTTGGATATAGCTTTGAAGTATGGCCAATAGTTTTGAGTGTTTCAACAATTAACTTCTTTTGATTTGATAACATTACCAACATTTTATAGAGTTGGGCATAGCTTTAAAATATGGCCGATATCTTTGAGTAACTAGGAAAAGAACCTCCTCTGGTGGACAACTGGTACCCAAAATCAATTGTCTAGTCCTGATGAACCTGAAATAATACCCCTTTTGGATGGTCGACTAGTAGCCCAACCTGTTGTCAAGTTAAATAATATTTAAACTAAATCAAAATAAATTTGAATTGTACTCTAATTAAGTCAATCCATAACAAATTCAAATAGAACTCTAAATTGAATCAAATAATATTAGAACTAAAACCACCACAAGTTGAATTAAACTCCAACCATATTTAAACTAAACAACAACAAATTATAATAGAACTCTAAATTGAGTCAAACAATATTTGAATTAAAACCACCACAAGTTTGAATTAAACTTCAAATCACATTTGGACTAAACCACAATAAGTTCAAATAAAATTCTAAATTGAGTAAACTACTTAAAAGTATAGTCAACCCCAAAAGTTGTTAACAACACTTAGTTAAATCCAATCTCATAAGTTATTAGTAATTTTATCAAATCAAAAAAAGTTAATTGCCAAAATGCTCAAAGCTATCAACCACACTTTGAAGCTATACCCAACACTATAAATGTCAATAGAAGATAAGGCTGGCTTGTACCATACCAACTGGCCCATTGCTGACGCTATCAAATCAAATGAGATTAATTTTTGAAATACTCAAAGCTATCAGCCACACTTTAAGGCTATTACCAACTTTATAAGATGTTGATGCTGCTATCAAATCAAAATACGTTAATTACAGTCAATTAGGTTACCGATCACCCAACAGAGAATCAATGGCCGATGCAGTTTGCAAGTCTCATCAGGCTTAATTAGATTCACGTCACCTAGACAATCACTACAACACCTGATCTTTGGCAAATACATCGATTGAATTGCTTTGCTATGGTGACAACTCAATAGTTGAGTTAGATTAGACTCCACCCATACTAGTTTGCTTGAGTGCCCAAGAAAGAGCCAAATCGGACTCCAAACACATCCTCTTGCCTAAATGGCTGCATTGACAAATAGTTATTCATAGACATAGAAGCAATACATATAGAGCAAACAAAATAATGAAAAAAACTATTCCACCTTCTCTCATTTCATTACAGTACAATACATTACAAAGTATAGAGTTATATTCAATCGATTAGAATGGCACCATTCATGCAATATACCCTCTCAAGGTACATCAAGGCCGAAGATGCAATAGTTGTCTTCTCAAACGTTCTACCCACCAATAGCTGCTTGGAGAATTGAGGATGACCTCACACTTGTCACCAAACTTTTCTATGAGATCGAGGGTGCTCTAGGAAGTTAAAGAGAGGGCCTCTACCCTTTCTAAGCGGTTGTCAGGAAAAACATCAAGGGAGGCCTGATGTGTCTCCTCCCTAACATCAGGCCTAATCATGAAAGGAATCCGCTTTAGCTCCTTCTACTGGATGTAGACTGGGTTCAGGAAGCCTCAATATGCTTCAAACTTATTTTCATCCCCTTGATCGCAAAGTGGAGCAAGAACAAAGCATGAGCTCTAGAGGGGAAACCTCCAAGTTGAGCTCCTAGCATGTTCCCTCCATTCCAAGATAAAACTTCCAGCATGCTTCACATTGCGCTTGTAAAGCCATCATTATCTTCCAGCTCATTACCATCTTCAAAAGCAGTCCAAGCCATTGCTTTAGATGCAACAATTGCACAATGTAGAGATGAAGTTATTGATGAAAGATGAGAGTAACCACGCCCTTGAAGGCACCTACAACTGTTTGAGTAGATTTTGTAACTCAACTCCAACTTCGAGTTTAACAAAAATTAAATCTTAAAATTTAAGTCTAATTTGTGATAAGTGGGGGTTCAATTTAAAGTAAACATGGGCTAAAATCTCAGGCCCAAATACTGAATTGGACCATACTGATCAACCGCTTGGTAAATTGATCAACTAGTTCTTATCAACTAGATTTGAAAGCATTCTATCGGAGTCGGGATCGATGTGTCCTCTATTTGTTGACTATTCCTCAATTGGTCATCCATCTCTGGGTAGGATCTGTAGAATAGGAAACAAATCTTCTCCAAATTTATTGAGAATTAATAAAATTTTTAGTCAAGGAGATTGCAACATCAAAATATATCAATTAAAATCCAAATATGAGAACCAATGGCAAGAACATATTCATCAAATCTTAAATTCAAATCAATCAATGATTTAATTTGAGAATCCTCTCAACCCTATAAAAGCATGTAAAGGGACATGAATCAAGACATAATTGTTAAAAGAGGTTTAGAGATGAAATTAAGCATGAAAATTGGATGAAAAGAGCATAAAATTCAAAGAACTCTAGGGTTTGGTCGCCCGAACCACATTGCAAGCTTCTCTTCACCACCACCGATGATCATGTGTGCACAACCCCATCCTCGGTCTTCGTCACTACTTTGGCCACCCATGGCTCCAATATCTCCATTATAGCAACAACTCCTTGCCATCTATTAATCTAGGGCCAGCCTGCGAGCTTACCTGAAAGTCACCTTCAGCCTAGGAGCAACCTACAGTTTTGCCTAAAAGCCATTTGACTTAGGACTAGCTTGTGGGTTCATCCGAAAGTTAACTCTAGCCTAGGACTATCCTGCGGGCTCATGTAAAAGTCATTTTGACCAAAGGCCAATTCACAGGCTCATTCAGAAGTCAATTTAGTTAAGGGCCAGTCTATATACTCACTCAAAAGCCAATTCGAACTAAAAGCCCACCTGCAAGATTTCTTCAAAGTCTATTAGAACTCAAGGCCAGCTTGCGGATTCACCTGAAGGTCCAAATAATTTAGAGTCAGCTTGCTGGCTCATCCGATAACCAAATTTAGACTCAAGACTAGCCTACGGGCTTGTTTAAAAGTCTAATCAACTAAAGGCTAGTCCGCAGACTCACCTGAAAGTCAATACGACTCCAAGTTAGTTCGTAGGCTTACCCTAAAGTCATTGTGACAGTCCAAGAGCTCTGAAACCAAAATAAATTGATAAACATGAATTGATTAAATTAAAATAACTTAATCACATTGAACTCAAGCCAATTTGGCTAAAATAGATGAACAAAACCAAAATAACTTTACAAAGTATGAAATGGACCCAAATGGACAAGAACAAATGGACTAAAACTAATATAGACAAATAAAAAAGTTCTTTGCTGGTTGATCGATTCATCAACCGATCACTTGGTCCCAATGAACCTTAACTACATGCCCTCTATTGGATAATTGGTATTTTAATCAGTCAACTAATTTCATTGAACCAAGAAAGACACCCCTTTTGTCGAATGATTGGTACTCAAATTAGTTGTCTAGTTCTATTGAACCAAGAATAGCACTCGCTTGGTTGATTGGTATCCCAATCGATCATTTGTTTCAGCCAGAAATAAACTGGATTTGGATTCAACTTTAATTAGGTCAAGTTTTGGTTGATCCAAACATGGAACAATTTGGATTCAAATCAAGTCAATTTGAAATCAAAAGAAGTTCAAACTAAACTCCAATCAAGTCAAACAACATTAAAAGAAAATTTTAAATGAACTCCAATTGAGTTAAACTAAAATAAATTTGAATTGAAATCTGATTGTGTCAAAAAACATCCAGAACAAATTTGAATAAGATTCTAAATTGAGTCAAATAACATTTGAACTAAACAATCATAAGTTTGAACTAAACTCTAAATAACATTCAAACTAAATCATAGCAAGTTCGAATTGAACTCTAATTGAGTTAAACCTCATTCGAACTAAATCACAATTGAACTCTGATTGAGTCAAACACCATTCGAATTAATTCAAGACAAGTTCAAACTGAACACTAATTAAGTCAAGACACATCCAAATCAAATCAAAATGGATTCAAATTGAGCTTAAACCAAACCCAATTGGGTCAAACCAAGTTTGAACCAAATCCCAATAGGGTTATGTCAAGTTCAAACCAAGTCCCAACCGGGTCAAGCCAAGTTTAAATCGAACCTTAATCAGGTCAAATCAAACTCAAGTTCAACTTCGAGCCAAGTTTGTAGTAAATCTCAATTGGGTTAAACCAAGTTCAAATCAAACCCCAAATCGAGTGAAGCTAAATTCAAACCCGAAACAAATAGGTCAAACCTAAACTAGAATAGGTCAAGCCTGAACCAAAATAAGTCAAACTTGAACCAAAATAGGTCAAACTTGAAGGAGAATGATTAAATAAACTAGAACAGGTCAAACCTGAATCAAAACTAAGTTGAAACAAACCAATTTGAACTTGAACCCAAGTCCATTAATGTTCAAACCCAAGCTCATTAACGGGTTGAGCAAGGAACCATCAAGGACCCATTAGGGGTTAGATCCAATATCCATTAAGGATCTATCAAAAACCCATGAAGGGTTGGATCTAACATCTATTAATGATTCATTAAGAACCCATCAAGGGTTAGATCCAGTATCTGTTAAAGATCCATCAAAAGCCTATCAAGGGTTGGATCCAACATCTATTAAAGATTCATCAATAACCCATTAAGGGTTAGATCCAACATCTATTAAGGATCTATCAAGGACCCAATCAGGGTCAAACTCAAAATCTATTTAGGATCCGATAGGAACACAACCATGGTAGGATCAAAGATCAATTAAGGTTAAGTGACGATAAGATCAAAACCACCGATGACACCTCGAATTTAACCAACAATGAAAGAAAGACCATCCATTATTAAATCAATGGTGATTAGCACGAGGCAAGTCATTAATCATTCCTTTCAAATCAAAGGTAGGCTTGAACTCATTTAGTCAATCAATCATATTCTTTGTTTAAACAAAGTCAATCCTTCAAAGCTAGCCAAACCCAAAAGTCATTCATGATGTTCCTTTCAAATCTAGTCAACCCCAATAGTCATTGATAATGCTCCTTTCAAAGCTAGCCAACCCTAAAAATAGTTGATGATGCTCCCTTCAAAGCTAGTCAGTCTCAAAAGCTATTGATGATGCTCCCTTCAAAGCTATCCAATCTCAAAAGCCATTGGTGATGTACCCTTTAAAGCCAGTCAAACTCAAAAGTCATTGATGACTCTCCCTTCAAAACTAGTCAAACCTAAACGTCATTAGTAACATTCCTCTCAAAGCTCGTTAGTCCCAAAAGCCATTGATGACGCTCCCTTCAAAGCTAATCAACCCCAAAAATTATTAATGATGCTCCCTTCAAAGCTAACCAAATCCAAATGCCATTGCTGATTTTTTTTCAAAGCTAGTCAACCCTAAAAGCTATTGATGATGCTCCCTTCAAAGCCAATCAACCCCAAAAGTGATCGAAGATGCTCCTTTCAAGGCTAGCCAACCTTAAAAACTGGTGATGTCCCAAAAATTGTTGGTGACGCTAGAAGCCAACATAGTCAACCACATTTGTCAGCATGTTGTCAATATCTACCAAAGATCAACTCAAGACCCATTCGAGTCAAATCTGACTTAGTAAATTGCATGAAAATGGGGCAGTAGTGTGCATCAAGCTTCTTTTCCACTTTCTCTTTCTTATTTTCATACTCTTCATGATTATGAATTTAAATTCATTAAATTATAAAATGAGCGTATGCCCTCACTTAAGCAATGTATCTCTTTCCTTAAATCAATCAAATCCTACTTTCTTTTTTTGTTTTGTGTCTCTATTTTATTAGCTAAGTTTTTTACTTTAGTAGGTTCTTGATAATTGTCAGGGTAATTAACCACAAAAGCATGTGTTTGTTAGAAGTCATATTTTGACAACACTTGATCATGCACTCAAACCACCACACACTTTTGATTTATTGTTTTGACGTTGCTCTTTAGGGTCTTCACCATCCCAGGCTGCCGATATTGATTCCACAAATCCCATCACACCCAATGGAACCTGACTTCTCCTCTAAGGATAGAAACCTAGCTAATATGATAGAGAGTTATTAAAATAGAATTAAAATTGAAGACAGAATAATTATATTCTCTTCTATAAAAAAAAATCAAATAGCATCAATAAAGAACAATCCCATCCCAACATATACCACAGTTTTGGGGGAAGGATCGATTGTGCAACTACCTTAATCGATGATCATGATAAGAGCGGTTGAAGCTAAAATCAAGTTTGGAACCATCCCTAGGTTATCAAGTTCAAGAGAATACCTTCTAGTTCACCAACTGATGTTATAGTCACACAAGATGAGTTTGCTTCTTGCCTTCTATCAAAGGGAAAGAGACCTAATGTCATCATTCCCAATAAGAAGAGTCAATCTGATGAGGTGGCAGAAGCTATGCCTTAACTAGCAAGGGCATCCATATTTCAAAGGTTAGGCATAAAGCAAAGATCAATCTTTGATCACCTTCGGCCCACTTCCAATAAGGGCAGCCAAAACAAGGAAGCCCAAACACATGCATGGACAAAGAAGAACTTGTCCTAACTATTACAAGCAAAGGGAAGGTTGCTGAAATTTTTAGCTGACTTGGAATGCTTATCTCTCCAATGAAGTCAGTCATCACCATTCCCATCTCTAATTCCTTCACCCCATTGAATGGCTTAGAGATAGTTAAATGTAAGTCAAAGAAGAAACAATCTTACCTCAAAATTATAGTTAAGGGGTGAATAACCAAACAAAATAACAAAAGCTACCATAATGTTGCAACTCAACATGAGACCTCAAAAAGTGAAATCATCCATATTGTTAGAGTCATTTCTTATTATGACTCTAGAAGGGACCCCAAGCCTATTACCCTTTGTAGTTTTGATGATGACCAAACTATGTATTTGATGAATTCTTGAGCATGTGTAGCTTGAAGCAAGCCAAGTTCCAAATGAAGATCAAGCCTGTTTGAAAGTCTCAAGTGTGAATGGATATGGAGACAATATTGAAAATGAGGCATGATGATGGACCAACGGATGGAACCTGAAGAATTGAAGATGGCTTGAAAAAGGCTCTAGATGTCAAAGTTGGCTCACTAAGTTTAGAATTTTCATTTGTTGTTTGAGTCAAAGAAATGATTTTTGAATACTTAGTTTAGATATTGGGCTAAAACTTAGACTCATTTTGGAATGCTTTTACCAGCTTATTATTCATCCAAGGTTAGTTTGAGAAGATATTTAATATAAATTGAAGTTACAGTAAAATAGTAGTTTTTCTATTAGCTTCAAATGCCCGAACTCCAAGGTTCAGATGACCGGATCAATTAGAAATAACTTTAGAAATATTGATAGGTTCAGACGCTTGAACCTCAGGATTAGACTTTGGAAGTTAACAAGCTATAACTTCTGGATTTTCCTTATATAAGTTTGGATGTCCGATGTCCTATTTTGACATCCGACATTGTAGTGACATTGTAGCTTCAGGAATATAAACCTTACGAGCGGGCGTCCAAACTTGTGATATTTTTTATAATGGCTAGTTTATTTTTGACAGTTGGGAGGTTTGGACATCTTTACTCTACAATGTCAAAAGTCTGAATGCAATAGAGCTTAGCATGCAATGGCTAGCTCTCTCACCAATGAGCATATAAGGACTTGGAGCTTGTTTAGTTGTGAACTTTTACATATCTGATTATTTCTAAGAGAAAGAAACAAGATTTCTCAAGTCCCTTTCAATTTTCTCTAAACTTTGATCTTCAATTTTCATATCTTCTTGCCCTTGTACTCATTTTGAGAGGCTATTGTAGAAAGGCAATTTGTACTTCATTTTTTGTCCTTTTCACTTGCAAATCACTCTAAGGGTGTTTAGAGTGTTTGAGAGATCAAATCTCTAGTGTAGGAGTGTACTCTTGTCAGTTGGAGTAAGAGTTGTGTGGGTGTGGCTTCACCCGAAGGAAGCAACACTTCAATTTGTAGTTTGGTGTAAAGGCTTGGATTTGCCTCAAGAAGCAACGACGCTAGTGGAGAGTCCGAGTCCTCAAGCTGAGGCAAGAGATGTGGAGTAGGTGCGGTTGGTCATCGAACCATGTAAAAATTATGATGCATTCTTCTCCTTATCTATTTACTTTATTATATTTTTGATTTAATTTCTTGCTTGTGGACTTGCGGTGTTGTCTTTGGGTTGTGACTTAGTTTGGATTGTAAAAAGCAATTATTATTCTTATTAAATCTAATTTGTCCCTTCTCTTAGGTTGCCATATTTGCTAACAAAGCCCAGGCCCTAACTACCAAATTTTGAAATAAGGCTATATGAACAAGGCTTTCAGATAAGAAGATTCAAGAAAAAAGGGCCTTTGCAAGTTAATCCTTACTACCACATTAGAGAGAAGGAGTAACTACTCGTTCTATGAGTAAACTCCTAAGTGAGACAACCCACCTGATGGGAGAAGTTGGCCCCACTCCAAAACATGCTAAATTTGGAATTGACTCTCAAGATATGGACCATCTTATTCTAACAGAAGCTTTGGTCATAATTAAAACCTTTAGTGAGGAAATGACCGTAGAAGCACTTTGGGAATAGTTGAGACAATAAGGAATAAACAAAGATGAAGTCCAAATGAAGGTCATGGAATTAATGGAGATGATGATGCAAATTGGATAAAAGCTCGACAAGTTGAAACGATCTCAACAGCCATCTCAAGCTGTAGAAGTAGTAGAAGACATGCCTCCTACAAATTCAATCCATGAAAACATAGGCCCTTCATAAGTGCCTCCTCCACCAGCAAGAGATGCCCAATTCCCAATCTCAGAGATTCTTGATAACATAGAATTGTTTGCATACATACAATAATAAGTGCAATGAATGGTGGCTATACAGCAGAGACGAAAGTGACATAGGTATGATAAATGATGCAGACAAACCATACCCTAGTCATCACGATCGAGTGCCATATCACAAGGGCTAAAAAGTACTTAGGTTCAAATAATTTAATGTCATTGATAGCCCTAAACAACATAAAACTTATTTCATGACTCTAAGTAGGTATTTAAGTAGTAACTACTTGTTGCTACTCCACTAATTTTCACCAAGCTTAACAGGGATAGTATTTAAGTGGTATGCTAATTTGTAGCCATAATCCATACAAACTTGGTCATAAATAAAAGAGACTTTTTGAATTAGATTTGGCAGAGTCAGTAACAAAGTAACCATTATAGACCTCATCTCAACACCAAAGCGTAATAATGAATTGGTATTGTATTACATGACATAATGGAGAAATCTCAGCATTAAGTACGAATAATTCATAAGCCAGTTTAAGATTGTAAATCTAGTCCTCAACAATATAAGAAAAGATTGGATGGCATCCTACTTGAGCAATTTTTCTATTCATAATTTCCAAGACCTCATTGTACAAGTCAAAAAATTGAAAAGGATTGGCCCACTAGTCTTAACTAGTTCACAAAATTTCAAACTAGAGAAAGATGAGGCAAAATGTGTGAAGCCCTCTCAAACCATGAGTGCAACACTCACACTAAATGAACAAAAAACCTACAAACCCTATCATGAATGGAGGTAATTATCAAAAATTACTAACTCTTGGGAGAGATAGGGAAGTACAACCATCCAACACTTTTCAATATTGGTCTAGGAAGAAATACTCCTTTAAAAGAGAGAGTGTGTGAGTAAAATCTTCTAAGATGCTCTGAAATTAGGCCTCCAATTGCTAGAATGTAAAAGGCCAAGTGAGGCTAACAAAAAGTATCATCCAAATTATTGTCCTTATTACAGAGTCTTGGGTTGTACCATTAAAGACTGCTTTATGCTTTAGGATTGGATCGAAAAGTAATACCAAGAGGATAAATTAACTCTCTCAGAGTTAGTCTTATTTGTAACACTCACTGAATACATCAATCACATCACTTTGTTTGAAATACACAAGCCACTTGTTTGACTCTTTTTCGAGGAACAAGTACAGTGTACACCCAAATAAGAGCACTTATAAGAAATGTACATCTCTAAAAGGCTAAAAAACCTGACAAAAAAGATGGCTAAGAACCCTGAAAAGCCTAGTATGTGATAAGAAAGGCTTCATTAGAGCAAGCCTCCACACCTACTCAAAATGTCAAAAAGAAAAAAAGTAGAAATAAGAAGAGGAAATTGGTTCAATTAGAGGGGTACACCATCAGGAAATTGGCCATCCAAGAATACATCAATGCCCTCAAAGAGTATGCCTAAGGAGAAAAAAATCAAGGGACTCTTAAAGAATTCCTTCTTGACAAACTCAGGGCTTTCTTGAAGGCTCCGAGACTAGAAATGGAGAAGATGAACTTCCAGTAGCAATACGCACTACCATTTGTATTATTAAAAGTTCTCAATCAAGTCAATCACTAGAGTCATCTCATCAATCTAATAATAATGAAATTCAGAGTATAGGGTGAGAAGAAGTGAATGAATTCATCAACTATATCACTCATGAAATGGAGATTCCCACAGGACTCCTAGTGGGTTATCGCCAAGATGACGATATTAAAGAGTGGTTCACCTACGAATGTGATTGTGGCATATTGAACTACAGTTACATACTATAAAAGATTTAGCCATAACTAATATGAAATATTTCAGGGGACAAATGCAAGTGACGAATGACCTTATGTAGGCTATGACTACCCATATGGAAAGCATGTCAAGTGTAACTACCATGCTTTGTAAGAAATTGAGAAGATGGGAAGGATGGTAGTTGAAAAAGCAAAGACATACAAAAGACCCTACACTAATGTCCGGGAATCACTTGCCAACCTTCCTTGAGACTAGAATGACCATTCATGCCATCTACCCCAAAAATGGATCAGGAAAGTTAAATACTCTCAAGGATAATCATCTAAGTCCATTGCTTCTTATCACATGGTGTCCCACAATTAGGATAGACACTAATGATCAACCATCTCAATCACCATCAAGTAACCTAGTGGTAAATGATTTTCCCATTAGGTTTGGTGAAGTACTAGTTCTAGAGCCTGTGGAAAGGTGTCCTCTACTAACTTTATAGAGTTTGAGTCAATTTTGGCTCCAAATAAAATCTAATCCATTTTTAGACTTGTATTGCCCTAGAATGTGTTGAATTGGTTGATCACTTAATAAACTAGTTATCTGGTTTTGTGGAGTTTGTGAAAGCTCTCTGTCGATTGACTAGTTCCTAATTGGTTAATCGATTCTCATGAGCTAGAATTGGCATATCTATCAGTCAATTGGTACCCTCAATCAGTCGTCCAATGCGGCTTTGGATCAGTGGATCAACACGATTTTTTTAATCTCCTTATCAATAAGATAAGAATCCTTGTTAAATCTCATCAGTAATCAGCAGAATTTCAAACAAGATTGCAATCTCAAATTGTGTTAATCAAGGATAAGATTCAAATCTCAAATTTCATTGTGAATCCAATTGGATATCGAAAGATCCTCTTGGCCACTAATAAACTCTTCAAGATGAATATAAATCCTTATCCAACCTCACCAAAAATCAATAGAATTTTAGTTGAGAAAATTAAAATCTCAAATAATAATACGAAGATCCAAATTTGGAATCTGATTACAAAAGCATAATCCCATCAAATCTCAAATTTAAATCAATCCTCTAAGTCTTCTAAAAACCTACAACAATCAAATAAACAAGGGGGAGCACAAATCAAAGAGGCCTTGAAGAAGAATCAGAGGTGAAGTTCAGAGGGAGGAGGAACTGGCTCACCCCAAGCTCACAACCACCCACGGCCCTGCTCATCTCCATCATCCTCCACTGCATCTAGCACCCTGTAGCGGCCTCTATTACCTCTGTGGTCTTCCATGGCTCCAGCATCCTCTCTTGTTAATGCTGCCCTTTGTAAGGTTTATCTCCACTCTGGCAGCCACTCATGGCCTCATTCATCTTGGCTGCATCCGCTCTTGTATGACCATCAAACCCATGGACTTGCATTGCCACCTTTGTCTATTTGTCGCCATTCATCAACCTAGGGCTAGACTGTAGGCTCGTCTAAAAGTCACCTCTGGCCTAGGGCCAGCCTACAGGCTAGCTGAAAAGCCATTCTGATCAAGGGCCAGCCTATGGGCTCACCTAGAAGTCAACTCTATTTATTGCCAGATTGCTGGCTCTTCCAAAAGTTGTTTTGACATAAGGCTAGTATACGGTCTCACCTAAAAGTTTATTTTGACCAAGGGCTAGATTTAGGGCAAGCATATGGACTCACTTAAAAGCCATTTTGATCAAGAGCTAGCTTGCGGACTAACTCAAAAGTCTATTCGATTTAGGGCCAACCCATGGGCTCACCCAAAAATTGATTTGGACTAAAGGTCAGCTCGCAAGCTCACCCAAATGGACCTAAATTGATAGAATAAATGGACTAAAATTAGTCATCAATCCTGCAGAGTCACCACTGTCGGTCGACTAGTTTATCAACCGGTCATTTGATTCTAGTAAACCCAGATTACATGTCCTCTGCTGGTTGATTAATACCCTTAACTAGTCAACTAGTTCTAACAAACCAAAATTGAAACCCTCTTTGTCTAATGACTAGTATCTGAACTGATTGTTTGGTTCAGATGAACATGGAAAGATGCCTTTTTGGTTGGTTGACCGGTACTCCAATCGGTCGCCCATTTTAGTTAGAAAATTGATGATCTAGGTTCAGACTCAAACCTAATTGGGTTGAAATTGGGCCAAGCCTTGATCAGTCCAAGTATAAATCAATTCAAGTTCCAATCGAGTCAAGCTAGAGGTTTGGATTGAACTCTAATTGAGTCAAACCATATTTGAACTAAACCACAACAAGTTCGACTTGAACTCTAATTGAGTCAAACCACATTCGAACTAAACTTCAATTAAGTTCAAATCAATCCCTAATTAGGTCAAAATCAAGTTCAAACTAAACCTCATCAGGTTAAATTGAACTCAAATTCAAATCCCAATTGGGTTAAACAAAGTTCAAAATGAACCCTAAACGGGTCAAATTAAACTTAGATCTAAACAATAATTGGGTCAAACCAAGTTCAAACCAAATCCTAATTGGGTTAAATTGAACTTAGAACTAAACCTTAATTGGGTTAAACTAAGTTCAAACCAATCATAACTAGGACAATCCTACACAACAACTAGGTCAAACTTGAACAAAAACTAGGTCACGCCGGTACAAAACTAGGTCAAATCTGAACTAGAACCAGATCAAACTTGAATCAGAACCAAATCAAACTTGAACTAGAATCAGGTCGAACTTGAACCAGAACTAAGTTCAGAAAAAAAAAACTAGGAATTTAACCCAAGTCCATTAAGGTTTGAACCAAAACCCCTTAACAGGTCATTCTTGGACCTACTAAGAACCCGTTAAGGGCAAGATCCAAGATCCATTAATGATCCATCGAGAACGTATTAAGAGTTGGATCCAACATCCATTAAGGATCCATCAAGAACCCATGAATGATCAGATCTAACATCCATTAAGAATCCATTATGAACCCATCAAAGGTTGGATCGAATATCTATCAAGGATCCATTAAGAATACATTAAGGGTCGGATCCAAAACCTATTAAAGATCCATCAATTCCATAACTAGGGTTAGATCCAATATTTATTAAGGATAAATCAAGAACCCATTAAGGATTGGATCCAACATCCATTAAGGATCCATCAAGAACACATCAAGGGTCGGATCCAACATCCAGTAAAGATCCATTAAGAACCCAACCAAGGTCAGATGAAACATCCATCAACGATCCATCAAGAACAAAACCAAGGTCGGATCCATCCAACATCCATTAAGGATCCATCAACCCAATTAGGGTTGGATCCAACATCCATTAAGGATCCACCAAGAACCCATAAAGGGTTGGATCCAACATCCATTAAGGATCTATCAAGAACCCATTAAAGGTCTGATCCAACATTCATTAAGGATCTATGAAGAACCCAATTAGGGTTGGATCCAATATCAATTAAGGATCCTTAAAGAACCCATTAAGGGTCAGATCTAATATCCATTAAAAATCCATCAAAAATCTATCAAGGGTCCGATCTAACACCCATTAAGGATCCCTTAAGAACCTATTAAGTGTCAAATCCAACATTCATTAAGGATCCATTAAGAACCTTATTAGGGTCGGACCCAATAGCCATTAAGGATCCCTCGAGCCAATTAAGGGTCGGGTCTAACATCCATTAAGGATTCATCAAGAACCCATCAAGGGTTGGATCCAATATTAATCAAGGATCCATCAAGAACCCATTAAGGGTCGGATCCAAAATCCATTAAGGATCCATCAATAACACAACTGGGGTTAGATACAACATTCATTAAGGATCAATCAAGAACATATTAAGGGTTATATCCAACATCCATTAAGGATCCATCAAGAAACCATCAAGGGTTAGATCCAAAATCCATTAAGGATCCATCAATAATACAACCAGGGTTAGATTCAACATTCATTGAGGATCAATCAAGAACATATTAAGGGTTAGATCCAACATTCATTAAGGATCCATCAAGAAACCATCAAGGGTTAGATCCAAAAACCATTAAGGATCCATCAATTATGCAACTAGGGTTAGATACAACATTCATTAAGGATCAACCAAGAATATATTAAGGGTCAGATCCAACATCCATTAAGGCTCCATCAAGAAACCATGAATGGTCAGATCCAACATCTAGTAAGGATCCATCAAGAACCCGACCAGGGTCAGTTCAAACATCTATTAACAATCCATCAAGAATCAAACCAAGCTTGGATCCAACATCCATTAAGGAGCTATTGAGAGCCTAACTAGGGTTGGATCCAACATCCATTAAGAATTCAGTAAGAACCCAGTTAGCGTAGGATCCAACATCCACTGAGGATCAATAAAGAATCCAATAAGGGTTGGATCAGACATCCATTAAGGATCCACCAAGAAACCATCAAAAGTTAGATCCAACATCCATTAAGGATCTATCAAGAACCCATTAAGAGTTTATTAAGAACCTATTAAGGGTCGGATCTAACATTCATCAAGGATCCATCAAGAACCGAATTAGGGTTTGATCCAACATTCATTAAGGGCCCATCAAGAACCCATTAAGGGTTGGATCTAACATCCATTAAGAATTCATCAAAAACCCATTAATGGTCAGATCCAACATCCATTAAGGATCCATCAAGAACACTTTAAAGGTTGAGTCAAACATCCATCAAGGATCTATAAAGAACACATTAAGGATCAAATCCAATATCCATTAAGTATCTATTAAGAACCCTATTAGGGTTGGATCCAACATAAATTAAGGATCCATCTGGAAATCATTAAGGGTCGGATCCAACATCCATTAAGGATCCATCACGAACCAATCAAGGATTGGATTCAATATCCATCAAGGATTCATCAAATACCCATTAAGGGTGGGATCCAAAATCCATTAAGGATCCATCAATTAGACAACCAGTGTTAGATCTAACATTTATTAAGGATCAATCAAGAACCGGTTAAGGGTCAGATCTAACATCCATTATCAATCTATCAAGAACCCATCAAGGGTCGGATCCAACATCCATTATCAATCCATCAAGAACCCATCAAGGGTCGGATCCAACATTTAGTAAGGATTCATAAAGAACCCAACTAAGGTTGGATCAAATATCTATTAACGATCCATCAAGAACAAAATGATGGTTGGATCCAAAATCCATTATGGCTTCATCAAAAACCCAACTAGGGTCAAGTCCAACATTCATTAACGATCCATCAACCCAATCAGGGTTGGATCCAACATCCATTGAGGATTAATCAAGAACTAAATAAGGGTTGGATACAACATCCATTAAGGACCTACCAAGAACCCATTAAGATTTGGATCCAACATCCATTAAGGATCTATCAAGAACTCATTAAGGGTTGGATCCAATATCCATTAAGGATCCATCAAGAACCTAATCAGGGTTGGATCCAGCTTCTATTAATGATCCATCAAGAACTCTTTAAGGGTTGGATCCAACATCCATTAAGAATCCATCAAAACCCATTAAGGTTCGTATCAAACATCCATGAAGGATCTATCAAGAACCCATTAAGGGTCGAATCCAGTATACATTAAGGATCCATAAAGAACCAATTAATGTTTGAATCCAGTATACATTAAGGATCCATAAAGAACCCAATAAGGGTCAAATCTAGCTTCCATTAAGGATCCATCAAATACCCAATTAGGGTTCAATCCAACATCCATTAAGCATCCATCAAGAAACCTTTATGGGTGGGATCCAACATCCATTAAACATCCATCAAGAACCCGTTAAGGGCGGGATCCAACACCCATTAAGCATCCATCAAGAACCCTTTACGGGCAAGATCCAACATCCATTAAGGATCAATAAAGAACCCATTAATGGTTGGATCCAACATACATCAAGGATCCCTCAAGAACCCATTAAGGGTTAGATCCAACATCCATTAAGGATCCATCAATAACCCATTATGGATCAGATCCAACATCTATTAAGAATCCATTAACAACCCATTAATGGTCGAATCTAGCATCCATTAAGGATCCATCAAGAAACCAATCGAGGTGGGCTCCAATGTCTATTAAGTATCCATCAAGAGCCCATTCAGGGTCGAATCCAGCATCCATTAAGGATCCATCAAGAACCCAATTAGGGATGGAACCAACTGCCATTAAGGATCCAACATTCCTTAAGAATCTACCAAGCCCCCAATAAGGGTTGGATCCAATATCCATTAATGATTCACTAAGGACCCATAAAGTGTCATATCCAACATCCATTAAGGATCCAGCAAGAGACCATTAAGGGTTGGATCAAACATACATTAAGGATCCATCAATAACCCATCCAGGGTTAGATCCAATATCCATGAAGGATCTTTTAAGAACCTATTAAGGGTCGGATCCAAAATTAATTAAGGATTGGTCAATTACACAACCAAGGTTATATACAACATTCATTAAGAATCAATCAAGAACCCATTAAGAGTTTGATCCAACATCCATTAAGGATCCATCAAGAATCCATTAAGGGTCGAATCCAACATCCATTAAAGATTAACCAAGAACCCAAGTAAGGTTGGATCCAACATCCATTAAGGATCCATCGAGAATCGAATTAGGATTGGATCCAATATCCATTAAGGATCAATCTTGAACCCAATACACATTAGATCCAACATCCATTTAAGGATCCACCAGAACCCATTAAGGGTTGGATCCAACATCCATTATGGATCTATTGAGTACCCATTAAGAGTTGGATCCAACATCCATTAAGGATCCATCAAGCACCCATCAAGGGTTGGATCCAACATCCATCAACGATCCATCAAGAACCCATTAAGGTTCGGATCTAAAATCCATTAAGGATCCATCGATTACACAACCAGTGTTATATCCAACATTCATTAAGGATCAATCAAGAACCCATTAAGGGTCAAATCTAACATCCATTAACCATCCATCAAGAAACCATCAAGGGTCGAATCCAACATCTAGTAATGATCCATCAAGAACTCAATCAAGATCGGATCAGACATCCATTAATGATCTATCGAGAACTAAACCAAGGTCGGATCCAGCATCCATTAAGGATCCATCATGAAACCAACTAGGGTTGAATCCAGCATCTAGTAAGAATCCATTGAGGAACCAATCAGGGTTGGATCCAATATCCATTGAGGATCAATTAAGTACATAATAAGGGTTAGATCTAACATCCATTAAGGATCCACCAAGAATCAATTAAGGGTTGGATCCAACATCCATTAAGGATCCATCAAGAACCTATTAAGGGTTGGATCCAACATTCATTAAGGATCTATCAAGTATCCAATCAGGGTCAGATGAAACATCCATTAAGAATCCATCAGAAACCCATTAAGGTTCGGGCCCAGCATCCATGAACGATCTATCAAGAACCCATTAAGGGTTGAATCCAACATCCATTAAGGATCCACCAAAAACCTATTAAGGGTCAAATCCAACATTTGTTAAGGATCCATTAAGAACCCATTAAGGGTCAAATCCAACATCTATTAAGGATCCATCAAGAACTCATTAAGGATCGGATCCAACATTCATTAAGGATCCACTAGGATGCAAATTAAGGTTGGCTCCAATATCTAGTAATGATCCACCGAGAATCCCTTGAAGGTTAGACTCAACATCCATTAAGGATCCATCAAGAACAGATTAAGAGTTAGATCCAACATCCATTAAGAATCCATCAAGAATTGATTAAGGCCCCACTAAGGATCCATCAAGAACCCAATTAGGGTCCGATCCAACATCCATTAAGGATCCACCAATAACCAATTAAGGTTTGGATCAAACATCCATTAAGGATCCATCAAGAACCCATCAAGGGTTGGATCCAACATCTATCAAGGATCCATGAAGGGGTCAGATCCGAAATCCGTTAATGATCCATCAATTACATAACTAGGGTTATATCCAACAATCATTAAGGATCAGTCAAGAACCCATTAAGGGTTAGATCTAACATCTATCAATGATCCATCAAGAAACCATCAAGGGTCTGATCCAACATCCAATAAGGATCCATCAAGAACCCAAGTAGGGTCAGAGCAAACATTCTTTAACGATCCATGGAGAACCAAACCTAGGTCAGATCCAACATCCATTAAAGATCCATCATGCACCCAGCCAGGGTCAAATCCGACATCTATTAAGAACCCATCAAGAACCCAATTAGAATTGGATCCAATATCTATTAAGGATCAATAAAGTACCCAATAAAGATTGCATCCAAAATCCATTAAGGATCCATGAAGAATCCATTCAAGGTTAGATCCAACATCCATTAAGTTTCTATCAAGAACTCATTAAGGTTTGGATTCAACATTCCTTAAGGATCCATCAAGTATCAAATCAGGGTTGGATCCAACATTCATTAAGGATCCATGAAGAACCTATTAAGTGTTAGAACTAACATCCATTAAGAATTCATCAAAAACCCCTTAAGTGTTGGATCCAACATCCATTAAGGATCCATTAAGAACCCACTGAGAGTCAAATCCAACATCCATTAAGGATCCATCAAGAATCCATTCAGGGTTGAATCTAACATCCATTAAGGATCCATCAAGAAACCAATTAGAGTTGGATTAAACATCCATTATGGATCTATCAAGAACCCATTATGTGTCAAATTCAACATCCATTAATAATCCATCAAGAATCCATCAAGGGTTGGATAAAACATCTACTAAGAATCTATCAGAAACCCATTAAGGATCGGATCCAAAATCAATTAAGGATCCATCAATTACACGACTAGGGTTAGATCCAACATTCATTAAGGATCAATCAAGAACCCATTAACAGTTGGATCCAACATCCAATAAGGATCCATTAAGAAACCATCAAGGGTTAGATCTAACAACCACTAAGGATCCATCAAGATCCCAACCAAGGCTAGATCAAACATCCATTAACGATGCATTAAGAACCAAACAAGGGTCAGATCCACCATGTATCAAGCATTCATCAAGAATCAAATTAGTGTTGGATCAAACATCCATTGAAGGATCCATCAAGAACCCAATTAGTGTTGGATCAAACATCCATTGAAGGATCCATCAAGAATCCAATTAGGGTTGTATCTGATATCCATTAAGAATCCATTAAGAATCCAGTAAAGGTTGGATACAATGTCTACAAAGGATTCATCAAGAACCCATTAAGGGTTGAATCCAACATCCATTAAGAATCCATCGATAACCCATTAAGGGTTGGATCCTGCATCCATTAAGGATCCATCAAGATCCCAATCAGGGTTGGATCCAATATCCATCAAGGATCCATCAAGAGCCTATTAAGGGTTAGATTCAACTTCCATTAAGAATCCATCAAAAACACATTAAGGTTTGGATCAAACATCCATGAAGGATTTATCAAGAATCCATTAAGGGTTGGATCTAACATCCATTAAGGATCCATCAAGAACCCACTAAGGGTTGAATTCAACATCTATTAAAGATCCGTCACAAACCCAATTAAGGTTGTATCCAACATCCATCAATGATCCTTGAAAAACCCATTAAGGGTCAGATCCAACATCCATTAAGGATCCATCAAGGACACTTTGGGGGTCAGATCCAGTATCCATTAAGGATCCATAAAGACCCCAACAAGATCCTTGTTGGGTTCCATCTAATATCCATCAAGGATCCTTCTGGACCTATTAATGGTTAGATCCAAAATCCATTAAGGATCCATTAATTACACAACAAGGGTTAGATCCAACATTCATTAAGGATCAATTAAGAACCATTATGGGTTGGATTTGACATCCATTAGGGATCCATCAAGAACACATCAACAGTCGGATCAAACGTCCATAAAGGACCCATCAAGACCCAAACCATGGTCGGATCCAACATCCATTAAGGATCCATCAAGAACCCAAACAGTGATAGATCCAATATCCTTTGAGTTTGAATAAAGAACCTAATAAGGGTTATATCCAATATCCATTAAGGATCCACCAAAAACCTATTAAGGATTGGATCCAACATCCAATAAGGATCTATCAAGAACCCATTAAGGGTCGGATCCAACATCCATTAAGGATCCATCAAGAACCGAATCAAGATTATGTCCAACATCCATTAAGGATCCATCAAGAGCCAAATTAAGGGTCGGATCCAACATCCATTTAGGGTCCATCAAGAACCCATTGAGGGTTGAATCCAACATTTATTAAGGATCCATCAAAACCCATTAAGGGTCAAATCCAACATCTGTGAAGGATCCATCAAGAACTCAATTAGGGTTGGATCCAACATCCATTAAGGATCTATCAAGAACTTATTAAGGGTCGAATCTAACATCATTAAGGATCAATCAACAACCCAATAACTATTAACTCTAACATCTATTAGGGATCCACAAAAATCCCAATCAGCCTTGGTCTGTTGTCCATTAATGATCCCCCAAGAACCCATTAAGGTCACATCTAACATTTGTTAAGGATCCATCAAGAACCCATTAAGAGTCGGATCCAACATCCATTAAGGATCCATCAAGAATCCAATTAGGATAGGATGCAATATCCATTAAGTTTCCATTAAGAACCCTATCAGGATTTGATCGAATGTCCATTAAGGATTCATCAAGAACCTAATCAGGGTGGGATCCAACAACATCCATTAAGGATCCGTGAGGAACCTAATTAGAGTTGGATCCAACATCCATTAAAGATCCACCAAGAACCCATTAAGGGTGGTGTCCAATATCCCTTAAGGATCCATCAAGAACTCATTAAGGGGCAAATCTAATATCCATTTAGGATCCATCAAGAACTCGTAAGGGTTGGATCCAACATCCATAAAGGATCAATCAAAAATCCATTGAGGGTCAGATCCAACATTTATTAAGAATCTATTATGAACTTATTGAGGGTCGGGTCCAACATCGAGTAAGGATCCATCAAGAACCCAATCAGGACGGGATCCAATGCACATTAAGCATCTATTAGAACCCAATTAGGGTTGGATCGAACATCCTTTATGGATCCATCAAGAACCCATTAGGCATTGAATCTAACATCCATTAAGGATCCATCAAGAACCCAATTAAGGTCAAATCTAACATTCATTAAGGATTCATCAAGAACCCAATCAGGGTTAGATCTGACATCTATTAAGGATCCACCAAGAACCCATTAATGGTTGGATCTAACAGCCATTCAGGATCTATCAAGAATCAAATAAGGGTTGGATCCAACATCCATTAAGGATTTGTCAAGAACCCAATTAGGGTTGGATCCAACATCCATTGAGGATCCACAAAGAACTCATTAAAGGTTAGATCCAACATCTATTAAGGATCCATCAAGAACCCAATCAAGGTTAGATCAAACATCCATTAAGGATCCTTGAAGAATTTATTATCGGTCAAATCCAATATCTATTAAGGATCCATCAAGAACCCATTAAGGGTCAAATCCAATATCCATTAAGGATCCATCAAAGGCCTATTAGGTGTTAGATCTAACATTCATTAACGATCCATTAAGAACCCTATCAGGGTCAGACCCAAGATCCATTAAGGATCCAATAGGGACCCAACCAAGGTAAGATGAAAGGTCAATTAAAGTTAGTCTGCAACAAGCTCAAAAGCCATCAGTGGCATCACAAATTTAATTGACAATAAGCCAAGAAGGGTCGTCAGTTATCAAATCAAAGATGATTAGCCGAAGCAAAGGCTGCTAATTATTTTTTCAAATCAAATCAAACTAAGGCAACCTTGAACTTGTTTAGTTAGTCATCCATAGTGCCTTGTTTAGATGAAGCCAACCGACAATATGCTTAAAGCCATTGGACACAATTCAAAGTTTGTTAAGCCCAAAAGCCATTGATGACACTCCCTTCAAAGCTAGCCAAATCCAAAAGTAGTTGGTGATGCTCCCCTCAAAGCTAGTCAACTTCAAAAGCCATTGATGATGCTCCCTTCAAAGCTAGTCAACCCCAAAAGTCATTGATGACACTCCCTTCAAAGCTTGACAACCCTAAAAGCTATTGATAATACTCCCTTCAAAGCTAGCCAACCCCAAAAGTTGTTGGTGATGCTCCCTTCAAAGCTAGTTAGCTTCAAAAGCCATTGATGATGCTCCTTTCAAACTAGTCAACCCTATAAGTTGTTGATGATAATCCCTTCAAAACTAGCCAAACCCAAAAACCATTTGTAACATTCCCTTTAAAGCTAGTTAGCCCCAAAAGCCATTGATGATACTCCTTTCAAAGCTAGTCAACCCCAAAAGCTATTGATGATGTTCCCTTCAAAGCTAGCCAAACCCAAAAGCCATTGGTGACACTCCTTTCAAAGCTAGCCAAACCCAAAAGCTATTGGTAACTCTCCCTTCAAAGCTAGCAACCTCAAAAGCCATTGGTAGCACTCCTTCAAAGTTAGCCAACCTTAAAAGCCATTGGTGATGAACCCTTCAAGGCTAGTCAACCCCAAAAGTAGTTCTACAAGCCAAGGTAGTTGGCCACATCCATTAGCATATTGTCAACATCCACCAAGGATTAGCTCAAAGACCCATCTGAGTCAAATTCCACTTGGTCAATTGCATGAAAGTAGGGCAACATCGAGCATCAAGCTTCTTTCCCACTTCCTCTTTCTTATTTTCATATTTTCCATGATTACAGATTTAAATTCATTGTAAAGTGAGGGTATGTCCTTACTTAAGCCATGTACCCATTCTCAAATTAGTCAAAATATGTTTTATTCTTTTTTTTTCTATTTTATTAGCTAGGTTTTCTAATTTTAAGAGATTCTTAATAATTATTGGGTAATTAACAATCGAGACTTGTGCCTTTTATAAGTCTTATTCCCACAACACCTAATTGCACACTGAAATCACCACACATTTTTTATTTGTTATTTCAAGATTGCTTCCTAAGGTCTTCATTATCTTGGGTGATCAATTTTGATTCCACATAGAGGAATTATACATACAAGATGTTGATGATGAGTATGGCTCTATTTTTTAGTCAAAACAACTCTATGACTATCTTGGAAGACCCTACATTAGTGAGCTCCAAAAGAAGAAGCAAACATTTTGGAAAAGAATTAAACAAGCCAATGTTGGAGGTCATTTAGCTCTTGCTGAGGAAATCCAAACATCCGTAAAAGAAATGCCCTAAATACAAAGCCCTAAAGAAGGTCATGCCGGCCGATGAAATAGATGGGTTTATCCAAAGAGTCTCTAAAGATCTCTCTATAAGGAAGCCTCATATTCCTAACTCTAATGTTGAATGGGATGATTATCAACCAATTACATCCTCCAAAGACAACCAGAAAACTACCAATCGATGCAAGGATCCACTATATCCTATCATATGTTTAGTCTTGGTAGTGACTCTAAAGAAGAGCTTTGTTGGTCTCAGGATGCAAGAGTTCTAAGAAACGTGCACCAAGTACAACTCAGGGGTGGTCAAGTGTTATTCCCAAGATAAGCTCCACCACCTAGAGACAAAAATATCGCTAAGGAAAAGGACAAAGGAAATAAAATTTAGATAAATGAGGATATTAAACCTTTGCAAGCTGAACCTACACCTAAGAAGATGGAATACAATATAGCAACCCATCTCAAGAAAATCCTTGCCTTGCTAAGTGTGTTTGATTTCCAAATGATATCATAAGAACTTAGGGATACATTGGTGTATATCTTATAAAACCCAATTGATTATCAAGCATACTTCGCTGAAGAAAAAAATGGAGTCATTATACGCTTGTCGGACTCCCACTATCACCTTCAGAAATGATGACCTACTACTAGGAACAACAGACCATTACCAGCCATTATATGTCACAAGGAATAATGATGGCATCAAAATCAATCACATGCTCATTGACCTAGGTTCTTCAGTCAATTTGATGATGCTCCATACTTTAAGAGCTCAAGCTTTGGATGTACACCACCTATTGTCAAAAATCATAACCATCCAACAATTTAATTAGAACAACCAAAGAGCCCTATGAGTCATAACCATACCCCTAAGAATAGGTTAATTAATTACTGGTGCTAAGTTTTATGTAATCGACATCGATGCATCATACAAAGTATTATTAAGGAAGCCATGGTTACATAAAAATAAAGTTGTGCCGTTAACCTTACATCAATGCCTCAAATACTTCGAGGATGGTGAAGAATACTAAATTGATGGAGATGTACATCTTTTTGATATTCACAATGTACATTACAATGATGCAAAATATTATTAAAGATCACATGTTGATAAAGGGTCCACATTCATCAATTAACTGAAGAAGAAGATTGCTAGCCTCTTTTCCTCTCCTCACCTAGGGAGTAACACAGACTCTTTAGATGAAGAAACCTCACAATTCCACCTAGGTGGCTATTCTTCTAATGAAGATAATAATGGGGGGTCAAATAAAAAATGCTCTCCTTATTACAAAGGTCTTGGAAGGTTTACTGAAGCCATTGGATGAGCTATACACCAATTTTGTGGAGAAATTAATAATCTTTTATATTTCCACATGACATAAAGAATAAAAGGAGATATTATTTTATGAGGTAATCCCCTATGTCCCTATCATGCATGAAATCCTAAAAATTAAGGATACAAAAGATGATGGTGACTATCTGCCAGTAGTCATACCTAAATATTTTTCAGACTAGCTTCATTAAAAAATCAAGAAATATGGCTACAAACTTCAATAGACAAAGGAAGAAAGCCATTTTTTTGAGAATCGATGGGATCCCCCTCAAGGGTATGCTTATATTTCTGGAAAGGGAAATAAGAATTCCAAAGGACTGAGCTATATTGCCTCAAATATCCATGCATGTCTTATGGTCACCATTGGACCTCTATTTGATAATAAGGCTAATCAAATATCCTCAATGCCTTCTAACACATAAACTATATGCATCAAGCTAATCACAATTCTCCAAACATCATAAGATGAAGTCCTCAACCTAAAGAAAGGGGGAATAATGCAGTCAAAACACCCTCAAAATCAAAAGCAAAACTTTTGCTAAGTCCCATTCAACATGACAAACTACTTAGTGAAAACATGATCCTTAAACCAAAAGAAGCTCCACCAAAACTTGAGATTGGGGGACAAGCCATAATCGATGAATTAATGCAAAATAGCCTTAGTTCAGAGGAGGATCCTAGGCCAATAGCACATAACTTTTAGAGGAAAGTCAAGCCCAGCTCAAAGTAGTGATTGAAGAGTACATTGACTACTTTGCATGGAGCTATAGGGAGATGCCTAGATTAGATCTTGAAGTCATAGTCCACAAGCTGGCTATCAATCCTAAATTTTCACCTATCAAACAAGCACCTAGGAAGATGAAACTCAACCTAGAACAAAAGATAGAAGAAATAAAGAAACTAATTGAAATAGGCTTCATCAGAGAAGAGAAATACACAGACTAGATAGCAATAATGTGCCAGTCAAAAAGAAAAATAGCCAAATTCGCATTTGTGTGGACTAAAAGAATTTGAACAAAGCATGTCCAAAAGATGACTTTTCATTACTAATCATAGAAATCATGATTCACAATATGGCTAATTTTGAACTATTCCCCTTTACAAATAGTTTTTTAGGGTATAATCAAATCAAAATGGATCTTGATGATGAAAAAAAATACAACTTTCCGAACTCCAATTGGCATTTACTACTACAAAGTGATATCCTTCAGGTTAAGAATGTAGGCGCCACTTATTAGAAGCCATTACCGAAATTTTCAATGACCTCATACACCAACTAGTTGAATGCTATATGGATGACTTGGTAGTCAAAACCAAGTCCAAAGATAAGCACATCCAAGGCCTAAGAGTGTTTTTCAACTACATTATAAAAATAATTTAAAAATAAACCCTATGAAATAGACCTTTAGGATATCATCAGGGAAGTTCCTCGACTTTGTTGTTATACATTAAGGGCTTGAGATTGATCTATCTAAAATCAAAGGCTTCTTGGGCATGTCACCGCCCAACAACTTGATATAGTTGAGGTCATTCTAAGCTTGACTCACATACGTAAGGAGATTCATTTTAAATTTCTTCGAAAAATGCAAGCCCTTCTTCAAATTGATGAAGAAGGATGCTCCATTCATTTGGAATCAATAATAACAATAGGCTTTTGAAGAGATTAAGCAATATCTCTTAAAACCACCAATCTTAACAATTCTTGTGCCTAGCAAACCCTTAATCCTCTATATGGCTACAATGAAAGGTTTTCTAAGGGCACTTCTCACCTAGAACAATGAGGAAGGAAGAGAAAACATATTCTACTATTTGAGTAGAATGCTAGTAGGGATAGAAAACATTCATAAAAAAGCATTTTTTTTGGTGCTCATATTCACAGTTAAGAAGCTTAGATATTATTTACTTACTCATCAGGTCATTTAATATCAAGCGTTGGCCCCATAAAATACTTGATGATCAGGCCTGAACTTACTGGAAGGCTAGCAAAATGGGCCTTTATCCTCATGGAGTACTACATCAAGTTCACTCCTGAAGAGGTAGTTAAAGGACAAGCCCTTGCCAATTTTCTCATAGTTCACCCGGTGCCACATAGTTCTCCACTAAGTTGTGAACTCCCTAATGAAGAAATTATTTTTGTCGAGGAAGGAAAATCCTACTAAATTTTATACTTTGATAGGACATCATCCATCAGACTAGGAATTAGGTCGAATCTTTCACAAATTAAAGTAAGCATTAGACTCAAATTTTTCATTTCAAATAGGGGAATTTTATGATATTTCTATTCCCTTTCAAAACCATTAATAAACAATGAGGTTGAATATGAGGACCTAATTGCAGAGCTAGAAATGGCCCTTAACATGGGGATGTGATGCCTATATATTTTTGGTAACTCACAATTGGTCATCAATCAAATGGGAGGTGAATATAAAATCCACAAATTTAAGCTATTAAAATACCATAAAAGGATTAAGAACTCATAGGGTAAATTCCACATGTTCAAATAATTAAAGTTCCCTGGTCCATCAATGCAAAAGTTGATTTTAGCTAAATTAGCCAAACCATTGGCTAATCCTGACCAAAAGAAAATTTTTATCATAATCTATAGTAGGCAAGTGATAAGCTTAATCTTCAACATCAAACATGAGAAGACTAAAGCTAAAATCATAGAGAAAGTAATAGATTAGAGGATACCAGTCACTTACTACCTCAAAATTGGAGACTTTCAGAGAATAAGTCATCATGAATGCAACTCAGGAAGAGGGTTGCACACTTTTTACTCATTAGTGACACTCTTTATAGGAGGTCTTTTGATAAACTACTTCTATGCTATCCTTTAGATGAAGAGGCAAAAAAATTCATGTACAAAGTACACTTTGGGGTTTGCTAAGCCTATAAATTAGGCTTGAAAATGATGATGATAATTAAGTATATAAGCTACTATTGGCCCATGATGGTGGGTGATTACATTGAATATGCAAGAAAATATCACCTATGCTAGATTCACAGTGACTTTACTCATCAACATCCAAATCCTTTACATCTAATAGTATCATGGACATTTGAGGTGTAGGGTATAGACATAATTGACCTAGTTGAGTTGTCTTCTTCGAGAGGCCACTACTTTGTATTAGCAACAATTGATTATTTCCCTCGGTGGGTAGAGATAATCTCACTAAAAGAAGTAAAAGTGGATACTATTATTTGTTTATTTCAAAAAAAATCTTGTACCAATTTGGTGTTATTCGAAGGATCATTTCTAATAATAGAACATCCTTTAGAAGCTTCAAAGTAGGAAGATTCACACATCCTCACAAGATAGATTGAAGATATTCATCTATCTATAATGCAAGGTTGAATGGCCTTACTGTGGCATTCAACAAGACTCTCTCTGAAATATTAAAAAAAGTTATTACTAGAAACAAAAGAGAATGACACCAAAAACTTTCTAAGGCATTATGGGCTTCTCACACCACATATCGAACCCCCACCTAATCAACACCGTATGCATTGGTGTTTGAGACTGAGGTAGTCCTACTATTGGGAGTACAAGTTCCCTCTCTAAGGATTACTTTGCAAGAGAAAATTATAAAATAAGATAATGTTTGTCTTCTCTTAGATGAGGTAGAATCCTTCGATGAAACATGGCTCACAACTCAGCAAAATCTAGAGATGTGCCGAGCACAAATGTCTAGGGCTTGCAACAAGATGACCCAACTCAGATCCTTCTAGAAGGGAGAAATAGTTTTAGTCTTGAGAAGACACATAATCCCAAATCAAAGCAATAAAGGAAAATTTAAGCCTAATTGGAAAGACCCTTATATTATTGAAAGGATATTTGAAGGGGGATCATACTAATTGATTGATGAAAAAGGGGAAAGATCTATGTCACCGATCAATGCCTGATTCCTGAAGAGGTATTATGCATGAGCCTCCAAGGGCAATAATAATAAAATAAAAGTGTCTATGTTTTGGTTATGATAGAACATTCAACTTTATCAAAAAGAATATCTAGTCAAATATGTGCTCTATGTTTCTTGAGGCAACGCATGGACATGAAACTTCGCCCATTTTGCATTTGCATGCAAGACAAAATCCACTTTTACATGGAAAACCAAACCACTCCCATAGGGAAAATTCAAGATAAATCTATTTAATAAGGTGAACTAACTCACTCCTATCTAATAATGGGGCAAATTTGAGCCCACTGCACAAAGGGCCACTTCGGAATTGGAACGCAAGGGTCGTAAGATTGCAAACAAACTATGGCACAAATGAAAGCAAAGAAATCCTATGAAGCTTTGCAAAGCAAAAATGATGTTTCTAAATAAGACAAATTCTCGGATAATAATAAGCTTAAAATACATAAAGCCTAATAATGCCTCCTCATAGTTGTAGTAACTCAGTAGTCACCCACTCATGCTCCTCCATTATTAGTTGAACGAGCAAGTATTATATCATTAAAAAGGATTGTGAATAAAATCCTCAAGATAAGAGAGGAAAATATTGAATCATAATCTGATGAGGGTGATGGTGGATGAATACCCATGTATGCAAGCATCCCTTGACTGAAGCATGACCCAAGAACATGTTTGTAGTAGAAGCTTGAATTGTTATAAATACAATGCAAATTTTGGTAATGTTCAAATATCACTCACCATCTGAATTTGAAATATCATCATGAGGACCTTCAAAATCCTCATCCATTTCATCTAGAAGAAAATAGTTTCTCAACTATGGAAATGGAAAGAAAAAAAAATACAAGATGAAAGAATTATTAGTACCTATATCTGAGGAATGGCCAACTGATTTAGGTGATGGGGAGACCATTTTGACTTCTCTACTCAAGTCCATATTGGAATATCAGCAAATTGGTATTAGTGAATGAAGGGTCACTTCTGGCCCTACATTTATGTCAGCAGGTTGCTTGGAAGGTGTGGGAATGAAGAAATTAGATCTCCAAATGATGTAAGTGATGGAAGCAGCGGCACTGATCCTGATCGTACAGCTCCTGTGTATGTCACTGAGAACTCTAGAGCCTTAAGAATGGGAGGGTCATTGAAGTGCCTCTTTCCTTGAACTCAATCTAAGACTTGTATTTTCTTGAAAATGTCCATCATCAATGCTAGAAGGGGGAATGACCTCTCTCTACCTAGTCTATGATGAGCAAATTTATAAGCAAGGGCCTTCTGCATCTCTTGGTTCCTCTGCTATTTTGACCTTTTGCTACTAATTGCTTGTTTTTCTCTATTGCATGGGTTTAGCTCATTTTTGAATAAAAACTCTTGATCAATGTGAACATATCTCCTGATGCTATTAAACTGTATTATGGCATATAATTAAAGAATCTTGGCTTCCTGCTCAATATCAAGAATATAATACTTTGAGTTGTCTAGAAGACGAGTAAGATATAACCAATAGCCTACTAACTAGCCTAGACATGATGGTGGCAAAGGAGTAGGAACATTCTCAGAAAAGCCTTAGTCATACCTAAATTGTCAAGAGAACCAATGTAGATTATAAGGCTCTAAAGCCAAGTGCTCCCTTGAGCAAAGTAGAAGCACTTCTTGTCTCAAATAGATAATGTACTCATAATTTTCAAGATTAGCCACATCTACTAGCATGTTAGAATCAGAAAGAGTATAAGGGTAAGCTCACCACTCAAAATTCTGAGGATCCTTCTTATACATCCTAGCCTCCCTAGAAGAATAAGGGGAAGTAACTGTATTTATAATTTAGACCATCTCAATAACAAAGACAGAACATGAGTGACATAGCCTCTTGATTTCATCACTAGGCTTTAACTCAGTAAATGCCCTCTAGAAGTGAGCATAAATCCAAGCATAAAGAAAATGAATGGGAAACCAAGTCGAGAACCACTTGGTCCTATAGGGCTATCTATGGGATTGGTTTTGGTGGCTTAGGATAGTGAAAACCCTGAGGAGCAATCTCTATGCACAAATCAAAATGTATTTAATTTGAGTGCATTATTAGGTGTTGTGAGAACATTAACTTCCAACAGATGAAAGCCTCTATTTTTAATTATCCCGACGATTATTAGGATCAACCTAAAGTGAGAAATCTAACTAATAAAATAGAAATACAAAATAAAAGAATAAAATATTGTTTGATTGATATAAGAGAGATAGTATATGGCTTAGATAAGGGCATATTCTCACTTTACAATAAATTTTAGCATGAAATTATGGAAAAAAGAGGAGAATAATAAAAGGAAAGAAGGGAATGAGTGAGAAAGAAGCTCTTATATGTGCTACTACCCTACTCCCATGCATTGGGCCGTATGGAGTCTAACTCGAAT
This sequence comes from Trichopus zeylanicus subsp. travancoricus, assembly GCA_005019695.1. Classification (NCBI taxonomy): domain Eukaryota; kingdom Viridiplantae; phylum Streptophyta; class Magnoliopsida; order Dioscoreales; family Dioscoreaceae; genus Trichopus; species Trichopus zeylanicus. The sequence goes on from RXID01011087.1 coordinate 229,099, forward strand.
GGGTCTTGGCTTGATCCTTGGTGGTTGTTGATGACCTAGAGGGATTTTGAGTGCTTTCAATAGCTTTGAATTTTGGTGCTAACTTTTATTGGTTGAAGTATTTTCATTAGCCCTATAGTGTTAGTGATAACTTCTTTTGGTTGAAGTGTTTCTATTAGCCAATAAAGTATTGGTGATAACTTCATTCAATTAGAAGTGTTTTTGTTAACTAAATAAGATGTTGGTGATAACTTCATTTGATTTGAAGTATTTCCATTAACCAATAAGATGTTGGTGATAATTTTATTTGATTTGAAGTATTTTATTAAGCAAATAATGTGTTGGTGATAACTTCATTTGATTTGAAATATTGTTTTAGCTAATAAGGTGTTGGTGATAACTTTATTTGATTTGAAGTGTTTTCACTTGCCAATAAGGCTATAGTAATAACTTTATTTGGTTTGAAGTATTTTTATTAGCCAATAAGGCATAGGAGATAAATTTCGGTTGTAAAGTGTTTTCATAGTCAATGAGGCATAGGAGTTAACTTTGAGGTTTTGACGTGTTTCCATAGCCAATGAGGCATAGGTGTTAACTTTGAGTTTTGAAGTGTTTCCATAGCCAAGGAGGCGTAAGCAATAACTTCATGAGTTTGAAGTGCTTTCATAGTCAATGAGGCATAGTCGATAACTTCATGAGTTTGAAGTATTTTCATAGCTAATGAGGCATAGGTAATAACTTTATGAGTTTGAAGTATTTCCATAACCAATGAGGTATAAATAATAACTTCATGAGTTTGAAGTGTTTCCATAGTCAATGAGGCATGGGTGATAACTTTATGAGTTTGAAGTATTTCCATAGCCAATGAGACATAAGCAATAACTTCATGAGTTTAAAGTATTAGAACAACGCATCTTGGCTAACTGACTAAGCAAGTTTGAGTTTACCTTAGATCAATCCAATTTGAAGGAATGATCAGTGGCCATGGCTTATACTAATCATCTTTGACTTAATAGTTGATGACCTTTCTTGGCTTGTTGTCAATTAGAGCTTAGGCCATTATTGATGACTTTGAACCTATGCCTATATCATTCTTCTTTGCTAGCTTGAATAGTGAATCAATCATCTCAATCTTGGTGATTAAGTTCACACTAATGCTCTATAGCATGAAATTAGATGCCACTACCATAAGCTGACTACTGCAACTACTAAGGGAGCATTAGATTGATTAGGGGAACTATATGAAACATCCATTCTCAAAATAATGATTGGGATTTTTGAAACCAAGGGTATCAATGGTGAATGTTTATGAATTCAATCCATCAAGCTTAGCATTAATTTCAGAAGAATATTTATCAAATACTGATCATTGACTCTTATTGAGGAAATATTATTTTGATCCAAGTTTGATTTGATTCAGTGCAATAATCCGAACTTGATTTTGACTTGAATCTAGTTTCATTCAATTCAGGTTGAGTTCGGCCTTGTGTTGGACCCTTGTTAGTTTGTTAATGGATCCTTAATAGAAGTTGGATCCAAACCCTTGGTGGGTTCTAATTGGATCTTTAATGAATCTTGGATCTGACCCTTGATGGATTGTTGATGGATCTTTCTTGGATCCAACCATGAATAGGTTCTTATTGGACCCTCAATAGATGTTAGATCCAACCCTTGATGAGTTCTTATTGGATCCTATCTCAACCCAATGATGGAATTAGGTTTGACCCATTTGGACCCTCATTGGGTTTGGGTTTGCATCTTAATAGACTTTGATTAAAGTTCAAATCAATTTAGGTTCAACTTGGTTTCAGTTCATGCTTGACCTAGTTTTGGTTTGATTATGGATTTGATTTGACCCAATTAGATTTTAGTTGGAACTTTATTTAATATAATTAGGGTTTGACTCGAGCTTAGCTTGACCCAAATAGGGTTTGATTTAAATTTGACTTGATTTTGAATTGACCTAATTTAGACTTGATCAAGGTTGAGTCTCACTAATTCAGTTTGGATTAACTCAATTTGAATTTTGGATATAGTTTAATTTGAGTTTTAGTCCATCTATTTGATCAATTTAGGTCCATTTAGTGGTCCATTTGAGTTAATTTAGTTCTGTTCATTTATTGTAGCTAAGTTCAATTTGATTTGAGAGCTCTTAGACTATCATGATAACTTTAGGTAAGCTAGCAGATTGGCCTAGATGTGTGAGCCTAAGGGCTAGCTTAGATGAACAAGCCTGAGGGTCAGCTTAGATGAATGAGCCCAAGGGAAAGTTTAAACATGCAAGCTTGAGGGGTGGCCTAGATATGCGAGTATGCAAGCTCAAGTGTTGGCTTAGATATGTGAGCCTGAGTGCTAGCTTGAATGCAAGCTTGAGGGCTGGCTTGAGTGTAAGCCTGAAGGCTAGCAAAGTGGCAAGCCCAAGGACTAGCAACGGTGCCAGCCTAAGGGCTGGCATAAGTGTGAGAATGAAAGCTAGCTTCAGCCCAAGCTTGAAAGCTAGCTTAAATATGAGCCTGAAGACTAGCTTAACTGTGAGCCCAAAGACTAGCGTAGTGGCAATTCTGAAAGCTGGTTTAGGTGTAAGCCCGAGAGCTAGTTTGAGTGCGAGCTTGAAGGCTGCAATAGGTGTGAACCTAAAAGCTGGCAAAAGGTGAGCATGAATGTTAGCATGAATGCAAGCTTGAATGCTAGCATTGTGGCAAGCCTGAAATTTGGCGTAGGTGCACGCCTGAGGGCTAGCATAAAGGTGAGCCCAAAGGTTGGCATAGAAGGCTAGCATAGTGGCAAGCCCGATGGCTAGCATAAGTGCGAGTGCGAAGGTTAGCATGAGTACAAGCTCAAAGGTTGACATAAATGCGAGTCTAAAGGTTGGCATGAGTGCAAGTCCAAAGTTGGTATGATAGCGAGCCCGAAGGCTGGAAAAGGCTGGCAAAGTAGCGAGCTTGAAGGCTGGCATAGGTGCAAGCAGCTAGCAGAGTGGCAATACACACATCACAAAAATAAAACCAAGTCATTTTTTCTTTTTTCTTACCAACAACTTTTTTCTCTTTCTTTTATTTCTTTCCTTATCCTCCCTTCATGCTTATGCTTTATTCCTCATCTTAAAACCCTATTATGCCATAGCCCATTCCTCTTGAGCTCATGGCTAGATTCTGCCAAATCTAGCCAGATTTGGCCTTGAATCGATAACAGACAATAGGGATGGGGGCTTGGCCCCCTATCTTCTTCATCTCCCAACTAGGTAGGGCTTGGTTTGGCCTTCCTTTCCTTCACAGCAAGAAACTCGAGCCTTGGCCAGTGAGGAGTGATTATTAGATCACATGAGGAGCTCTGGGTGGTGTTGGTTAGTGTGAGAGCAACTGGTTCACCAGTAGGGGGATCATGGCAGCATGTCCAAGGAGTGGGATGGGGCCAGCTGGGTCATGGGGGCGTGGTCTAATGAGAGGTGGTGGTAAATGTTGGGGTGGATAAACTAAACCAAATGTGGTCTCAGCATTAGGATAGGTTGAGCTTTTCAAGGAGGCATTTAGCCGTGCCGCTGTGATTGAGATTGATGTTGGCAGTGTCAAGGAGAGAGAGGTCAATGGAACGTAGGGAGGCCAGTGAACTCCTAGCAAGTGACAGCTTTGTGCAAGCATGCGGTGGCTGGTACTTAGCTATGGGTGAGGTTGGAGCGATGCTATGTAGGAGGGCAACTGTGCAAGTGTGTTCTGGAGAGGGGCAGTTATGATAGCATGGCGATGGAGGTGGGTGATAGGCCACATGGTTTCTAGAGTAGCAAGGTTTACAGTGGAGTTAGTTGGTGGTGGAGGCTTCAACTCTTATAGGAGGTGGTAACAAGAGCAAAAGGGCAGCAAGCGTCCTCCTAGAGGCAAAGATTAAAGAGTGGAGTATAGGAATAAAATAGAATTAAGATACGGTTGAAAAAAATACTCACTGCCTCCCTTTGTTTGTTTCGTGAAGCCTCTTTGATTACTCCCTTGCTTGTCTCTAATTAATTTTCCTGGTTCTAATCCCCTTTGATCTCTTCTCCTCTTTTTTCCTCGCAGGTTTCTATCTATTTTATAGATCTCAAGGAGATTTGAAATAAAAATCTCTAATTGTTTTAGTTTTAGAATTTTGTTGAATTATGATTATTAGTTAGATTGGATTCCCATATTTTGTGATTGACATGTAATCCCCTAAATTGGGATTTATTTACTTATGATGAAAATTGAAATGTATATCATTTATGGATCTTTAATTTTTAGGGGTATTTGCCAATTTGTTTTTGAATAATTTGGACCAAAATATAATTTTATAGGTTTCAGGGGTTTTTTGTAAAAAGAACCTATTCATGAAAATTTAAAACTTTCAAGGTCCCTTTTGTAAGAGAATTCTGAACAAGGGATTATTTGCAAAATGTATTTTATTTAGGAACCTATTTGTGAAGATTTTATATGTTTTTTCATTTTGATCTAAATATTTGATGAATTTTGGGTTTAATTTTGGTTCAAATATGTAGCCCAATCAGCTCATTTTAGCTTGAGAAATTCAAAGTCTAAATTAACTCAATTTTTGGTCAAATATGACTACAATCTAGATTCAACAAATACCCTTATTTGAGTCATAATTCAATGGCTTTTGAGTTTTGATTATGATCATTTTTTGATCAAATTTTGATCCTAGCAAAAATCACTTCAAATAAATTGTCCCCTTCGTAGGCTCTTCTCGAGTTATGACAAGAGGAGTTATGACAAGAGGAGAGGGTGTGAACAATTTTTAGGTATCTGGCCTTTGTATTAACATTCTGAGAGTTGACTATATTTATCATGTGAGAATGAATTTAATTTGTCATGTCAATGTAAGCTTGCTTGCTGTGCAACATGGACTTGAATTGCCATATAAGAGTTGACTTCATTTGCTGCATAGAAGTAGACTTGATTTTGCAACTAGAAGTGGATTTGATTTGCCACAAGAAATGGATTTCAAATTGCCACAATGAATGAACTTGAGTTATCATAATGAGTGAACTTAAGTTACTACAAAGAGTGAACTTAAGTTGCCACAAGGAGTGGACTTGATTTGCCACAAGGAGTAGATTTGAGTTATCACAATAAGTGGACTTAAGTTACCACAATGAGTGGACTTGAGTTGACACAATGAGTGGACTTGAGTTGATACAAGGAGTGGACTTAAGTTGCTACAATGAGTGGACTTAAATTACCACAATGAGTGGACTTGATTTGCCACAAGGAGTGGATTTATTTTGCCACAATAGTGGACTTGATTTTCCACAAGGAATAGACTTGATTTGCCACAAGGAGTGGACTTAATTTGCCACATTAGGGTAAGGTTGAGTTACTATAAGGAGTGGACTTAAGTGGGGCATAAAATGAATGAGATTTTGTATCCATGTTTTGCAACAAGAAACATGGAGTGCATGTTTAACCGGATATTTCCCTTTGGGAAGTCAAACATTCCATTATAGACAAAACATGAACACTTTTAGTTATGGTTATTGCCCCCAATGGCTTAGGCATAGTATCTTTTGAGGAATCAAGTGTTGATTGGTAACATAAGCCTTTCTCCTTTGTCATCAATTAGTTAGTAGAATCCCCCTCCAAATATCCTTTTGATAATGTAAGGGCTTTCCCAATTAGGCTCAAACTTATATTTCTTATTTTGGCTTGGGATTATGGGTCTTCTCAAGGCAAGGACCATCTCTCCTTTCTGAAAGGATCTAAACCAGGGCCATAGTGTTTTAGGCCCTAAACATTTTTGCACAATACATCTGTAGGTTTGGTTGAGCTACAAGCCTTATTTTGTCCAAAGAATCTAGCTCATCTAGGCAAAGATGAATGTTGTCTTCCTTTGTAATTTTCACTTGCAAGATAATCTTTAGAGAGAAAATTTGTAGTTCTAGTAGTAAGACTACCTCAATCCCCAACACTAACATGTATGGTGTTTATTGGGTAGGGGTTTGGTATGTGGTGTGATAGACCTATAATGCTTTAGAAAGCCTTTAGTGCCAACCTCTTGTTTCTGGTGATGAATTTCTTTAATATCTTAGAGAGGGTCTTGTTGAATGCCTCAGTGAGGCCATTTTTCCTTGCATTATAAATGGATAAATATCTCCAATCTATCTTGTGATGATGTGTGAATCATTCTACCTTGTAGCTTTTGGAGGATAACCTGCTATTAGAAATGATCCTTTGAGAGATGCTAAATCGGTACAGGATGTTTTCTCAAAAGAAATGAATAATGGTATCCACTTTCACTTCTTTCTATGGGATTGCCTTTGCCCATTGAGAGAAATAATCAGTTGCTGTTAATATAAAATGATGACCTTTTAAGAAAGATGGCTTAATTGGATCAATGATATCTATTTCCCATACCTCAAACTATCATGAGGACACTATTGGATGTAGAGAATTTGGGTGTTGGTGGATGAAGCCACTTTTGAATTGCATATTCAATGCAACCCCTCACCATCATGGGCCAATAGTAGCACTTATGCTTAATTTTCATCATCATTTTTGGGCCCAATTGATGATCCCCTCAAACCCCAAAATACACCTTATAGATGGCTTATTTAGCTTCTTTGTCTGAGACACAACATAAAAGCAATTGATTGGAAGGCCTTTTATAATGAGTGTTATTAATAACTAGAAAGTGTGCATTCTCTTTTCTGAGATAGTTGGTGAATGGTATTCTCCAATTTATGGCTTCTTCTATCGGTTTAGATTTAGTCTTCTTGTGTTGGATGCTGAAAATTGAACTTATCAGTCATCTTCTATGGACTACAAGTAGAATTTTTCTTTGATCGAGATCAGCAGTATTTTTGCTAGCTTGGCTAGGGAATCAACTTCCACATTGATTGATCAAGGAAACTTAGCTATTTAAACATGTGGCATTTGTTCCATGAGTTCACAAGCCCTTTCATAGTATTTTAGCAACTCAGATTTGTGGACCTTATATTCACCTTCCACTTGGTTGATGACTAGTTGTGAATCACCAAAGATATATAGGTGAGCTATCCCAATGTTGAGGGCCATTTCTAGTCCTGTGATTAGGGACTCATATTTAATTTCATCGTTTGTGCATGGTTTTGAGATGGAGTAGGAGTATCATAAGATGCCCCTATTTAGAGTGATGAATAGGAGTCTAATGCCTGCTTTGATTTGCGAAAGCTTTGGCTTAATCCTTGGTCTAATGGATAATGCCCCATCAAAATATAATGTTCAGTAAGGTTCCCCTTTCTCGACAAAAAGACTTTTTCATCGGGGAGTTCGTAACCTAATGGAGAGTTGTTTAGCACTAGATGAGTCATGAGAAAATTAGCGAGGGTTTGCCCTTTAACCACCTTTTGAGGAGTGAACTTGATATTGTGTTCCTTGAGGATTAAGGCTTATTTAGCGAGCCTCCCAATGAGTATGGGCCTAGTCATCAGGTATTTTATGGGATCAACCCTTGATATTAAAATAATTTGATGAGAGAGCAAATAATGTCTTAGCTTCTTAACTATAGGTATGAGTGTTAGGCAATACTTTTCAGTGGGAAAGTAGTTACTTTCTGTCTCTACTAGCATTCTACTCAAATAATAGAGTATATTTTCCTTTCCATCTTCATTATTCTTGGTGAGAAGTGCCCCTAGAGACCCTTCTATTGTGATTATGTAGAGGATTAAGGGTCTATTAGGCATGGGTGTTTCCATGAATTATGGCTTTAATAGATACTACTTAATCTCGTCAAAGGCTTGCTAGTAGTCTTGAACCCATATGTATGGAGCATTTATTTTCATCAGCTTGGAAACATTTTGCATTTTTTCAAAGAGGTTTGAGATGGATCTCCTTATGTATGTGAGCTGGCCTTGGAGTGATGTCAATTTATTCAAGTTGGAGGGTAGTGTTATGTCCAAAATTGCTTTAATCTTAGATAGATCAATTTCAATCCCTTGATGTCTAATGATAAAGTCAAGAAAATTTCTAAATGATACACCAAAGGCACATTTCATAGGCTTCGTCTTTAGGTTTTATTTTCTAAAGTAATCAAAAACCACTCATAGGTCCTGAATGTGCTTCTATTTGGACTTCGTCTTGACCAATAAGTCATCCATATAACATTTCACTAGCTAGTGTATGAGATCATCAAAGATTCAGGTCATAACCCTTTGATTAGTGGCACCTATATTCCTAAGCCCAAAGGGCAACACCTTGTATTATAAATGCTAATGGGAGTTTGAAAGGCTATATGTTTTTCATCATCTAGCTCCATTTTGATTTAGTTGTACCCTAAAAAGCCGTCCATGAAGGAGAGCAATTCAAAATCGATCATATTGTCAATCATGATTTTCATGATTAATAATGGAAAGTCATCCTTTAGACATGCCATATTCAAGTCCTTGTAGTCCACACAAATATGGATTTGGTCATTTTTCTTCTTGACTGACATAATACTTACTATACAATCTAGGTTTCTCTCTTCCTTGATGAAGCCTGCTTTGATCAATTTTTTTGTTTCTTCTATCACCTTTTGTTCTAGGTCTAGTTTTATCTTCCTAAGTTCCTATTTGACAAGTGAAAGTTTAGGACTGATACCTAATTTGTGGACTATAATTTTAGGATCTAGTCTAGGTATTTCCCTGTAGTTCCATGTAAAGCAGTCGATGTACTCTTGGAGCACTACTTTAAATTGGGCTTGGTCTTCCTCTGAAAGTTGCATGCTAATAAAGTTGGCCTAGGGTCATCTTCTGAGCCTAGGTTGATTTCCACCAGTTTATCAACTGCGGCTAACCGCCACCCCCCCCCCCCCCCTTTCGCTTCCCCCATCTTCAAGTTTTGGTGGAGCTTCTTTTGGTTTAAGGATCATTTCTTCGCTTGGTGGTTCATCATGTAGAGTGAGTTTTGGCAAAGATTCACTGAAGAGCATTTCGGCTACTTCATGCCCCCTTTCTTCTAGTCTTGATGATATTTTTCTAGGGCATCACCTTCTTGTAATGTTTGGAGAGTAGTGACTATCTCAGTGGGTGTGACAGAGGGTGTTGATGTTGTGTGGTTATCCTGAACATCAGACAGAGGTCCAATGGTGGCCATGAGGTATGTGTGGATGTTTGGTATGATATAGCCCAATCCTTTGGTGTTCTTGTTTCCTTTTCTAGGAATGTAAGCACACTCTTGATGTGGATCCCATTGATTCTTAAAGAAATGACTCTCTCTCTATCTCTTTGTCTGTGGACATCCATAACTAGATTTCTTAATTATTTAATGAAGCTAGTTCAAAAAATATTTAAGCATAACTACCGGTTAATAATCCCCATTGTCTTCCAGATCCTCAGTTCCCAAGATTTCATATATGCTTGGGACACAAGAGATTGTCTTGTAGAGTAATATCTTCTTTTCTCCTTTATATCATAGGGGGACATAAAGATTGCTAATTCTTCCACAATATTGATCCTTAGTTTATCTAATAGCTTAAATAAGCCTTATAAAACTTTAGTAACAAGAAGAGTAGTTTTTGTTTGAACCTTGTTGTCATCTTCATTACAAGTGTAACCGCCTAGGAAAATTCTTAGAGTTTCTTCATCTGAAGAGCCTGGGTCAATGTCACTTCCCAAAAATGGAGGGGCAAAGATCAAGCTAGCAATCTTCTACTTTATTTGACTGATAGGAGCAGACCCTCTATCAGTGTAGGATCTTTGATAGTATTTTGTATCATCATAATGCACCTTGTGAATATCAAAAGGATATACATCTCCATCAATTCAGTGTTCTTCATTATATTCAAAGTACTCTAAGCATTGATGCAGGGTTGACAATACTATTTTATTTTCATGTAACCATGGCCTCCCTAGTAGTGCTTTATATGACTTGTTAGTATTGATCACATAGAACTTGGTGTCTATCACCAACTCATCTACTTTTAGAGGGATGGTTATGGCTCTCAAAGCTCTTTGGCTATTCTAATTAAACCCTTGAATGATTATAATCTTGGATGACAAGTGGCATGCATCCAAAGTTAGAGCCTTTAGAGTTTAGAGAGTCATCAAGTTGACCGAGGAACCTAGGTTAATTAGAATGCAATTGATCTTGATCCCATTATTATTTCCTATGATATATAATGGTCTGTTATGGTTGTCATTCCTGGTATTAGGTCATCATTTGTAAATACGATGGTAGGGGTCTAATGTGTATACAAAGATTCCTCCATCTTCTCTTCAACAAAGTATGCTTGATAGTTGGATAAATTCTACAAAATATATACTAGTGTATCCTTGAGTTCTTGTGACATTATTAGGGCATCAAACACACTTTGCATTGCAGAGATTCATTATAGAGATTTCCTTGAGATGGACTGCCATGTTGTATTCTACCCTTTTGAGTGTAGGTTCAGCTCGCAAATGCTTGATGTCCTCATTCATCTGAGTTTCCTTTTCCTTATCCTTGGAGATGTTCTTATCCCTAGGCATTGGAGCATGTCTTGGGGGTAACACCTTTCTACCATGGAGTTGTACCTGGTTTGTATTCGTTAATCAAAATCTAGCATCATGAGGCCAATAAGTTTCATTTTCAAAATCACTATTGAGACTAATCATATGGCTGGAAGTAGTGAATGCTTGCCCCTAGTTCATAGTTCCTTGGATATCTTTGGAGAGTGTGACTTGCAGCTAATCATCCCATTCAACATTAGAACTAGGCACGTGGGGCTTCCTTGTAGAGAGATCTTTAGAGACTCTTTAAATGAACCCTTCTATTTCATCAGCTATCATGACTTTCGTTAGGATTTTATATTTAGAACACTTATTCTGTGGATGTTTAGGTTGACTCAATGTAGAAGCTAAATAAGCATTGATATTAGCTTGTTTAATTCTCTATCAGAATACCTACGTCTTCCTTTGATGCTTACTGAAGTAGGGCCTCCCAAAGCAATCATGAAGTTGTTCTAACTCAGATATGTTGGCCAATATGGCTACATTTGAGGGGGGTTTTGAAATAGATTTTCAAATACAATTTATGGTTATAAAGAGGATCAAGCCCCAACATAAATTCCAAGATAGATAATCATGAATTTTAGCAATTTCAATCAAACTCCAATCAACCACAAGTGTAATATAATGTAAAGCAAGGTAAAGAGAAGTGCAACATAATTTTTACGTGGTTCAAAGACTAATCACTCCTACTCTATGTCCCCTACCTTGCTCTTGAGGATTTTAATCACTCTACTAGGTGATGTTACTTCTTGAGGTGAATCCAAGCCTTTACAAACTCCATATCAGAGTATTGCTTCTTTCAAGTAAAGCCAAGCTTGTTGCTCCATTAGAGTGAAGCCACGTCCATACTACCGATCTCTCCAACCAAGAAGATCCTCTCCACACTAGAGCTATTATACTCTCTCACACTCCTAACACCTAGCAGAATTTACTAGTGGAAAATAAAATAAAAGATGATACATTTGAGCTGACTACATAGTCTATCAAAATTAGGGACAAGGACATTAAAGATTTGCTTGAGATTGAAAGGTTTAGAGTATTCTTGGGCTAGTAGGCATGGTGAGTTTTGGGGTGGGTTGGGGGGGGGGGGGGGGGGGGGGGGTGTGGAGGGGAGTGGAGGGCTTTGATCTAAAGGGAAATAAGAGATAGAGTCATATTCATCACCCATGCCTTATATGCATAATTCCTCTAAAGTTGGTAGAGGACATCCTTGCACGGGTTCTAGGATTGGGATGTCACCAAACCTAGCGAATTGAGCATTTATTGCTGGATAATCTAATGGAGGCTAGGATAGCTGCTTATTAGTGTTTACCTGAGATGTGTTAGTCACCGTGCAACAAGAGACCATAAACTCAGATAATTATTTTTGAAAGTGTCTAGCTTTCTTGATTCATCTCTGGAGTGGGTGGCATGAGTGATCAGTTTGATCTCGAGGAGGGTTGGTAAGTGATTCCCTACCACTTGTATAAGATCTTTTGTGTGGTTTTGTATTTTTTGCTAGCACCTCCTCAGCCCTTTTGATTTTCTCATACAGCATGGTAGTCGTATTTGACATGCTTTCCATGTAGATAGCCATAGCTTGCATGCATTCATTCAATACTTACATTTGTCTCTTAACAAACTTCATGTTAGTTGTAGCTAGTTCTTCACAGTATCTAACTATAGTTTAAGCATGCCATAATTGTATTCATGGGTAAATCACTCTCTAAGATAGTCATCTTGGGAGCAGCACTCAAAGAGACTCATGGGATCTTTCATTTCATCAATGACATCATCCATGAATCTATTTTGCTTCTTTCAGCCTTGCTTTTTGAATTTTGTCATCACTAAAATGATGGGATGACTTTGATGGTTGTCTTGATTGTAGGCATCCAACAATAAAAGTAGCAACACATGTTGCCACTAGAAGCCCATCCTCTCCATTTCTAGTTTCAAGAGTCTTTAAGCAATGCTCTGAATTCATTAGGGAGGAACTTCTCGAGAGTTACTTGGCTTCTTTCACCTTGGACATATTCCTCTAGAGCATCAATGTATTCATGGATGGCCAATTTCTTGATGTTATATTCATTCAACTGAACCAACTTCTTTTTTCTATTTATGTTCCCTTTCATTTTGATGCTTCGAATAGGTGGGGAACCTTGTTCTAATGAAGCTTTTTTATCACTATTCTAGGATTTTTTATGTTTTTTAGCCATTTTCTTTAGCAGTTGCTTTAGTATTTTAGCGATATGGATCTCCCATAGGTGCTCTTATTTAGTTGTACATTATGGTTCTTTCCCAAAAAGGAACTCAGTAAGTGGTTCGTGCTCCTTGAACACAATAATGTGATGATGTGTTTAGTGGGTGTTTCAAATAGAGCTACCTTCAAGAGAGTCACCTTGTTCTTTTGGTACTACTTTTCAACCCAATCTTTGAATTTAAAGTAGTCTTCAGTGGTATGTCCTAAGATTCTATGGTAAGGATAGAAGTTTGGGTGATCTTTTTTGTTGGCCTCACTTAGCCTTCTACAATCTGGCAACTAAAGGCCTAATTTAGGACATCCTAAAAGATTTTACCCATTCTCTCTCTTTTGAATGAATATTTCTTTTTGAGCTTTTGTTGGAGATTGTTGGATCATTCCACTTCCCTATCTCCTGTAAGAGTTAGTTATTTTTGAGAATTACTCTTGTTTATGGTAGGTTTAGAGGTTTCTCCTACTCAATTACTGTGAATACCACCCTTACATTTTTAGAAGGTTCTATACATTTTGCCGTATCTTTTTATAATTTAAAATTTTGTGAATTGGGTAAGGCTGGTGGGTCAATCCTTTCTAGATTATTGACTTGCATAATGAGGTCTTGGAAGGTATTGATAGAAGAAGCACTTAGGTAAGGTGTCATCCACTCTCCCCTTATATTATCAAGAACTAGATTTACCACCTCAAATTAGCTCGTGGGTTTTTCATGCTTAATGTTGAGATTTCTCCATCATGTGATATAGTCTAGAATCAATTTATTATCGCACTTCGATGTTGAGATGAGGTTTGCAATGGTCACTTTATTATTTACTCCTCTAAACCTAGTCTGAAAAGCTTCCTTCATTTATGCTCAAGTTTTTATAGATTTTGGTGGTAAACTAATGTACCATTTGAATACTACTATCAAGCTTGCCAAAAATTGGGAGAGAAACAATGAGAGATTATTACTTGAATCTCCACATAGAGTTACAAAGTGAGCTATGTGCTATTTAGGGTTGTCTATGCCATTAGATTATTTGAAACTAGACACTGTATAGCCTTTGGGTTATGACACTTGGCAGTGATAAGTAGGGTATGGTTTGTTAGCATCATATTTTACTCATCTCACTTTCTTGTTTTAATTATGCAGCCACCATTCGTTGTACCTACTATTGTATGTATGCTAGCAATTCCATATTATCAAGAATCTCTAAAATTAGAGATTGGGTATTCCTTACTGATGGAGGAGGTATTTGTGAAATGCTTACATTCTCATGGATCTCACCTATAAGAGATGCATCTTTTGTTGCCTTTGTAGCTTCAGAAGGTTATCGAGATTTCTCCAAATTTTTAATCTTTTGGCTTATTTGTAACATCATTTCCATCAACTCCATGATCTTATTTTGGGCTTCATCTTTCTCTTTTTCTTGTTGTCTCAGCTATTCTTAGAATGTTTTTATGGTCAATTCTTGATTGGAGCTTTTAGTTATGGCAAGGGTTTTTATCAGAATATGATGTCCACATTATGAGGATTAGGTCTGGTTTAGTGTGTTTTGGATTGAGGCTAACCCCTCCCATTTGCTGGGTTGTCTAATTCAAAAACTTGCTCGTGGAGTAGTTTGCCATTGTGGGATAGATTTCAGAGGCCCAAAGTGATGGAGACCCCTAGAGTGACCTTGACAGATAAATTAGAGTGTATTTTAATTTGAAGTGAATTATCAAGTATTGTGAGAACATTGACTTCTAACAAATGCAAACCTCTGTTATTAATTACCTCAACAATTGTCAAGAACCTCGAAAATTAATAAACCTAGCTAATAAAATAGAGACATAAATAAAAGAAGAAAGCATCATTTAATTGATTTGAAAAAGATGGTGCATGGCTTAAGCAAATGCATACCATCACATTACAATGAGTTTCAATATGGAATTATAGAAAATATAAGGATAATGAAAGAAAACAAAAGATAAGTAGTGAAAAATAAGGCTTTGGTGTGCGCTACTATCCTACCCCCACGTGCTAGACCATATGGGGGTCTGACTTGGATAGGTCTTGACTTAGTTTTCAATGGATGTTGATAACATTCTGATGGTTAAGGTTGACTACCTTGGCTTATGTCAGTTAACTATGTTAGGATTTAAAGTGTTACTGATAGCTTTCTACTTGTTGTCAATTGACTTCTTTTGATATTTGATCCATAAGAATGATTTGTGGCCTTAGCCTTATTCTAATTATTATTAATTCAATAATTGAGGGCCTTGTAGGCATGTTATCATCAAATTTGGAGTATTCTCAATGGCCTTTGAGTGTGTGTTGGCTTAGCTTGAAAGGACATGTTGTCAATGGCTTTTGGGAATGACTAGCTTTAGAGGTGCATCATTAGCAGCTTCTAGGGTTGACTAGCTTGAAAAGTGCATCATCAACATCTTCTGGGGTTGACTAGCTTGAAGGATGCGTCATCAACTACTTCTAGAATTGACTAGATCGAGACATGTGTCATCAACTACCTCTAGGGTTGACTAGCTCAAAGGGTGCATCATCAACTACTTCTGGGATTGACTAGCTTGAGAGGCATATCATCAACTGCTTCTGAGGTTGACTAGCTCGAAGGGTGCATCATCAACTACTTTTGGAGTTGACTAGCTCAAAAAATGTGTCATTAGCTATTTCTGGGGTTGACTAGCTCAAGAGGCGCATCATCAATTGCTTGTGGGGTTGATTAGATCAAGGGGTGTGTCATCAACTACTTCTAGGGTTGACTAGCTTGAGGGGTGCCTCATCAATTGCTTCTGAGATTAACTAGATTGAGGAGTGCATTACAAATTACTTCTAGTGTTGACTAGCTTGAGAGTTATGTTATCAACTACTTTTGGGGTTGACTATCTTTAGGGGTGCACCATCAACTACTTTTGGGGTTGACTAGCTTAAGGGGTGCATCATCAACTTCTTCTATGGTTGATTAGCTCAAGAGACACATCATCAACTATTTCTAGGGTTGACTAGCTTGAAGGATGCATTATCAACTACTTTTGAGGTTAACTAGCTGAAAGGGTACATTATCAATTGCTTCTGGAGTTGACTATCTTGAAGGGTTGCCAAATATTTTTGTAGCATGTTAACAATTAATTTCTTTGATTTGGTAGCATCACCAACTGTTTATGGGGTTGGGTATAACTTTGAAATATGGCTGACAAATTTGAGTGTATTGGCAATTAATTTCTTTTTATTTGGTGATTGATGGCCTATCATGGCTTGTTGCTAATTGAATTTGTGGTATTGTTGATGACCTTAGGCTTGTTATCAACTAACCTTATTTGAATGAGGAATTCCAGCTGACTAACTGAGTGAGTGCAAGCCTATCTTTTGTCCTATTCAATTTGAAAGAATGATTAGCTACCTTAGCTTGTTCTAATCATCTTTACTTTGGCAATCAATGACCTATCTTGGCTAGTTGTTGATTGAATTAGTGGTATTGTTGATGGCCATAGGCTTATTGTCAACTAATCTTGTTTGGACAAAATATTCTAGTTGATTGGCTGAATGAGTACAAGCCTACTCCTTTGTCCAAATTTGATTTGAAAGAATATTTAGTGGACTTGGTTTACATTAATCATCTTTGACTTAATGATCGATGGCCTATGTTTGCTAATTGTTGATCAGGTTTGAAGTATCATCGATGAATTTGATGGCACACCTAGTAAGACTCAATTTAAGCTTATTTAGTTCTATACAAGCTAATTTTGGTTTAGGTGAGAATGACAATATCACCCATTATTTATAGTCTTGGAGTATTGCCAAAGGTTTAGCACACACAGTGGGGCTCAGTTTGACCCATTTTAGTTCTATTTGAGCTAGCTCTAGTTTGGGTCAAGATTGTAATATATTGTTCATAGCCTTGGAGTATTGCTGAAGGTTTAGCACACTCAGTGGGATTTAACCTAACTTCGTTTTAGTTCTATTTAAACTCTTTCGGGTCAAACTTGACTTGTGCTCTGGTTCTTGTTTAAGTTTAGTTAAATTTGATATAGTCTTGGATTTAGTTTAAGTTAATTTTAAATTCAGACTTGGTCACAGTTTAGGTCTAATTCAATTCAATGTTTAGAATTCGACCTAGACTTTGGCCTGATTTGATTCAATTTAATGTTTGAAACCTAAATAAGATCAACTTCAATTTGATTCAATTTGATATTTACAATTTGATTTGGGTCAAGTTTGATTTGATTCAGTTCCATGTTCAAAACTCAACTTCAATTTGAGTCTGATTTGAAATTTAATTTGAGCCACTTTAATTTGATCAATTTGTGTTAATCGATTTGGTTTGAGAGCTCTTGGTTTATCATAATGACGATATCGCGAGCTCACAAGCTAGTCATAATTTTAAATTGGTTATTAGATGAGACTAGTGGCTAGTCCTAAATCATCTTAACTTTCGAGCAAGATCGTAGGCTAGCTTTAAATCGATTTAGTTATCGAATGAGATCATAGACTAGCCCTAAACCATTTTTACTTTTGAGCAAGATGATAGGTTAGCCCTAAGTTAGATTGTTTGTCGAGCGAGATCACAAGCTAATCCTAAATCATTTAACTTTTGGACAAGACTGTAAGTTGGCCCTAAGTTGATTAGCTGTCAGGTGAGATTGCTAGTCCTAAACCATTTTTACCTTTGGATGAGATTGTAGGCTAGCCCTAGGTCAAAATGGTTGTTAGGTGAGATCACAGGCTGGCCCTAAGTTAGATTGGTTATCGAGCAAGACTGTTGGCTAGCCCTAAACCATTTAACTTTTGGGCGAGACTACAGGCTAGCCTTAAGTCAATTTGTTGTCGAATAAGACTATAGGCTAGATCTAAAAAGTTTGACTATCGAGTGAGATCTAGGCTAAACCTAAGTCAATTGGTTATCAAGTTAGATCACAGGTTGGCCCTAAGTTAAATTAGTTATCGGGCAAGATCATAGGCTAGTCCTAAGCTATTTGACTTTTGGACAAGATTGTAGGCTAACCCTAAGTCAGATTGGTTGTCAAGGGAGACCATAGGTTGGCTCTAAGTTGGATTGGTTATCGGGTGAGACTGTACGCTAACCCTAAACCATCTTGTTAAGATGTTTTAGTATTATTTTCTTTGTTATGTTTTGTTCTAGTTCTTGTTCCTATTCTTATTCTTGTTCTTGTTCTTGCTCTCCTTCTTGTTGTTAGTCTAAGAGATTCTCATTATTGATTCTTCTCCAACATGAAGCTATGGTGATGAGCTAGGCTATTGGTGACCGTGATGGTGATAGAGATTGATTGACACTCTAGACCATGGTTGACCGCAGTGTTATTGGAGATCTGCTATCATATGGAGGGCCATGGGTGGCCATGGTGTTGGTGAAAATCCATCATCATATGAAGGGCCTTGTTGTGGTGTTGGTGGAGATCCACCATTATATGGAGGGTTGTAGGTGACCTAGTCCCCTTTTAATAGGGCTTTGAGAGGATCTCTAATTTTAGTTATTGAGATTTGATTGGGAGATTTAATGAGTATTCTCTTACCATAAATCCTCATATTTGAATCTCATATTAATATCCTCTGGGAATATACCTTCCTTGTCAAAAAATGGGATTGATTTCGATGGCTTTTAGGAAGAATTTCATTTTCATTTCTACAGATTTTCAACTAAACTAGATGAACTAGATGTCTAACAGTGAGCAGTGTTCGCACAACCATGCTATACTAGACATCTAGTTGCGAGTAAGGGTTGATTATACTAGATATCTGATTTATGAACCAGGCATCCATTGTTATAGTAATTTTAGTCCTTTTCTACGCTCCTTTTCTATTTCAAATTGGGCCCACTACTAATTTGGGCTCCATTTAATATCTGAAATTTTGGCCCATATTTATTTCAGATTGGACCCTCACCCATCATTAATTAAAGTTAAAGTTTACTTTTGATTCTTATTGAATTCAAAACCAAAATTGAGTTACAAAATCAACTCAAACAAATGACCCTTTCGCATTCACTTCGCGAGTTTTTTTAATAAGGGGAGTGGATGCAAATGAAAATTTTTTGGTGCTTGCCCCTTGCATCAATGTCCTAAGAGTGGATTTGAACTATAGCATGGAAGTGGACTTGAGTTGCCATAATGAGTGACCTTGAGCTGCCACAAGGAATGAATTTGAAGGAGTGGTCTTGAGCTATTACAATGAGTGGATTGATTGCCACAAGAAGTGGTCTTGAGCTACCATAATGAGTGGATTTGACTGCCATAAGGAGTGGTCTTAAGCTACCACAAGAAGTGGATTTGACTACCACAAAGAGTGGTCTTGAGCTGCCACAAGAAGTGGGCTTGGTTTACCACAAGAAGTAGATTTGGTTTATGACAAGAAGTGGACTTAACTTGACATAATAAGTGGACTTAAGATGACACAATAAGTGGGCTTCATTTGACATAAGGAGTAGACTTGAGCTGCTACAAGAAGTAGACTGTCATAAGAAGAGTAGACTTCATTTGCCACAAAGAGTGGATTTGAGTTGCCACAATAAGTGAACTTGAGTTACCATAATAAGTGAATTTGAGTTGTCACAATAAGTGGACTTTGATGGGGGCGTGAACTCGATTGTCATACAAATTGGGCATGATTTTATGCCCATGTTTAGCCTCGAGATATATAGAGTGCCTGTTTGACCGGATATTCCCTTTTGAGAAAGTTAGATATTCTATTATAGATAAAACATAGATACTTTTTTGGTTATTGTTGCGTCTAGAGGCTTAGGCATAGCACCTTTTGAGGAATTGGGCATTGATTGATGGTATAGGCTTTTTCCCTTTGTCATTAATTAGTTGGTAGGATCCTCCTTTAAATATCCTTTTAATAATACAAGGGCCTTCCCAATTAGGCTTGAATTTGCCCTTCTTATCTCAATTTGGGATTATGGGTCTTCTCAAGGCTAAGACCAATTAATCCTTTCTAAAAGAATCTAAGTTGGGCCATCTTGTTGTAAACCTTGGATATTTATGATTGATACATTTCCAGGATTTATTGAGCTAAGCCTTGTTTAGTCCAAAGAGTCTAACTCATCAAGGCAAAGACAAACATTAGCTTCTTTTGTGATTTCTTCCTATAAAGCAATCCTTAGATAGGGAATTTGTACTTCTAATGGAAAGACTACCTCAGTCACAAACACTAACACGTAAGGTATTGATTGGGTAGGGGTTCGATATGTGGTGCGAAAAATCCATAATATTTTAGGAAGCTTTTGGTGCCAGCTTCTGAAGGATGGTCCATTATCAAAAATGATCCTTTGAAGGACAAAATCAGTATATGATCTTTCCTCAAAAAAAGTAGATAATGGTATCCACTTTTACTTCTTTTAATGAAATCACCTTGGCCCACTAAGAGAAATAATTGGTCATTGCTAATATGAAGCAATGACCTTCGGAAGAAGATAATTCGATTCGGCCAATGATATACGTACTGTATATCTTGAATAGCCATGAGGACACTATTGGATGTAGAGGACTTGGGTGTTAATGAATGAAGTCCCTATGAATTTGGCATAGATGATATTTTATCACATATTCGATGCAATCTCTCACCATGATGGGCCAATAGTAGCCCATATGCTTAATCTTCATCATTATTTGTGGGCTTGATTGATGAGCCCCATTGACCCCAGAATTCACCTCATACATGACTTCTTTGGCTTCTCTATCTAAGAGACAGTGCAAAAGTAATTAATTAAAAGACCATCTATAAAGAGTGTCATTGATAAGTAGGAAGTGCACTGCTCTTTTTCTGTGTTGTCTATGTTTATCTTTTGGGAGTTTCCTTCCATTGAGGTAGTTGGTGGATGGTATTCTACAATCTGTAGCCTTTTTTATTAGTTCAGATTTAGTCTTTTTGTGCTTGATGTTGAAGACCAAGATTATCACCTATTTGTTCTGGATTGTGATTAGAATCTCTCCTTGGTTAAGATTGGCCAATACCTTGGCTAACTTGCCTAATGAATCATCCTCCGCATTGATAGATCGGGAAATCTTAATTATTTGAAAATGTGGGATTCATCGCATAAGTTCTTGAGCTTTTTTATGGTATTTTAGGAGCTTAGATTTATGGACTTTATATTGACCTTGGACTTAACTGATGACTAGTTATGAATCACCAAGACATGTAGGTGAGATATCCCCACATTAAAGGCCATTTCTAGTCTTGCAGTTATGAATCACCAAAGACATGTAGGTGAAATATCCCAACATTAAAGGCCATTTCTATTCTTGTAATTAGGGCTTCATATTCCGCTTCATTGTTCATATATGGTTTTGAGAGGGAAAAAGAATATTGTAAAATGCCCCCATTCAGAGTGACATAAATGAGTCCAATGCCTACTTTGACTTGTAGAAGTTTTGGCCTATTCCCTGGTTTGATGGATGATGCCCCATCAAAGTATAGTTTCTAGTAAGGTTCCCTTTATTCGACCAAAAGGATCTCTTTGTTAGGCAATTCACAACTCAATGGAGAATCGATCAACACTGAATGAGCTACAAGAAAAGCCAAGGCTTGCCCTTTAACCACCCTTTGGATAGTGAACTTGATATCATATTCCATAAGGATTAAAGACCACTTTGCTAGCCTTCTAGGAAGTATAGGCCTAGATATCAGGTACTTCATAGGATTAATCTTTGATATTAAAATAACTTGATGAAAAAACAAATAATGCGTTAGTTTCTTGACTACAGATATGAGTGCCAAACAATGCTTTTTGATGGGAGAGTAGTTACCTTTTGCATCCACTAACATTTTACTTAGATAGTAGAGTGCATTTTCTTTATCTTCTTTATTATTCTTGGCAAGGGTGCTACCAAGACTGGTGGCTTTAAGAGATACTACTTGATCTATCTAAAGACTTGTTGGAATTCTTAATTCCAAATGTATGGAATATCCTTCTTCATCAATTTGGAGAAAGGCTTGCATCTCCCTAGGAGGTTTGAGATGAATCTTCTTATATATACAAGATGACCTTGGAATGACCTCAACTTCTTTATGTTGCTCGATGGTGGCATGTCCAACATTTCTTTGATTTTAGATAGATTAATTTCAATTCCTCGGTGTCTGACAATGAATCCAAGGAACATCCCAGATGATACCCCGAAAGTGTATTTCATAAGATTCATCTTTAAGTTATATTTTCTAATGTGGTCAAATACCACTACTAGGTCTTGAATGTGCCTATCTTTGGACTTGGTTTTGACTACTAAGTCATTCACATAGCATTCCATTGCTTGGTGTATGAGGTCATTAAAAATTTGAGTCATGACCCTTTGATAAGTGGCACCTACATTCTTGAGCCCGAAGGGCATCACCTTATAGTAGTAAATTCCAATTAGTGTTCTAAAGGTTGAATACTTCATATCATCAAGATGCACCTTGATTTGGTTGTACTCTAAAAAACCATCCATAAAGGAAAATATTTTGAAGTCAGCCATGTTATCAATCATGATTTCCATTAGTGGCAATTGAAAGTCATCCTTTGAGCAAGCTTTATTCAAGTCTCTCTAATATACACAGATGTAAATTTGGCCATTCTTCTTTTTGATTAGCATAATATTTTCTACCCAATTTGGGTACTTTTGTTCTTTGATGAAAGCCTACTTTGATCAGTTTCTTCTTTTCTTCTATTACCTTTTGTTCTAGGTCAAGTTTTATCTTCCTAGATGCTTGCTTGATAGGCAGAAGCTTAGGATTGATGGCCAACTTATAAGCTACAACTTCAAGATCTAGCCCAGACATCTCCTTATAGCTCTATGCAAAGTAGTTAATGCAATTTTGGAGCATTATTTTGAGTTGGGTTTGGCTTTCCTCTGAGAGTTGAGTGCTAATAAAGGTTGGCTTAGGGTCCCCTTTTGAGCCTAGGTTGATTTCCATCAATTCATCAACTGTGACTTGTCCCTCATCTTTGAACTCTGATAGAGCTGCTTTTGGTTTAAGGATTATTCCCTCACCAAGTGGTTCATCAAGTAGAGTGAGATTTGGCAAAGATTCATCTTAGGGTCTTTTAGCTACATCACGCCCTTGTTCTCTAGTCATATTGAAATTTCACCGAGAATGTTACCTTTTTATGATGTCTGAAGAGTAATGGCTATGGTGCATGTGTCAAGAGTGTCGATGTTGTTTGGTCATCTTGAAAATTAGATGGAAGTCCAATGGTGACCATCAGACATGTGGACACTTGGAGTGATATACCCCAATCCCCGGTATCCCTGTTTCCTCTCCTAGGAATGTAAGTGTGCCATTGGGGTCGATCCCATAGATTCTTGAAAAAATGACTCTCTCTCTCTCTCTCTCTCTCTCTCTCTCTCTCTCTCTCTTTACTTGTGGACATTCACAACTGGATTTCTTAATTATTTGATAAAAATAGTTTGAAAAATATTTAGGCACGACTACTAGCTGATTATCACCATTATTTGCTAGATTCTCAGTTCCCAGGATTTCATATATGCTTAGGTACAAGGGATTGCCTTGTAAAATAGTTTTTTTTTTCTCCTTTGCACTATGGAGGAATGTAAGAAGTTATTAATTCTTCCATGATATTAATGCTTAGCTTATCTAATTGCTCAAACATGCCTTCTAAAACTCCAGTAACAAGGAGACTATTTTCTTTTTGACCCTCATTGTCATTTTCATCAAAAGTGTAACTATATAAGCAAACTTGCGAGGCTACCTCATCTGAATAATTTTGATTAGAGTCACTTCCTAGTTAAGAAGGAGTGAAGATCATGCTAGCAATCTTTTATTTTATTTGACTGATGGAGGTAGATCCTTTATCAGCATGGGACCTCTATAGTATTTTGTATCGTTATAATGCACCTTATAAACATCAAAAGAACGTACATCTCTATCAATTCGGTGTTCTTCTCCATCCTCAAAGTACTTGAGGTATTGATTTAGGGTTGATGGCACCACTTTGTTTTTTTGTTGCCATGGCCTCCCTAGTAGTACTTTGTATGATGCATTAGTATCGATCATATAAAACTTAGCATCTGTCATCAACTCACCTACTTTTAGAGGAATGGATATGGTTCCCAAAGCTCTTTGGCTATTCTGATTATACCCTTAGATGACTATAATCTCGAATGATACGTGGCACACATTTGGAGTTAAAGTTCTTAGAGTTTAGAAAGTCATCAAATTGACTGAGAAACTTATGTCAATTAGGATGTAATTGATCTTGATTCCATTATTATTCCTTGTCACATACAATGGCCTATTGTGGTCTGTTGTTTCTGGTAATAAGTCTTCATTTTTGAAAATGATGGTAGGAGTTTGATGTGCATACAAAGACTCTTTCATCTTTTTCTCAGTGAAGTATGCTTGGTAGTTGGCTGGATTATGTAAGATATGCACTAGTATATCCCAGAGTCCTTGTGATATCATTAGAGCATCAAACACATTTAGCATGGTAGGAATTTTCTTGAGGTGGGTTGCTATATTGTATTCCACCTTCTTGAGTGCAGGTTCAATTTGCAAAGGCTCAATATTTTCATTTATTTGAATTTCCTTTTCCTTGTCCTTGGGAGTGTTCTTGTCCCTAGGTATTAGAGCTTATCTCAAGGGCAGCACTTTTCCACCTAGACTTGTACCTAGTTTATTCTCCTTAGTTGAAATCTAGCGTCGTGAGACTAATAAGGTTCATCTTCGAAATCACTCTCTTGGTTAATCATATAGCAGGAGGTAGTGAACCCTTGTCTCTGGTTAATAGTCCCCTTAGTATCTTTGGAGGATGTGACTAGCTGAAAATCATCCCACTCAACATCAAAATTAAGCACATAGGTCTTCCTTGTAAATATATCTTTAGAGATTATTTTAATAGACTCTTCTATTTCATCTACTAGCATTATTCATGACTTTGTATATAGGACATTTCTTTCATGAATGTTTAGATTGACTTGATGTGGAGCATAATGAGATTTAGCGTTAGCTTGTTTGATCCTCTCCTAGAACGTCTACTTCTTCCTCTGGTGCTTGCTAGTATAAGGCTTCCTAAAGTGGTTATAAAGTTATTCTGACTTAGACATAGAGTTATATTCATCGTCTGTGCCTTTTATGCATAATTCCTCTAAAGTTGGTAAAGTACATTATTCCATAGGTTCTACAATTGGGACCTCACCAAACCTAGCAGGTTGAGCATTTGTTGATGGATAGCCTGACAGAGACTAGGATAGTTGCTCATCAATGTTTAGCTCAAATGTATGAGTCAGTATGTGACAAGAGGCCATATGCTTAGATAATTCTTTTCAAAATCACCTAGCTATCTTGACCCATCCCTAGAGTAGGTGGCATGAGTGATCAGTTTGATCTCGATGAGGGTTGGTAGGTGATTCCCTGCTATCCTTGTAAGGTCTTTTGAGTGGTTTTGCCTTCTCTGCCAGCACCTCTTTCATCTTCTCGATTTTCCTACTGAACATAGTAGTCCTATTTGACATGCTTTCCATGTGAGCAATCATAGCCTGCATGTGTTTGTTTAGCATTTATATTTTCCTCTTGACAAGCTTCATGTTAGTTATAGCTAGTTCTTTTACAACATCTAGTTGTAGTTTGATCATGCCATAATTGTATTCACAGGTGAATGACTCTCTAAGATAGTCATCTTAGAAGTAGCCCTGGGGGATCACTTCTGCTTGCCTTGAGCCTTGAATTTCATCATTATTGAAATGATAGGGCAGGGATTAGCATGGTTGTAAACGTTGATAGTAAATATGGCAGAGCACCTTACTACTAGAAATTTACTTTCTTCATCTCCCGCATTAAGGTCTTCTAGCAAAGCTTTGAGTCTGTCAGGGAAGAATTCCTCAAAAGTTACTTGGCTTCTTTCTCCTTGGAAAACTCCTCCAAAGCATTGATGTATTCTTGAATGGCTGATTTCTTGACATCATATTTATCCAGTTGAACTATCTTCTTCTTCTTGCTTCAGTTCTTTTTCTTCTCGATGCTTCAAGTAGGTGAGGTAGTTTGCTTCGATGAGACTTTTTTCATCACTATCCTAGGCCCCTCAGGATTTCTAGTTATTTTTTTCATCAGCTTCTTCTGCCTCTTTGAAATGTAGATACTCCATAAGTGCTCTTATTTGGGGGTACATTGTGCTTCTTCCCCGAAGAGGAACTCAGCTAGTGGTTCATGGTCATTGAACATATTAATATGATTAATAATAGGGCTTCCTTTGAGAGAGATATCTTGCCCTCTCGATATTAATTTTTTATTCAATCCTTGAACACATAGTAACCATTAATAACCCCAAAACTCTATGGTAAGAATAATAGTTTCATTGATTTATTTTGTTAGCTTCATTTGACCTCTTGGATTCTGGTAGTTAGAGGCCTAATTTTAGAGTATCTTGAAAGATTTTACCCACTCTATCTTTTGAAGGAATACATCTTTTTGAACATTTATTGGAAATCATTAGATCATTTCACTTCCCTATCTCCTCCAAGAGTTGGTGCTTTCCGAGAATTACCCTTGTTCATGGTGGGATTCACAAGGTTCTTTTGCTCGATTGTTGTGAATGCCATCTATACATTTTTGGAAGGTTCTCTGTGCTTTGCCTTGCCTCTTCTAATTTAAAATTTTGTGAACTAGGTAAGGCTAGTGGGTCAATTCTTTCTAGCTTCTTCACTTGCATAATGAGATCTTGGAATGTCTAGATAAAAAAAGCACTTAGGTAACGTATCATTTGCTCTCCCCTTATATTGTCAAGGACTAGGTTTACTGCCTCAAATTGGCTCATGGGTTATTCACACTTAATGTTAAAATTTCTCCATTGTATGATATGGTCCAAGATTGACTCATTGTCATCCTTCAGTGTCGAGATGAGGTCTATAATGGTCAATTTTTTATTGACTCCTCTGAATGTGATTTGAAAAGACTCTTTCATTTATGCCCAAGTTTGTATGGGTTCTGATTGTAAACTGCCATACCACTTGAATGCTACTCCTATCAAGCTCGCTAAAAATTGGCAAAGTAATAATAAAAGACTATTACTTGAATCCCCATAAGAGTCACAAAGTAAGTTATGTAATGTTTGGGGTTGCCCATGCCATTAAAGTATTTGATGTTAGGCAGTGTATATTTTTTGGGATATGGCATTCGGTCATGATGATTAGGCCATGATTTGTTAGTATCATTTATCCTACTCATCTTATTTTCTTATATCAACTATGCAACCAATATTCGTTACACCTGCCATTTTATGTATATTGGTAGTTTCATGTTATCAGAGATCTCTGAAATCAGGGATTGGATATCCCTTGCTGATGGAGGTGGCACTTGTGAGAGGCCTATTTTTTTCATGGATCTCATCTACAGGAGATGTACCTTCCATCGTCTTTGTTGCTTGAGACTATTGTTGAGATCATTCCAACTTTTTAAGCTTTTGGCTCATTTGTAGCATCATTTTTATTAACTCCATAACTTTCTTTTGGGCCTCATCTTTCTATTTCCCTTACGGTCTTAGCTATTCTTATAGTACTTCTATGGTTACTTCTTAATTTGGGCTTTCAGTTATGACCAAGGATTCTATCAGGATATGATGGTACATGTTTTGAGAGTCAGGTCTAGGTTTTAGGTTAAGGCTAACTTCTCCTATTAGTTGGGTTGCCTCATTCAAGAGTCTGCTCACGGAGCTGGTCGCCACACCTTTTCTTTGATGTGGTAGCAAGGATTGGTCCACAAGGGCCTTTTTCTCCTAAATTTCTTCATTAGTGAGCCTTATTTGCATAGCTTTCTTTCGACATTTAGCCAGTTGGGGTGTAGGCTCATGGTCTCTCCTAGAGTCAAGATGAGAAATGACTCTAACAGTATGGGTAGTCTCCCTTTGTGATTCTCATACTAAGTTGTAGCCTTACGGTAATCCTCGTGATTTTGCTTGGCCATTCACCCTTTTGCTAGATAAGATTGTGTCCCCTATGATTTGCTTGTATCCTTTTCTAAATTTCTTAATGGAGCAAAAGAATTGGAGGCAGGAATTGTAATGATTGACTTCATTTAAGGAGTAGGTTTTTCAAGTCAACTGAAAATTCTAGTAACTATTTCCTTGCTTGTGATAGTCAAGATGAATTTTTATTCATCCATACATATGTCCAGACTTGCTTCTGGTTGCCTCCAGTTAGGAGCTGGGTGGAGGCCATCAAAGACTAAGCCTCATTTCGGTCCTACCCTCTGGAAGATTGATAACCTTGCTAGTTGAGGCATGGCTTCTGACTCTATATCCGAATGGCCCTTCTCATTAGGAATGATGACTTTGGGCCTCCTTCCTCTTGATGGAGGGCGAGAAGTAAGCTGGTCCTATATGATAGTAACTTTAGTTAGTGTAGTAGTAAGTGCATTCTTGAACTAGATAATGTCAAAGATGGTTCCAAACTTGATTTGAACTTCAGTTGCTTCTATGACAAACATCTACTGAGGTAGATGCACAACCAATTTTACCCCTAGGATGATGGTGTACCTTGGTGTGGAGATGTCCTTTGTTGATGTCACTGGATGCTTTCTTTTACAAAGGAGAATACAATTGCTCAATTTCCAATTGTAGTTAGATTTTATCAATATCTCTATCATATTATCTAGGTTTCTACACTTGGAGGAGAAGTCAAGTCCCATCAAGTTTGTGAGACTGATTTCGATGGCTTGGAGTGGTGGAGACCTAGGGAAGAGATGTCAATGTATTTTAATTTAAATTGTACTATCAGGTATTGTGGAAATATTGATTTCCAATAGGCACAAATCTCGTCAAACTATAAACTTAACTAATAAAATAGAGACATAAAGAAAAAAGAGAAAACATTATTTGATTGATTTGAGAGAGATGGTACATGACTTAAGTAAAGGCATACTATCACTTTACAATGAGTTTCAATATAGAATTATGGAAAACATAAGAATAATGAAAGAAAACAAAAGATAATGAGTGAGAAATGAGGCTTTGATGTGTGTTGCTGTCTTGCCTCCACATGCTAGACCATATGACATTTGACCCAGATAGGTCTTGACTCGATCTTTGGTGAATGTTGATAACATGCTAATGCGTGAGGTTGAATGCCTTGGCTTATGCTAATTAACCCTCCTAGAATTTGAGTGTTATTAATAGCTTTCTACTTGTTGTCAATTAACTTCTTTTGATGTTTGATCCAAGAGAATGATTAGCGGTCATAGCTTTATTCTAATCATTTCTAATCTAATAATCGAGGGTCTTTTTGGCATGTTGTCAATCAAATTTGGAGCATCACCAATAGCCTTTGAGTATGTGTTGGCTTAGAGTAAAAGGGTGCATCATCAATGACTTCTAGGATTGACTAGCTTGAGAGGTGCATCATCAATAGCTTCTAGGGTTAACTAGCTTGAAAAGTGCATCATCAATGACTTTTGGAGTTTACTAGCTTGAAGGGCACATCATCAACTAACTAGAGTTGACTAGCTTGAGGGATGCATCATTAATTACCTCTGGAGTTAACGACCTTAAAGGGTATATCATCAGCTGCTTCTGGGGTTGACTAGCTTGAGGGGCATATCATCAACTACTTTTATGTTTAACTAGCTCAAAGGTGCATCATCAACTACTTCAGGGGTTAACTAGCTCAAAGGGTGCATCATCAACTACTTCTAGGGTTGACAAGCTTGAGGGGTGTGTAATCAACTACTTTTGGGGTTGACTAGCTTGAGGGACATGTTATCAACTACTTCTAGGATTAACTAGCTTGAGAGGTATATCATCAACTATTTCTGAGGTTGACTAGCCAAAGGGATACGTCATGAACTACTTTTAGGATTAACTAGATTTAGGGGTGCATCATTAACTACTTTTGGGATTGATTAGCTCAAGAGGTGAGTCACAACTATTTCTAAAGTTGACTAGCTTAAAGGGTGTGTCATCAACTGCTTCTAAGGTTGATTAGCTCAAGGGGTATGTCATTAACTATTTATGGGATTGACTAATTTGAAGGGTGCATCATTAACTACTTTTGGGGTTAACTAACTTAAAGGTGCATCGCCAATTGCTTCTAAGATTGACTAACTTGAAGGGCTGCCAAATTCTTTTGTAGTATATTGGCAATTAACTTCTTTAGTTCGGTAGCCTCATCAACTGCTTATGGGGTTCAATATAGCTTTGAAGTATGGCCAACAACCTTGAGTATGTTGGCAATTAATTTCTTTTGATTTGATGATCAATGATCTATTTGGCTTGTTGCCTATTGAATTTGAGGTATTATCAACAGCCGTAGGCTTATTATCAACTAACCTTGTTTGGATGAGGTATTCTAGCTAATTGACTGAGTGAGTGCAAATCAACCTTTTATCCTATTTGATTTGAAAGAATGATTAGTGACCTTGGCTTGTGCTAATCAACTTTGACTTGGTGAT
This sequence comes from Trichopus zeylanicus subsp. travancoricus, assembly GCA_005019695.1. Lineage (NCBI taxonomy): Eukaryota > Viridiplantae > Streptophyta > Magnoliopsida > Dioscoreales > Dioscoreaceae > Trichopus > Trichopus zeylanicus. The sequence continues at coordinate 259,147 of RXID01011087.1, forward strand.
TGAAAGCCTATCTTGGCTTGTTGTTGATTGAATTTGAGGTATCGTGGATGGCCGTGGGCTTGTTATCGACTAACCTCATTTGGATGAGGTATTCTAGTTAACTGACTAAGCAAGTGCAAGTCTACCCCTTTGTCCAAAATTTGATTTGAAAGAATACTTAGCGACCTTAATTTATGTTAATCATCTTTAACTTAATGATCGATGGCCTATGTTGGCTCATTGTTGATTGGGTTTAAAGTGTCACCGGTGGCTTTGGTGGTAACCTAGTGGGACTCGATTTGGCCTTGTTTAGTTCTATCGAAACTAATTTTGGTTTAGGTTAAGATGATAATATCATCCATTATTCATAGCCTTAGAGTGTTGCTAAAAGTTTAACACACCCAGTTTGACTCGATTTGACGCATTTTAGTTCTATTTGAACTAGCTCTAATTTGGGTTAGGATTGCAATGTCACCCATTGTTTATAGCCTTGGAGTGTTACCAAAGGTTTAGCATACTCAAATTTAGCTTGACCTCATTTTATTTCTATTTGAACTTGTTCAGGTTGGACTTGACCTGTGCTCTTGTTCATGTTTGAGTTGTGCTAAATTTGATTCCATCTTGGATTTAGTTTGAGTTGATTCAAAATTCAGACTTGGTCTCTATTTATGTCTAATTCAGTTCAATATTCAGAATTTGACCACAAGCTAGCCCTAAATCAAATTGGTTGTTGGACAAGATCATAAGCTAGCCCTAAATCATTTGACTTTCAAACAAAATCACAAGTTAACCCTAAGTAGAATTGGTTATCAAGAGAGATCGTAGACTAGCTCTAAAACATTTGACTTTCAAGCGAAACCATAGGCTAGCCTTAAACAACCTTGTTAAGATGTTTTACTATTATTTGTTTATTTTGTTTTATTCTTGTTCTTGCTCTTGCTCTCCCCCTTGTTTTTAGTCAAAGAGATTCTCGTGATTGATTCTTATTTGACATAGCTCTATGTTGATAAGTGGGGTCACTGGTGACCATGATTGTGATGGAGATTTGCCAACATTCTATATTGCGGGTGATTGTGGTATTGGTGGAGATCCGCCATCAGACAAAGGGTTGTAGTGTTGGTGGAGATCCACCATCATTCAGAGGGTTGCAGGTGGTCGCGATGTTAGTGGAGATCCACCTTCATACGGAGGACTACTGGTGGGCATTGTGTTGGTGGAGATCTGTCATCATATGGAGGGCCGCACGTGGCCATGGTATTGGTGGAGATCCATTGTCATACTAAACCACGGATGGTTTTGGTGTTGGTGGAGATCCACCATCATAAGGAGCCTGGATGGCCATAGTATTAGTGGAGATCCACCATCATATAGAGGACCACAAGTGGCTATGGTATTGGTGGAGATCCGTTAGCATGAAGTTGCATATGGCTGCAGTTTCAACGAACAAAAGAGGCCCGTGATGGAGTTCAAATACCCAATTCTTTCCTATTCAATCATTTGAACTCAGGTTACTAAGAACGTATGGTAGTGGTAGAGAACAAGGCCATAGGTAGCCACAAGCCTTGAGAAAGGGGAGGTAGCAATAGCAATAAGTGCAAGAAAATAAAGACCTCGCAGGGGACAAAGGGAAGAGGGGATGATAAAAGAAAAGATGAAGAAAGGGATGAAATCTTACATTTTTTGATCCCTTGTTGATGCCTTCTTGCTTTCCTTCTAGATGATGAGATCTTCCTCGAAACTCCTTCTTCAATTCGTGTAGAATTTTCCCAAGAATTGTCTTTGAATTTCCTTCAAATTCATGTGCTCTAGCCCCCTTTTTATTGGGCTTTGAGAGGACCTCCAATTTTAGTTATTGAGATTTGATTGGGAGATTTGATGAGTATTCTCTTATCATAAACCCCCATATTTGAATATTAGATTGATATCCTTTGAGATTATACTTTCTTTATCAAAAAATTAGATTGATTTTGATGAGTTTTGAGAAAAATTTTATTTCCATTTCTGCAGATTTGCAATTGAACCGGACATCTAATTAAGAATCAGATATCTGACAGCTAGTAGTGTTCACACAATTGGGTTGTACTAGACATCTGGTTTGAACTGAATGTCCAATTGCTAGCAAGGGTTGATTGAACTAGACATCCAGTTTATGAAGTAGAAGTCCATTTACTAAAGTAATTTCAGCCTTTTTTTAAGCCCTTTTCCTATTTCAAATTGGGCCCACTACTAATTTAGGCTCAATTTAGTGTTTGAAATTTTGGCTCATATTTATTTCAGATTGGACTCTCACCTATCATGAATTAAGCTTAAAGTCCACTTTTAACTGTTGCTAAATTCAAAATTGAAATTGGGTTACAAAATTGACTCAAATAGCCATACCTTCCCTTTGATGTGGTAGTAAGGATTTGTTCACAAGGGTCCTTTTCTCTTTAATTTCTTCATCATTAAGTCTTATTCGAGCGGCCCTCTTTTGGCATTTCACCAATTAGGGTGTGGGATCATAGTTCCTCCTAGAGTCGTGATGAGAAATGACTCCGATAGTGTGGGTGGTCCCCATACTGGGTTATAATCTTATAATGACTTTTATTATTTTGTTTGGTGATTTGCCCCCTTTGTCACAGTCTTAAGGTAAGATTGTGTCTCCTATGATTTATTTTTATCCTTCTCTAAATTTCTTAGTAGAGGAAAAGAGTTGGAGGTAGGAATCGTAATAACTAACTTCATTTAAGGGGTAGGCTTCCCAAATTAGCTAAAAATTCCAGTAGCTTTTTCCTTGCTTGTGATAGTCAGATTGAGTTCTTCTTCTAGACTTATTTTTGGTTGCCCCCTATTAGAAGCTGGGTGAAGGTGATCAAAGACTAAGATTCATTTTAGTCCTAGCCTCTAAAAGACTGATGTCTTTGCTGGTTGAGGCATGGCTTTTGTCTCTTCATCTGAATGGCTCTTCTCATTAGGAATAATGATATTGAGTCTCTTTTCCCTTGATGGAAGGCAATAAGAAGGTTTATCTTGTATGACAATAACTTCAGTTGGCACGGTTGTAGGTCTCTCTTGAACTGAATCACCTTAGTAATGGTTTCAAACTTGATTTATACTTTAGTTGCTTTTGTGGCAACAATTGACTAAGGTAGATGCATAGCCAATCCTGCTCCCAGGATGATGGTATACCTTGGGTGGAGATGTCCTTTGTTGATGCTATTTCATATTTTCTTCTGCAAATGAGAATACAAAAATAGTTGTCAATTGTAATTCTACCTAGTCTGTGTCTCTATCATATTAGTTAAGTTTCTACACTTGGAGGAGAAGTTAATGGGATCAGTTTTGACAGCCTAGGATAGTAAATCAAAGTATGTTTAATTTAAAGGTGCTATCAGATGTTATGGAAATATTGACTTCTAATAGGTGCAAGCCCCTATTATTAATTACCCCAATAATTATTAAAAACCACCTAAAGTGAGAAACCTAACTAATAAAATAGAAAGACAAAAGAAAAGAAGAAAGCATTGTTTGATTGATATAAGAGAGATGGTACATAGCTTAAGTAAAGGTATATCCTCACTTTACAATGAATTTCAGCATGAGAATAAAAAAATAAAAGAAGGGAAGGAGTGAGAAAGAAACTCTAATGCATACTACTACCCTTCTCCCGTGTATTGAACTATGTGGAGTCTAACTCAAATGGGTCTTAACTTGATTGTTAGTAGTTATTAATGAGCTAGTTTAGTGGCATTGCCCAGTGAGACATGGACAAAAATGAGAGAAATTTGGAGTGTTTCCAATAACTTTGAACTTTGGTGATAACTTCTATTGGTTGAAGTATTTTCATTAGCCCTGCAACATTAGTGATAACTTCTTTTAGTTAAAGTATTTTTGTTAGTCAATAAGGTATTGGTAATTACTTCATTCAGTTTGAAGTGTTTTTGTTAAATAACTAAGGCATTGGTGATAACTTCATTTGATTTGAAGTATTTCCATTAGACAATAAGGCATTAATAATAACTTTATTTTGATTTAAAGTATCTTTGTTAGCCAATAAATCTTTGGTGATAACTTCATTTGATTTAAAATGTTTCATTAGTCAATAAGGCATTGATGATAATTTTATTTAGTTTAAAGGTTTTCATTAGCCAATAAGATGTTGGTGATAACTTCATTTGATTTAAAGTATTTTCATTTACCAATAATATTTTGGTGATAACTTAATTTGGTTTGAAGTATTTTCGTTAACCAATAAGGCATCATAGATAACTTCCTTTAGTTTGAAGTGTTTCCATTTGTCAACAAGACTTTGGTGATAATCTCATTTGATTTGAAGTATTTCCATTAACCAATAAGGCATTGGTGATAACTTCATTTTATTTGAAGTATTTTCATTAGTCAATAAGGCATTGATAATAACTTTTTGGTTTGAAGTATTTTCATTAGCCAATAAAGCATAAGAGATAACTTTAAGTTGTAAAGTATTTTCACAAAAAATGAGGTGTAGGTGTTAACTTCGAGGTTTTGAATTATTTCCAGAGCCAATGAAATATAGGTGTTAACTTCAAGGTTTTGAAGTATTTCCATAGCAAATGAGGCATAGGTATTAACTTTGAGTTTTGATGTGTTTCCATAGCCAAAAAGGTGTAAGAGATAACTTCAAGTTTTGACATATTTCCATAGTTGTGGGATCGAAGTTGATAACCTATAATAGCGAACACCCCGAGCAGCGACCTTGAATCACAAATCAAGATTTATTTTAATTTTAAGTACGTTATCAAGTATTGTGAGAACATGACTTCTAATAGGCATAAGTCCCTATTATTAATTACCTCAATGATTATCAAAAATCTCCTAAAGTGAAAAACCTTGTTAATAAAATAGAGACACAAAAAGAAGAAAAGAAGAAAGCATTATTTGATTGATGTTAAGAAATAATATATGGCTTAAGGAAGGTTATGTCGTCACTTAACAATGAATTTTGACATGAAAGGAATAAAGAAAGAGAAAATAGAGAAGAAGTTTTGATATATGCTACTGTCCTGCTTCCCCTGCGCTAGCCCACATGGCATTTGACTTGAATCATGGAAGAGGATGGGAGAAGTTTGAAATATTTTCAATAGCTTCGAGCATTGGCTATAACTTCATAATTTGAAGTATTTTAGTTAGCCAATAAGGCATTGATAATAACTTAGGGCATCTCGACTAGGGTTCAGTCTGGCCAAGCAGACAGGAGATGAAGGCCGGCGTGTGCGAGAATAGGACGCATGCGTGCGCAAAAAACAAAGCTCAGGTTAGTGAGTTGGAAGCAATATGGCTGTAATTGGGGCTGGTCCTACAGTAGAGATAGGGACATAGCGAGGTCGTGAGATGGCTAAGGTTGTGTGACAGCGACGAAGATTCCCTTGTAGGTGGCGCAATGACCGAAAGATGGTGTGATGGTAGATACACAAGGGGGTTGCATAGTGCCACGGCGACAGTCGGCTCTGATCGGCAAGTAATGGAGGTGATGATGGTCGCCTGATGGTGCTCCGGTGAAGAGGAAATAGAGGTCGGAGCGGCTTGGTCGAGGAATATGGAGATCTGGTGGTGCACAGCTTAGAGATGGTGGAAGTGGTTAAGCCTGCACTCTCTATTGGCTTGCAAGTGGCGATACTACCCTATTCAGTAGCTTTGAGGCCAATGGTAGTAGTGCGATCTAAGCAAGTCGTACTTAGGCACGATGTGAGGTGGCTCGATGAGGGCGGCGCAGTCACCAGGGTTGATGTCCTGTTTGGCAGTGACGACAGAGAATAGTAGGAGAAGAAAGGTTGGCTAGCGATTAGCTGAATATGCTAGTAACCCAAGGGGAGGGGTTGGATGAGAGATGATGGCTGAAATTTCGTGATGATGGTATACTCGAGTTCAAGCCAAGATGAAGATTGTTGAGTTTTGGATATCTTGAACTCGGATTAGACTTTGAGTTAAAGTAAGAATCCAAAGTTGGATTAAGACTTATGATTGATTTGTAATATTAGAAGTTGTAATTAGAGTAAAACTCAAACTCAATAAGGGCATATAAATATTCTAGTAATACATAGGGTTTAGTGGAGGTAATGGTGAGGTTGAACTAGAGAGAAACAGAGAGAGAGGAATAGAGAGAAAAGAGAGAAGAGAAAAAGAGAGTGTGTCGACTCTCATGTGTGGGTCTTTCTAGTGCTTTTCGGTGGTCTCTCGTGGTGATTCCTCGTGGTGTTCTCTTGGAGATTCTCTCTGAAAGCGAAGTTGTTGCCGAGGTTTGGAGAAAGAGTTTAGTTGAGTAAAAAAAACGCAATCTTTCTTGTAGACTTTTGTAAAATCTTTTTATAGTGGATATCTCGCTCCCCTATGGATATAATCCGATTTTGAGTGAACTACGTATATCGCTATGTCTTTTCTTGTTATTTTCTTTTATCTTGCATTACTTCTTATTTTTTATATTATTTGAGAATAAAATAATTCGTAAACCTTCCGCTGTGAATCTCAATACTTTTATTCAACTAGGTCCAATCTTTCCACTTCAGGGTGTACATAGCTGAGGCAGGACCTTGTCTGAGGTCAGAGCTTGACCGGTAGCCATGTCCATCTCTCTAGTCTAGACTTGTGACATGCAAAGTTATATGACAGTCCAGTCAACAAGTTGTTTGGGTGCCTGAAATGTATCGGGCCTGGCTTGAAACTCAAGCTCTGCGGTCCCCTTTTTCACTTTTCAGTTATGTTTCGGGTCTGAGCATACGCTATCACCCCACTGACCATCCTTTCAGGCTGTTGGTTATGTTGAACACTACTATATTAGTCACCTTCTGTTTCTGAAAGATACGTTTTCCTTGAGTAGGTTTCATTTATCATCTTCATGACACAATTTCAGTAGTGTTATGTCCTTGAGTTTATCCAGCCTACTTCAGATATGACAAACTTTATTTGAGTGCTCAAACGCTTGTTCCTTACAGTTGTATGTGGCGAGAGAAAACTAAAAACCACATTTGGAGCTCAACGCTAAATGGATCTTGCCATTACTTCAGTTTATTTTATTTCAGTGCGATTAAACCATCCATCCAGAACATCACAAAGTTGTGAACTTCTGTTCCAACAGATCCAACTATTTAAGCCATTTAGAAAGAAAATCATAAGTACCTGGCCTGCAGGCTCAACTTGAAGTCCAGTTCTTCAATTGCTAGATCATTTCTAACCAAGAAAAAGGCTTGATTTCTGTATTAAGTTGGTAGCAAGAATACACGCAAATGGTCTGTCATACCTTTTGCTTCCTTTCCTTTCTTTCTTTTATTTTATTTATTTCGTTTTCTTTTGATAAGAAGGCTGTAGCTGTATGAGATGTGCTGGAAGTAATGCATTACCTAGAAAAGAGCATTAAGATTCTAGAAGAGGGCTCAAGATATTTTGGAAGGCTTAAAGAATTCTAGAAACTTGAAGAACTCGTACAAGACATGGAAGAACTCTAGAATGTTCAAGTGTAGAGTGGAATATTCTAGAAGATTATGGATTGTCCTAAGGTCGATAAATAGGGCACTCCAACTTTTTGTGACAACCTCCCCTTAACGACTCCAAGCTCCTGGCGAGAGCCGCTGAGTGTCTTATACTAAAAGAGAGTGGCTGTCTCCCAAAAATATACTTTATACTACTTGAATAATAAAATTAGCCTTCTTAGTGAGAGCTCACTATCTTCCATCCTCTTCCACCCAAATTTCCAGCAAGATGCTAGTTTGTTTGAGCTATGTGTTGCTACCAGAAGCTAATTTGTTTAAGTTAATGAAAATTTCTGTGGCTTCATGTGGCTTGATGTAAGCTCCTCCAAGTGTCTGCATTTACATTTGTTTGAAAAGATCCATGGGTATTTGTGGCTGTTTTTAAGGGTTTCTTCATCAATACTTACATGGATGATTCAGTCTACACTAAAAACAAGCTCTGATTTGCACCATAAAATTTTTTGATGGAAAAATCCTTTTTACCTTCCAACTTACGCAAGTATTCTCATATTTCAAAGATGTCAAAGTCGTACAGTTATCATCAATGGAGGATGACTTGGAAGGATTTAGAAACAAGGCAAGCAGATCTCTTTATTATTCCCTGTATATCGTAACATTATCTTTTATTGATGAATCTAAGCTATAGCAATCAATTATGATCAGCAACTGGAGGTGAAGTTCCGGAATCGTGTGAAGGGATATGTTGGAACATGGTGCTATGTGTCCTTCCGCGATCCTGGTCATATATATTGTGACATTTATTAGGATGAGAAATCTGGTTGGAAGCCAGTCTCCAAAATCTGGGGAAGAGGATCATCCAACTTGGTAGACAAACTAGCTGCTTTTTACCTTCTTTCTCTCTGCGAGTCACAAAGAGGTTTAGTAAACATTATACCCTCTCAGATGCTTATGCTTACTATTTGTCACAATGTAGTTGGCATAGATTGTTGTTAAAGAACACAAAAAAAATAATAACACATAAGATATTTATGTGGTGAAAACAATCCGGAAGATATTGTATTAATGAGAAAAACAAAAAAAGATTACAACGATGGAGGTAAAACTCTAATATCACTAATTCTTACAATAGACTAAATAGCATAATCGTCATAAAACGTTTTGAGAGTATTGATTTATGTCTCTTTTTCTTATTCTATATGAAACTCTTACATGAATAGGATATTTATAGATGTAGCCTAACTGAGTTTGAGTCAAAATAGAAGACTACTTAAAAAAGACTTTTACTAATTTAATTCTTCTAGTAGAAGATAAATTCAAATAAGGATTAAGTCCACTAAATTACTTTCTAATATAATTAAGACTCTCCGAAAAATCCAGATTCGAAATACAATTAAGCCAACAATCTCCACCTTGGCTCGAATCCTCTTATTCTTTGAATTTGGATATTCAATAGATGTCTTTACCATTAGCTCATGGGGTAGGATCAACGACCTTGAACATTAACCAAGTCCAAATAGAGCTTGAACTTGTCAATCGGAATCACCTTCGTCAACGTATCTACAGGATTTTTTGAAATATGAATCTTTTGTAAAGAAATCTCGTCATCTTCAATAATATCCCGAATAAAGTAAAATCAAACAAAAGATAGGAAGAACATTTTGAGAAAAACCAACTTCACTTGCAAATCCTTTTAACCATAAAATTTCTTTGATGGCTTACGTACCTGCCATATACTCAGACTCTGTTGTAGATAATGTCACAGCTAACTATAAGGTACACCTCCAACTAATAGGTCCTGCACAAAGAGTGAAAAGATAACTAGTGAAGGATCGTCGTTGATCAAAGTCTCCAGTATAGTTTGAATCGACGTAGCAAATAATTTTGGCCTCTTGAATTGTATTCCTATCAAAACATAAGCCAATATTAAGAGTACCTTTGATATATTTTAATAGCCACTTCATAGCCTACCAATACTCTTTTCCTAAATTTGTCATGTAACAATTAACAACGCTGACTGTTTGCGTAATATCAGGTCTTGTGCATATCATAGCATACATTAGACTTCCAACAGTACTTGAGAATGAGATGTTCTCTATGTATGCATACTCCTCATCTGTAGAATGACATAGTTGAGCTGAAAGCTTGAAGTGAGATGTCAAAGGAGTACTGACGGGTTTTGAATTTTGCATATGAAAATAAGAAATAATTTTCTCGAGATACTTGCTCTGTTTAAGCCATAATTTGTCATACTTTTGATCTCGATCAATCTCCATATCAAGAATCTTCCTTGCAGCACCTAAATCTTTCATCTCAAATTTCTTTTTCATTTTAAACTTTAGATCATTAAGTAGAGATATGTCGTGAGTAGCGATAAGCATTCATCAACATAAAGCAATATAATAAATGAGTTATTGGCATGCATCTTAAAATAGACATAGCAATTATATTTGCAATAGATGAAATCTTGTCCCAGCATAAAACTGTCAAACCTTTTATACCATTGCCTTGGAGGCTGTTTCAAATCATAAAGTGATTTGTTCAACTTGTAGATAATTTTTTTTTTGCCTTTTTGGATGAACCCTTCAGGCTGTTATATAAAATTTTACTCTTCTAATTCTCTATGCAAAAAGACAGTTTTGACATCAAGTTATTTTAACTCAAGATTATGAAAAAATAACTAAAGCAAGTAGAAAATGAATAGATGTGTGTTTAACCATAGGAAAGAAATTTTGATTAAAGTCAACACCCTTCTTTTGTGAATATCCTTTTATAACTAAACAAGGCTTGAATTTAACACCATCTATCTCAAAAGAATCCTCTTTCTTTCGAAATACCCACTTGCAACCAATTACTCTTTTACCTTCTGGTAATTTTATCAGATCCCAAGTATGGTTCTTTTGAAGAAAATCCATCTCTTTATTTATAGCAGCTGGCCACTGAGAAGAATTCTTATCCTGCACTGCTTCTTTATAGGAAGAAGGATCACCATTGTCAATAACTAAAGCGAAAGCTATCATATCTTCAAAATCATACCTTTCAAGTGGCTTTATGTTTCTTTGAAATATTGGAAGTGAAGTTTTTTAAGAAATTTGATTCTTAGAATTTTATTGAGAATTTGGCATACCCGGAATTTCTTCTTCTGAAGGAACTACATGCTCCACCTCTACTTACATTATATCACTAGGACCTTTCTTGAAAGATTTTAACATAACACTTTTATTAAGTACTACGTCTCTCTTAATAATTACATTAGAAATAGTAAAATCTCACAAACGATAGCCCTTAATACCTTTGGCATAATCCAGGAAAATATACTTTTTGTAACGTGCATCTAACTTATCCTTGACAATATACACATAAGTAAGGTAACCAAAAATTTTTAAAGAAAAGTAATTTGCAAGTTGACCAGTCCATACCTCTTCAAGAGTCTTGTATTTAATGATTGTCTAAGTAGAGCGATTCACAATGAAATATGTTGTATTGACTATTTCTGCCCAAAAATCTTTGTCAAGGTTAGCTATACTAAGCATACTACGTGCTTGTACTAAGCATATTACGTGCTTTCTCCAACAAAGTTCTATTCATCCTTTTGGCCACACCATTTTGTTGAGCTTTTCCTAGGATGGTAAAGTGGTGTTCGATGCCTTCATTTTCACAGAATTTAAGAAACTCGGTTGATTTGTACTCTCAACCATTATCACTTTTGAAGTATTTGATTTTTCTACCAGTCCTTTTTTCAACTGAAGTTTTCCATCGTTTGAAAACAGAAAACACTTCGGCTTTGTGATGCAAAAACTAAATCCACACTTTTCTAAAAAAATAATCAATAAAACTAACAAAATAATGAGCACCAGATTTTGATGGAATAGGAGAGCACCACACATCAGAATGAATATAATCAATTAAGCCTTTAGTGCAATGAGTACTGGTATTAAACTTTACCTTGAACTATTTACCATAGAGACAATACTCGTAGAAATTCAATTCGCATGAGTTGAGGCCTTTCAGTAATTTTTTTTTTGTTGAGCTCAGTTAAACATTGCTACTTATATAACCGAGATGCATATACCATAAGTGGGTCATATCAGAAGAAGAAGCCTGAGAAATAACTACTCCATCTTCAACAATTTTCCTACTAACTCATATAAATTTTCATGCTTTAGGCCCTTCATCACTATCAATGAGCCTTTAGCAACCTTAAGAACTCCACCTTCAGTAGAATACTTATAACCGACAGAATCCAAAGCATCCAAAGAGATCAAATTCTTTTTTAAATCAGGAACACGTCTAACATCAGTAAGAGTTCTAATAATATTATCAAATATCTTAATTTTGATTATTCTAATTCCAACAGTTTTGCATGGATTGTTATTACCCATCAAAACTAATCCACCATCATAAGACTTGTAATCTACAAATCAATCTTTATTGGGACACATGTGGTAAGAACAACCAGAATCAAGAATCCAAGTATCATGATAACGATTAAAATTAGAACTAATAGAGAGAATATTATCATAATCATCATCAAAACTCCCTTCAGCAACTAACATTTGTTCTTTGTCTTGCTTTTTAGACTGAGATTCTCTTTTTTTTTTTTTTTGAGCTTCCAACACTCTTTAATTATGTGTCCCATCTTCTTACAATACCTATAATTTATTTCTTTGGATTTGGATTTAGAACAACCTGTCTTTGATCTTTATTTGGTACGACCTCTGGCAATCAATACTTCTGAGTGTGACACATCCCCTTCAATCTTTTTTAAATATTCATTAGATAGAAGGGTAGGAGAAATATTGTTAAATTTCAAATCCTTACCATACATGAGAGTAGTCTTCAGATTCTCAAGAGAATGAGGTAAATAAGATAATAAAATAATTGTCTTATCTTCATCTTTAATTTTAACATCAATGCTTAACAATTGAAAGACTAGTTTATTGAAAGCATTAAGATAATCGACTATATTTGTACCTTCTCTCATTCAAAAATTGAAGAGCTTCTGCTTTAAGTAAACTCGATTTGAGATAGACTTACTCATATATTGTTTCTCCAACTTTTTTCATAGCTCTGAAGGTGATGTTTCATCAAAAAATAGATAGAGTACCTCATCAATGAGACTGAGGATGATTGTGCTATGTACACTAGCCTTCTGATTTTCTCAGATACTTTCGGTGACATCTTCAAGCTTGACATCACCTAATGTATTTCTCAACCCTTGTTGAGTAAGAATTGCATGAACTCTTGTTTGCCAAATAGGAAATCCTTATTTTCCATTGAATTTCTCTATATCAAACTTCATAGTAGACATATTGAACCAAACTCTGATACCAGTTTGTTGCGCTAAATATCGATGTCCACTACAATTCATAATGTAGAAGAAGAATAGAGAAGAAGGAAAATAGCACATAAGAGATTTATGTGGTGAAGATGATTTGGAGGATATTGTCTTGATGAGAAAAAGAAAAAAGGATTACAACGATGGAGGCAAAACTCCAATATCACCAACTTTCACAAGAGACTAAGTAGCCTAGCCGTCACAAGACGTTTTGAGAGTATTGATTTATGTCTATTTCTCTCACTCTATTTACATGAATAGGGTATTTAGAAATGTGGCCTAACTGAGTTTGAGTTAAAGTAGAAGACTAACTCAAATAAGACTTTTACTAATTCAAGTCTTCTAGTAGAAGATAAATTCAGATAAAGATTAGACACACTAAATTACTTCCTAATATAATTAAGACTCTCGGGAAAATTCAGATTCGAGAGATGATTAAGCCAACATGTTATCTCACAAGCATTAGGTGGATATCTTGTATATTTTTCTGATGCACAATATATATTTCAAATATTTAGGAATGCAATTATGCACGAGCTTTTTTCTTCTCGTGTGTCGTTACATGTTTGAAATGAGCATGTCAATTGTCTAGCATATGTATGGAAAAATTGAGTCATCTTAGAAACTTGTGTTTGTATCAGGCAATGAAATGGGCGGAAGTGCTCCATCCTTTCCGTTTATTTTATTTTCAGAAACAAGTTTACTTGCTGAAATATTATTTTCGAAAATAAGTTGACTTGCTGAAATAATAGGAGATTTATTGAGCGAAGGTCAACAATAAGCCTCTGCTACTATTAGTTGTTTTTATTTAGGGGTCAATTATATATAATTCTAATTGTATATTTTTTAAAATTTAAAAAAATTATATATAACTACTTAAAGTTTTATTAAATTTTATATTTTTCTTTCAAATTAAAAATTTGTATATAACTCCTTTAAATACAATCGAATTGTATATTACTCCTCCAAATTTAAAAACTTAAATATTTTTTTACATTATTGGATTGCAAAAATTTTATTTGTTGTAAATTTATCATTAAAATCAGAAATATTTGGAGAATATATATTATTTAATGTCATTTAAAATGAAGTGAGAAGACGAAAATATTTCTGATTTACTTAGAAAAGACTTCAGTGGTTAGATTATTATTGTAAAAAATTTTCTCTCATTCAATTAAGAAGTTTATTTTAAATTAAATTTTAATTCAAGATATTAAATAATTGTTTTTCTTATAATTTATTTTAAATTTGTTTTAGTCCAATCTCAAATTAAATTTAAATTTGAGATGTAAAAAGGTAATTTTATCTCTAGTGTGAATTAAACCATTTTTAGTTTGATTTTGACTAAAACTGGTGCTCAATTTAGGTCAAATTTTTAGTCTAATCTGAACTAGATCTAAAGTTTACTTTTTTCATGTTCTCCATTACACTAATTTATATCTGATTTGCGGTATTTTTATTTTTTATTTCAGTTTAAATAGTATTAAAACAATATATATATTTTTAATATTATTAATTTTAATAATAAATTTACACCTAAAAAGATTTTTTCAATATATCCATCAACCCATATATATAAATATATATATATATATATATATATATATATATTGATAATACATCAAGTTATCAGTGGCGGTTTGGAGAAATCAAATATATATAAAATGAAAGTGAAACCGTTAGTCAAGGCAACTAAAGGGTGAGTTCTAAACTAAACCTCTTAAGTCAGAAAAGTCAATAAAATTGAGTGCAACTGTTAAGTCGCAAACAGAAGCGTTCAAAGTAAGAATTCACCAATACATTGAGCCATTACGAACTTGGTAACTTTGGATAAGAATGAGCTCACAGGAAGGGTCAGTTATGTTTCAAAATGTGGTTGCAACTGAACTCACTAGACTCAGTCCAATGACACCAATATACCAGCCAACAAATCTGTAGATTTTTAGGAATCAATTTCTAGGAATCTTGGATTAATTCCCTCATTTATGAGAAAAATTAGTGAAATGATTACCTGAGATCATGATATCCAAATAAGCCAAATTCTCAGGAACACTATAAATAACAAGGTAATAGGAGAGGTAAGAAACTAATGCCCAGTTTTTGAATATATCTCTATTTGTGAGGACGGATCTGACTTGAGCATCGAAGTGGCTACCACTGGAGAGTTTTTGCCAGTCTTCTTTATGGTTCTTTTATGTGTCGATCAAAGGAAGGGCAACCTAACAGATCAAGATCTCAAGGAATCTCCCATACTAAAATCGGTAGTGAATTGGCTCCATCAATAGTAGTGCTTTTATTGAGATTTGCTCCACCAATCTTCCTTACAAATCCAAGAGAATTCTGATGGTCTTTCCACCATGCCTCCTAGAGCAGCACAACCATTGTCATCAAAAAACTCTCTTGGAGGGCAGATGGCCCTAGCATCAAGGGAATCACATAATTCATCCAATAGACCGGATGAGTCAGCCTAGTAAACCAATTTAACTGTTCAAATGTCGCAATAGCCTTGAGCAACCCTTCTTCAAATGATACCTAAGATACTACTAGGATCTTCCAACTCGGTGAGTCGTCAAGAGTTTCAAACCATGACAACAGTAGTCTAGCAAATGACTCAGCTACTCGAGGATCAAGCACAAGCAATACATAATCATCAAGCTCAGCAACTACAGGGTCAAGCAATTTGAGCCTACTGCCTCATTATACTATGTAGCCAGCCCATATTCTATCACCAAACCTGGGTGCCACACCAAACCAATGAGACAAGTCATCACATCATCCCTCATCGAGTCCTGCACAACTCAAAGGGCATATGCACTAAGGTCAGTATAATCCCTTGGTTGCTGCTCCTTCTCTTTGGTGTGTCATGCCTCGAGAGAATATAATAGGCATGACCCTACATATGATTCAGTCAACAAGGCTACATACTGCACGAATGTTAGTCAAGCCTTAGTCAAAACCACTTGAGGCACCCAGAGGAATGCTATTTCACATTCAAACTGAGCTTCCTGGGGCACCAACTCATCCATCTTAGGTGAGATATGACACTCTTTTAATACCAAAGATAGCATACTTTCTATGCAACTGAAGTTTTGACAGCCCCATATAAGGTGTATGACGGCAAGAAGAATCCATTAGATCATATTAGCACATTCAAAAATACCATGATTCTACAAGGAGCATGGGATTCATCCATGTGCAAAGCATTTCTTATAACTCTTCAAGGCCCAGCCCAAGCTGGTACTTCGGACTTTCAAGGTAATCTATTACTTATTTTGAGGATTTGGTAGATAGATTTATACAGTAGTTTATCTTGCTAGTACCTCGATAAAAGATCACTCTAATTGTTGGCACTGAAATAAAAAGAAGGAGAAAGGCTAAGAGAGTACTTGGCTAATTCAATAAGGCTCGACATGAGATCACCAAGCTAGATAGTTCCATTATCCTAGCATCTATAATCAATGGGATCTGGCAGGCTCGAGTCACCTATAAGATGACTCATTAACCTCCCAAAAGCTTCACAGAGTTCATTTAATTAATCTGAGAACACATTGACGCCGAAGAAGTAACTACGGTTAAGAGTGAGTTTGAGGGTTCTAGCAAACCAAAGAAAGAACATCGGGAAACAAAGCTCCTTGAGACAAAGAAATCAAGGAATGAATGGAGGGAGTGCAGGCCCAAAGAATGAAGGCACGAGTTTCAAGCCTACACCCCACCAAACAATTCGATGTCCCAAGTCCTCACTCAAATTGAACAATGAGATTTGCTGTGGAGGCCTTTGTCAATTCGTACAACTCGGCAACACCTCAACAAGTCAAGGTACTATCATTTTCACTAAGAATATGGCCATGACACTGAAAAATGCAGGCACCTTAAAGATGAAATCAAAAGACTCGTATGAGAAGGACACCTTGGTCATTTTTTACTGAGGTGAGAGAGCAAAAGAGACTCGTGCAGGAGAGCCTCGTCCTTGGACTCCTCTAGAAAGGAATCCCACTCTAGAGCTGCACAACTCCTTGATAAAAGGGAGACTCAATGTGATCTTGGTAAGCCCACCAACTCATAGTAAAACCTCAACATCAAATGGCAAATGTCGAACCACCACTAGGGAGCAGGAGGCTCAAGAAGAGCCGACAAAGAGGCAATATTATGAATCTAGGCATTGAGATATAGTCTTCTCTATGAAGGACTTAAAAGGAATTTTAATGTCCCACAATGATGTACTGATGATCTCAATAATCCTAGATGGGTACACACACAATATATCATGATGGATATGGAATGTTCAGCTAATATCTTATTCACTAGGGCCTATGACTAAATGAAAATTGAGTGGAAGTTGGAGCCCATATATCAAGACACTCACCAAATTCACTGGAGACTCAGTTACTCCAATTGGCATAATTGACCTACTCCTTATGATTTGCGAAAGCCCCAGAATCACCATGATCAAATCAACGTTTGTTATGGTTTGGACACATTTGGCATAAAATGTGATATTGGGACACCCAACACTTAACTAAATCCAAAGAGTAATCTCAACCTTTCACCTAGTTATAAAGTTTCCAACTAAACATGGCACAAGTGAAGCATGGGGTGATTAGATTCTTGATAAGAGATGTGAGGCCTCATATTGGCAAAATAATACTAACCCAAAAGGCAAAGGTTTAGTAGCAACCAAAATTAATAAGTCTTCCCCTAAACTGAAGAAGGTTCATGCCATACACATGGAGGTGCTTGTCATCCTTATCATCGATGAAGACTCAAGAGGAATATTGAAGATTAATGCAAACCTCATGGAGCCTCTTTGTACAAAATTAGGAAAGTTCTTGAGAAAGAGTCAAGATGTCCTTGCATGGTCTCCGAAAAATCTACCTGGTATAGACCCCTTGGTTTCTCAACACGAGCTTGCAATGGTAGAAGATCACAAACCAGTTAAATAGAAGAATAGGCACCTCACTGCTGAGCATCAAGGAGCTATTGCCAAAGAAGTAAGCAAATTTCTCGATGCAAGATTTATTAGAGAAATCCTTCAGTTGGCGAACATGGTGATGGTGAACAAGGCTAATAGCAAGTGAAGAATATGTGTCGACTTCATCAACTTAAACAAAGCTTGCCTAAGAGATAGCTACCCTTTACCCAGATAGATCAACTTGTGGATTCTACTTCATGCCATTAACTCCTAAGTTTCTTGGATGCATTCTCAGGTTATCACCAAATATAGATGCACCACGTAAATGAGGAAAAAATAGCCTTCATCACAAATGAAGGTATATTTTGCTATATTGTCATGCCTTTTTGGCTAAAAAATGTAGGTGCGTTTTACCAAAAAATGGTGAACAAGGTAGTCTTAACTTGGCATGAATGTGAAAGCCTATGTCGACAATATGATGGTGAAAAGTTTCCCTGCCAAGGACACTTAAAAGATCTAGAATAAACCTTCAACACACTATGGAGGTTCAGGATAAAGCTAAATCCCAAGAAATATGCATTCAAAGTAGGTTCGAGAAAGTTCCTTGGGTACCTTGTCTCAAAGTGGGAAATAGAGGCTAAGGAAAATGAAGCCTTTGACTTCTCCTCCAAGTAGAGAAACCTAGTTAATATGGGCATATATCAAAAAAATAATAATAATAATAGAAAGCTAATAATTGATTAAAAGAAAGGGAAATGGCATCATCAAGTGATCCTCTTGGTCCTCGATAAAGAGTCTATGGTATGCTTCATCAACCAATAGTTACCATAGGAGCAACTGGAGTCCATATAAACATGGATCAACACTTTGTGGGATCAATTTTGGTGGCCCAGAATACAAAGACCTTGGAAGTGATCTCAAATCATAAATCAAAATTTATTTAATTTGAAGTATGCTATCAGGTATTGTGGGAATATTAACTTCCAATAGACACAAATCCCTGTTGTTAATTATCTCAATAATTTTTAAGAACCTCCTAAAGGAAGAAACCTAGCTAATAAAATAAATACACAAAATAAAAGAAGCAAACATAATATTGATTAATTTGAGAAATAATACAAAGCAAAAGTAATGGTATACCCTCAATTTACAATGAATTTTGATATGAAATTATAGAAAGTATGAAAAAAATAAAGAAAGAGAAAAGAGAGGAGAAGAAGCTCTGATGTGTGCTGCTACTCCGTTCTTCTAAGTTAGACCACATGATATCTAACTCAAATTGACTTGATCTTTAGCGAACGTTAATAATGTTTTGATAGTTGAGGCTAACCTCCTTGACTTGTGTTAATAAACCCTATTTGAATTTAAAGGTGTGTCATCAACTACTTCTCAGGTTGACTAATTTGAAGGGTGCATTGTCAACTACATTTAGGGTTAACTAGCTTGAAAGGTATGTTATCAATTGCTCCTGGGGTTGACTATCTTAAAGGGTACATAGTTAACTACTTCTAGGATTAACTAGATTGATAGACACATCATCAACTACTTCTATCACTGACTTAGCTTGAGGGGCACATCATTAATGATTATTGGGGGTTGATTGCTTAAAAGGTGTATTGTCAACTATTCTTAGGGTTAGTTTTAAAGGCACATTATCAACACCTTCTAGGGTTGACTAGCTTAAAGGATGCATTGTTAATGGCTTCTCAAGTTGAAAGTGTGTTGTTAACTGCTTCTGAGGTTGATTGGCTTAAAGGTTAATCAACGGCTTTAGCCATGTTGGTTTTAGGATTTTTAATTTGGTAGTATCACCAATAGCTTATAGGGTTGGGTATAGCTTTAGAGTATTATCAAAGACTTTTGTAGCACACCCAATGGGACTCGGTTTAACTCAATTTAGTTTCACTTGAACTAGTTATGGTTCAAATCAGGATGGTGACATCAACCATTGTCTATGACCTTGGAGTATTATTGAAAGTTTGGCATACCCAATAGGACTCAATTTCCCCCTATTTAGTTTTGTTGGAACTAATATTGTTCAAGTTTGAATTTGGTTTGGAATCAATTCAACACTTAGTTTCAATTTGAGTTTGAATTGATTCAACTCAATGTTTAAAACTTGATTGAATTATGATTTACTAAACTCAATGTTTAAAACTTGATTGAATTGTGATTCACTAACTCCTTCTTAGAAGATAGTGATATATTCTAGTTTTCTATTCCTAAAACCTTCGATAATTGGGTATGCACTGATACTTTATAGTATGCCTAGGGTAACCATGTGAAACATCCATTTCAAAATCATTATTGGTATTGGTAGTGAATGTTCAATTCACCAAGCTTGGTATTGATTTTCAAAAAAACATTTATCAAATACTAATCATTAACTCTAGTTAGAATAGTGCTGATTTTGATTTACATCTAATTTGACCTAGTTCAATGTTTAGGGCTTGATTCTAGTTTGAGTCTAGTTCTATTTGATTTTGATCATGTTTGACCTCACATTGAACCTTTATCGGGTTCAAGTTTACATCTTCATAGACTTTGATTCAAGTTCGAGTCAATTTAATCCAACTTAGTTTTAACTCAGGCTCAGCCTACTTCTAGTTTAAGTTTGAGTTTGACCCTTTAGTTTGAGCTTAATTTAACCCAATCAAGGTTTGGTTCAAGCTCAATTTTACCCAAATTAGATTTGATTTAAACTCGACTTGATCTTGAATTAACCCATCTTAAATTCGATTAGGATTAAGTCTTATTTTAGATTTTAGGTCTAGTTTGATTTGAATTATAGTTTATTTATTTTATTAATTTAGATTTACCTAGTAGTTTATCTGTGTTGATTTGGTTTTGAGCTTAAAGGGGTTGAATCACTTTGTGTTAATCAATTTGATTTGAGGGCCCTTGGTTGCATTGATAATTTTTTAGCGAGCTTGTGGGCTATCTTGGATGTGCAAGAATGAGAACTGGTTTGGTTTGTAAGCTCAAAAGTTGACTTAGATGTGTGAACCCAAGGGCAAATTTAATCTTGGCGGACCCGAAGACTATCTATAATTTTGACAAACTCAAAGGTCAATCTGAATTCGGTAGACTTGAAGGCTGGCCTGAGTTTAGTGAGCCTAAAGACTAGCCTGAGTTTGACGAGCCTAAAGGCAGGCCTAAGTTTGACAGGCCCAAAAGCTAGCTTGAGTTTGACGAATTCAAAAAGCTAACTTGAGTTTGGTAAACCTGAAGGCTAAACTAGATTTAGTGGGGGGACACGCCATGGTCTATAGGTGGTCATGGTGTAGTGACCGAGAAGTTGAGATAAAACACTGCCAACTAAATTCCTTTTTGCAACAACTTTTTTTAAAAAAAAATTTCTTTTTTTATATCCCTTCCTTCTTCTTTATCCTTCGCCTGTGCCTTTTTTCCTTCATTCTCCTGATAGGGCCATGGCAGCCTGGAGGTTCATCTCGATTGAATCTAGTCAGGTCTTGGCCAAAACTTGCCATGGCTGGTGGTAAACGGCGGTTGAAGCCACTTGGAGCTGGTGCGGATGCAATTGGCTTGGCGAAAGAGATCGATGGCTCCTCTCCTTTAGTTCCATGGTCAGATCTAGCCGAAGCTTGACTGGATCCAACCACCAGAATGCAACAGGCAGGTGGGGTGGCAATGATGGGTAGTGGTTGACGGCAAGGAGCAGAGACCAAAGAGTCACTGGGGGCGGTGGAGTCAAGTGGGCTAGAGACGAGTAATAGGTATCAGAGCCTACTAGGGAGGTCTGGAAGATGTGGCACAGGCTTGAGGCCTGGGGCAAGGAGGGTCAGCAAATTGGGATGCGGGCCGATGAGGTGGGAGAGCAGGAGAGGACTGGCAAGGCTCTGGCAGGGCACGAGTTGTGTGAGTAAGGTGATAGGTGGGGTTGGACGACGCATGGGCGAGCAGGCACAAGCGGAGCTGGTAAGCAACATATTTATTTTCATGAGGACAGAGGGCAGCAGCAATAGTAGAAGGTTGAGGATGTTACAGGAAAAGAAAAATAGCATAGGAAAGAGGAGAAGAGAAGAACAAATAAATAAATAAGAATTCATCTTCTCCTTTGATTCTCCTCCTTATTTAAGCTTGTCTTAATTTTGATTTCCTTAGGTAGTATTATTGGTCTTTCTCATTTTCTTCCTTCGATGACTTCCTAACCTTTTTGCCTTTCTCTTTTCATCTTTGCAAGTGTTCAGTGGTTTTATATGTTAGATTTGCAATCAAATATTTGATTGGGTTGATTTTGAAATTTATTAGATTGTGATTATAATTGGATTGGATTCTTAATTATTGTGATTGACATGTAATCTTTTTTTATTGGGATTTATTTCCTTGACGAAGAGATTCAGAATATCCATTATTTTTGGTTGCTGAATTTTCAAAGGGGTTATCTGAAAATTTTTCAAAAAATTTGGACAAAAATATAAATTCATAAGTTTTAGGGATCTTTTTGTAAAACAAATCTATTTATAAAATATTTGATTGGGTTGATTTTGGAATGTATTGGATTGTGATTATAATTGAATTGGATTCCTAATTATTGTAATTGGCATGTAATCTTCTTTGACTGGGATTTGTTTTCCTGATGAAAAGATTTAGAATATGTATTATTTTTTGTTGCTGAATTTTCAAGGGGGTTATCTAAAATTTTTTTAAAAATTTTGGAAAAAAATATAATTTCATAAGTTTTAGGGACCTTTCTGTAAAAGAATCTATTCATAAAATTTTAAAACTTTCATGATCCTTTTTAAATAAAATTTAAACTTGTTTGTAAATAAACATTTTTGTGGTGCTTATTTACAAAAGTCAAAAATTTTAGAGGTTTATTTGGGAAAGTTAGAAATTTTAGAAATTTATTTGTGAATATAAAATTTTGAGAAGTTTATTCACAAATCCTAGATTTTGTGGGAATCAATTTGAAATTTTCATCTCAAGGACGTATTCGTAAACAAAGTTTGATCAGGGACCCATTCATAAATTATATTTAGTTTAGGAACCTATTTACAAAGATTTTGCAATTTTTATTTTGACCCAAATATTTGATGAATTTTGAGCCTGATTTTGATCCAATTATCTGGCCCAATTGGCTCTCTTTAGTTTAAGCTCTAATTTTCCAATAATTCAAGAAAATTAAATCTAATTGTTGATCAAATTTGATCGTGATTTTGGCCCTATTGAAGCCCATATTTGGATCATAATTCAATGGCATTCAACTCTATAATTTTACTAAATTTTGATTAGATTTGATTTTTGATCAAAATTGACTCAAACAAATGCCTCCTTCGCATACACTTCGTGAGTTTTCTTAGCGAGGGGACTGGATGTGAACAAATTTCTCAGATGCTCACCCCTTTGCATTAACATCCCAAGAGTTGACCATATAAGTTTGAATTGTCACATAAAGGTGGACTTAGTTTGCCACATGGGGTGGACTTAGTTTGCCATGATGAGTGGATTTGATTTATAATAAGAAGGGGATATAATTTACCACAAGAAGTGGACCTAATTTGCTACAATATGTAAACTTGATTTGCCATGATTAGTGGACTTTGAATTACTACAGAGAGTTGACTTGATTTACCATAATGGTTGGACTTGATTTGCCATGGTTAGCAGTCTTGATGTGTCATAACAAGTGAACTTGATTTGCCATGATTAGTAGACTTGATTCGCCATAAGAAATGGACTTGATTTGTCATCTAAATATGAGCTTGATTGCTACATAAAATGGACTTGAATTGCCACAAGAGTGGACTTGGTTTGCCCAAGGAGTAGACTCAAGGTGTCATAATAAGTAGATTTGATTTGGCACAAGAAGTAGACTTGATTTACTATTTGACTATGAGCTTCATTTGCCATATGAAAGTGGACTTGATTTACCATGTGAAAGGTGACTTAAGTTGCCACGTAGGAATGGACTTAAGTTGCCACAAAGTATGGTTTTGGTTTGCCACAGAGAGTGGACTTTAAGTTGCCACAAGGAGTGGACTTTTATGGAGTATGGACCTGATTGTCACACAATTCAATTGGATTTTGTATCCATGTTTTGCTTCAAGACACATGGAGTGCATGGTTGACCAAACACTCCTTTTTGAGGTAGTCAGATATTCCATTATAGACAAAACATAGATACTTTTGATTGTTATTGTTGTTGCCCCTAGAGCACTTTTGGTTGTTATTGTTGTTGCCCCAAGAGGCTTAGGCATATTACTTTTTGCAAAATCAACCATTGATTGGTGGCATATGTCTTTTTCCCTTATCATCAATTAGTAGAATCCCCCTTCAAATGTCTTGTTAATGATATAAGGATCTTCCCAATAAGGCTTGAACTTGCCTTTCTTATTTCTATTCGAGATTATGGGTCTTCTTAGAACCAAGACCATTTCTTTCTTCTTAAAGGATTTGAGTCGGGCTATTTTGTGTAAGCCTTAAACATTTGTGTTTGATACATTTTCAAATTTTGGTGGGCCGCGAGCCTCGTCTTATCCAAGGAGTCTAGTTTATCAAGACTAAGATAAACACTATCTTCTCTTATCATTTCTTCTTGCAAGGCAATCCTTAGAGAGGGAATTTGCACCTCTAGTGGCAAGACTACCTCAGTCTTAAACACCAATACATATAGAGTTGATTAGGAGGGAGGGAGAGGGGGGGGGGTTCGATATTTGGTACATAAGCCCACAATACTTTAAAAAGCTTTTGGTACTAATCTCTCTTGTTTCTAGTGACAACCCTCTTCAAGATATTGAAAAGAGTCTTGTTAAATATCTCAATGAGTTTATTGGCTCTCACATTATATATAGATGAATATCTCTAATTTATCTTATGATGATGCGCAAATCATCCCACCTTTAAGCTTCTGAAGGATAGTCCATTATCAGAAATGATCCTTCGAGGGACACCAAATTGATATATGATATTTTCTTGAAAGAAGTGAATAACAGTATCCAGTTTCACCTTAGCCCACCGAGAGAAATAATCGGTTGCTATTAGTATGAAGCAGTGGCCTCTAGAAGAAGATGGTTCAATTAGGCCGATAATATTTATACCCCATACCTCGAATGACTATGAGAATACTATTGGATGTAGAGGATTTGAGTATTAATGAATTAAGTCACCATAAATTTGGCATAAGTGACATCTTTTCACATATTCGATGTAATCTCCTACATTGTAGGTCGATAGTAGCCCATACACTTAATTTTCATCATTATTTTTAGGATTGGTTAATGATCTCACAAACCCCAAAATGCACCTCATACATAACTTCTTTGGCTTCTTTGTCTAAGAGATAACATAGAAGTAGTTAATTGAAGGACCTTCTATAAAGAGTGTCATTGATGAGTAAAAAGTGCACGACTCTTTTTTTGCGTTGTGTCTATGTGGATTTATCTTCTAGGAGTTCTTCACTTTTAAGATAGTTGATAAATAGTATTCTCCAATCCGTGGCTTCTTCTATTAGTTTAGATTTAGTCATCTCATGTTTGATGCTAAAGACTGAGCTTATGACTTGCTGCTATAGATTATGATTAGAATTTCTCCCTAATCAGGATCAGCTAGGGCCTTAGCTAATTTAACTAATGAATCAACTTCCGCATTAATGGACCATGGAACCTTAGTTATTTGAACATGTGGATTTATAGACTTTATATTTGCCTTGGGCTTGGTTGATAACTAGTTGTGAATCACCAAAGATATATAGATGTGATATTTCTATGTTGATGGCCATTTTTAGTCCTACAATTAAGGCCTCGTATTCAACTTCATTGTTTGTGTATGGTTTTAAGAGGGAATAGGAATATCATAAAATACCCCCATTCAAAGTGACATAAATGAGTCCAATACCTACTTTGATTTATAGAAGCTTTGGTCTGATCCCTGGACTGACAGATGATACTCCATTAAAGTATAGCTTCCAGTAAGGTTTTCCTTTTTTGACCAAGAGGATCTTTTCATCAGGAAGCTCGCAACTTATTGGAGAATTGTCTGGTATTAGTTGAGCTACTAGAAAATCGATGAGGGCTTGCCCTTTGACCACTTTTTGGGGAGCGAACTTTATATCATATTCTATGAGAATTAAAGTCTGCTTTGCTAGCCTTCTAGTGAGTACAAGCCTATTTATCAAGTACTTTTTGGGATCAACCTTTGATAAAAATGACTTGATGAGAAGGCAAATAATGCCTTAGCTTTTTGACCATGAATATGACACCAAATAAACTTTTTCAATGGGAAAGTAACTACTTTCTGACCTCACTAGCATTCTACTCAGATAATAGAGTGTTCTCTTTTCCCTTTTCATTATTTTGGATAAGAAGTGCCTCAAGAATCCTTTCATTGCTACTATGTAGAGGATAAGGGGTTTATCAGGTAGAGGTGGTAATAAGATTGATGGTTTTAGGAGATACTACTTGATCGCTTTAAAAGAATGGTTCCAAATTAATGGAATGCCCTTTTTTATCAAATTGGAAAAAGGTTTACATTTTTCGAAGAGATTTGAAATGAATCTCCTTATGTACATGAGTCGGCCTTAGAACGACCTCAATTGCTTTAAATCATTGGGTGGTGGCATATCAAAGATAGCTTTGATCTTAAATGGATCGACTTCAATCCCTCACTGCCTGACAACAAAGCCGAAGAATTTTTTCGATGATCCCCCAAAAGTACACTTTATAGGATTTATCTTTAAATTATATTTCCTAAGACGGTTGAATATGACTCTTAGGTCCTGGATGTGTCTATCTTGGGACTTGGTCTTGACCACCAAATCATCCACATAAGATTCCACTAAGTGTTGTATGAGGTGATCAAAGATTTGGGTATGGCCCTTTGATAAGTGGCGCCCATATTTTTGAATCCGAAGGGCATCACCTTATGGCAAGAGATGCTAATTTGCATTTGAAAGGCCATATATTTCTCATTATTAGGATACATTTTGATTTGGTTATACCCCAAAAATCTATCCATAAAAGATAATATTTCAAAGTTGACCATGTTGTCAATCATGATTTCTATTATTGGCATTAGGAAGTCATCTTTCGGACACACTTTATTCAAGTTCTATAGTCCACACAAATATCGATTTGACCATTCTTCTTCTTGACTGGAAAGATTCTTGCCGTCCAATTTGGGTATTTTTCCTCTTTGATGAAGTCTGCTTCAATTAGTTTTTTCATTTCTTCTATCACCTTTTATTCTCGATTAAGTTTCATCTTCTTGGGTGCTTGTTTGATAGGTGAAAGTTCAGGATCGATGGTTAGCTTGTGGACTACAACTTCAAGATCTAATCCAAATATCTCCTTATAACTCTATACGAAGCATTCAATGTACTCTTGGAGCACTGCTTTGAGCTAGGTTTGGCTTTCTTTTGAGAGTTGAGTGGTAATAAAAGTCGATTTGGGGTCCTCCTCTAAGCCTAGGTTGATCTCTATCAGTTCATCGACTGTGGATTGCCCCCTATACTTCAGTTCTAGTGGAGCTTCTTTTGGTCTGAGTATTATTTCTTTACCAAATGCTTCATTATATTGAGTGAGATTTGATGAAGATTCATTTGGTGACATTTTGGCTGCATCATACCCCCTTTCTTCTGCTCCTGATAAAATTTCACTGAGGATGTCACCTTCCTGTGATGTTTGAAAAGTTGCAGCCACCTTGGCGCATGTGTTAGAAGGTGTTGATGTCATTTGATCATCCTGAATATCGGATAGAGGTCCAACAGTGATTATAAGACATGTGTGGGCAATTGAGTAATATAGCCTAATCTTTTGGTGTTCTTATTTCCTCTTCCAGGAATGTAAGCACACCCTTGAGGTGGATCCCATAGATTCTTGTTGAAATAGCTCTCTCTCTTTGTTTGTAGATGTCCATAACTAAATTTGTTGATTATCTGATGAAGCTAGTCTGAGAAATATTTAAGTATAACTACTGATTGATGGTCACCATTATCCACTAGATCTTTAGTCCCTAGGATTTCATGTATGCTTGGGGCACAAGGTGCCTTATAAAATAGTATTTTCTTTTCTTCTTTACACCATGGAGGAATATAACAAGTCATTAATTCTTCCATAACATTGATGCTTAGCTCATCTAATAGCTTAAATAAACCTTTTGAAACTTTTAATAACAAGGAGAGTGTTTTCTATTTGACCCTTGTCATCATATTTGTTAGAAGTGTAACCACCTAGATAGACTTGTGGCACATCTTCATCTGAAGAGTCTGGGTCAAATTCACTTCTTAGGTAAGGAGGAGTGAAGATCATGTTGGCGATCTTTTGTTTTACTTGACTGATAGAAGCAAACCCTCTATCTACATAGGATTTCTAGTAGTATTTTGCATCATTATAATGTACCTCATGAACAGCAAAAGGATGTACATCTCCACCAATTCGGTATTCTTCACCATCCTCAAAATATTTAAGGTATTAATGTAGAGTTGATGATACTACTTTATTTTCATGTAATCATAATCTCCCTGGTAGTACTTTGTATGATGCAAAATTATCGATCATATAAAACTTGGCATCTATCATCTACTCGCCTACTTTCAAAGGGATAGTTATAGCTCCTAGATCTTTTTAGTTATTCTAATTAAATCCTTGGATGGTTATAATCTTGGATGATAGGTGACACACATCCAAAATTAGAACTCTTAGAATTTGGAGAGTCATCAAATTAAATAAGGAACTTGGGTCAATCAGGTTGTGATTGATTTTGACCCCATTGTTGTTTCTTGTATTGTACAATGGTTTATTATGGTTTATTATTCTAGGTAGCAAGTCATCGTTCGTGAAGGTAATGGTGGGAGGTTAGCATGCATCAAAAACTCTTTCATCTTCTCTTCAACGAAGTATACTTGGTAGTTGGTTGAATTATGCAAGATGTTTATTAATATATCCCTAAGTTTTTGTGACATCATTAAGACATCAAACACACTCAGCATGGCAGGGATCTTCTTGAGGTGGACTGCTATATTGTATTCTACTTTTTTGGGTGTGGGTTCAGCTTACAATAGCTCAACACCCTTATTTATTTGATTTCCTTTTTCTTGTATTCGGGGATGTTCTTGTCCCTAGGCAATGGAGCTTATCTTGAAGGTAGTGCCTTCCAACCTCAGAGTTGTATCTAGTTTATTCTCCTTAATTGAAATCTAGCATCATAAGACTAATAAGGTTCGGCTTTGGAATTACTACTAAGGCTAATCATGCGATAGTAAGTAGTGAACCTTTACCCCTAGTCAATAGTTCCCTGAGTCTTTGAAGGATGTGACTAGCTAATAAACATCTCATTCAATATCAAAATTAGACACATGAGGTTTCCTCATAGAGAGGTCTTCAAAGACTCTTTGGATGAACCCTTCTACTTCATCTACTAATATAACCTTCTTAAGAACTTTGTATTTAGGATGTTCTTCTATAGATATTCAGATTGGCTTGACATAGGAGTAGAATGAGCCTTAACATTAGCTCCTTTGATCCTCTCCAGAAATGCCTACTTCTTCCTCTAGTGCTTGCTAGTGCAAGACCTTCCGAAGTGGTCATAAAGTTATTCTAACTTAGACATGGAGTCACATTCATTGTCTGTACCTTGAATGCATAACTCCTCTAAATTTGGTAAAGTGCATCATTCCACAAGTTCTAGGCTAAGACCTCACCAAACCTAGTAAATTGAGCATTTATTGTTGGATTGCCTAATGGAGACTACGATAGTCGCTCATTAGTGTTTACCTCATATGTATAAGTCACCATGTGATAAAAGATCATAGACTTAGATAATTCTCTTCAAAAGTATCAAACTTTCTTGACTTGTCACTAGAGTAAGTAGCACAAGTGATAGTTTTATCCCCGAGGAGGGTTGGTAAGTAATTTTTGACCACCCTTGTAGAGTCATTCATATGGCCTTCCCTTTTCTACTAGAACCTTCTCTATCTTTTTGACTTCCTCATTGAGAATGGTAGTCCAATTTGTCATGCTTTCCATGTGGGCAGCCATAGCCTTCATATGCTCATTCAGCATTTGCATTTGCCCCTTGACAAACTTTATATTAGTTGTAGTTAGTTCTTTCATAGTATCTAGCTATAATTTGAACATGTTATAGTCGTACTCACTGGTGAACTACTCTCTGAGATAGTCATCTCAGAAGCAACCCTCGGGGAGAAATGTGGGATCTTTCATTTCATTAATAACATCATCAGTGAATTTATTTGCTTTTTCTCACCTCACACCCTGAGTTTCATCATTATTAAAGCAATGAGGTGAGGATTGGCTCGATTGTAAACCTTCGATAGTAAATATGGCAGAGCATATTGCCACTAGAGGTTCACTTTCTCCATCTCCCACATTAGGGCCCTCTAGTAAAGCTCTGAGTTTGTCAAAAAATGATTTCTCAAGAGTTACCTAGCTTCTCTCTTCTCCAGAACATCAATTTATTTTTGGATGGCTGATTTCTTGATATCATATTTATTTGGCCGAACAAGCTTATTTTTCTAACTTATGTGCTTTTTCTTCTTGATATTTTGAGCAAGTGAGGCAGTTTACTCTAATGTGGCTTTCCTTATCACAATCCTAGGCTCTTCAAGGTTTCTAGTCATTTTGTTATTAGCTTCTTTAGCCTTTCTGAAATGTAGATGTTCCATAAGTGCCCTTGTTCGAGGGTACATTTTGCTTCATCCCCGAAGAAAAACTTAGCAAGTGGTTCATGGTCCTTGAACATAGTAATATGATTGATATATTTAGTGGGTGTTTCCAATAAGACTACCTTTGAGGGAGTTAACTTACCCTCTCAGTATTACTTTTTGACCCAATCCTTGAACACATAGTAGTCTTTAATGGTATATCCCAGAATTCAATGGTAAGGACAATAGTTTGGGTGATCTGTTTTGCTAGCCTCACTTGACCTCTTGGATTTTGGCAGTTGGAGACCTAACTTTAGGATGTCCTAAAAGATTTTACTTACTTTTTCTCTTTTGAAAGAATATTTCTTTTTGTTCCTTTGGTGGAGATCATTGGATCATTCCACTTCTCTGTCTCCTCCAAGAGTTGGTGATTTTTCAGAATTACCCTTATTCATAGTAGGGTTTAGAGGCTTCTTTTACTTAGTTTCTATGAATGCAGCCCCACCTTTTTCGAAAGCTCTCTACACTTCACCTTAGTTTTTCCAGTTTGAAATTTTGTGATCTGGATAAGGTTAATGGGCCAATCCTTTCTAGCTTCTTGACTTAAATAATGAGGACTTAGAAAGTGTGGATAAAAGAGGCACTAAGATAAGGTGTCATTCACTCTCCCCTTATGTTGCTAAGAACTAGGTTCGCCCCCTCAAATTGGCTCATGGGTTGTTTATACTTAATGTTGAGATTTCTCCATTGTGTAATATAATCAAAGATCAACTCATTGTCCTACTTCGGTGTCGAGATAAGGTTTGCAATGGTCACTTTATCACTGATGTCTTGAACTTGATTTAGAAATCCTCTTTCATTTGTGCCCAAGTTTGTATGGGTTCCAGTTGTAAATTGGCATATCACTCAAATGCTACTCCAGTCAAGCTTGCTAAAAATTGACAAAGTAATAACAAGGGCCTATTACTTGAATCACCATATAGAGTCACAAAGTATGCTATGTGCTGCTCAGGGCTGCCCTATATGATTAAACTATTTGTAGGTAGGCACTATATAGCCTCTAGAATATAGCACTCAATCATATATCCTATCTATCTCACTTTCTTGCCCTAACTATGTAGCTACCATTTGTTGCACCTGTTGTTGTATGTATGCCATGTTACCAGGGATCCCTAAAATGGGGGATTGGATATTCCTTGCTAGAGGAGGTTCTTGGAAAGGGCCTACATTTTTGTGAATTTCATCTACACGAAATGCACCTTCTATTGCCTCTATTGCTTGAGATGGTTATTGAGATTGTTCCAACTTATCGAGTTTCTGGCTCATTTGTAGTATCATCTCTATCAATTCTATGTTCTTCTTTTAAGCTTCATCTTTCTCTTTATCTTGCTTTCTCAGTTGTTCTTTCAATGCTTCTATAGTCTCTTTTTTATTAAAGCTTTCAATTATGACCAAGGCTTCTATTAGAACATGATGGCCTATGTCTTGATAATCAAGTTTGGACATTGGATTAAGGCTAACTTCTCCCATCAATCGAGTCATCTTATTCAGGAGTCTACTCATGAAGTGGGTCGTCACACCTTCTCTTTGATATGGTGGCAACGATTGATTCACAAGGGCCCTCTCCTTTTTTATTTCTTTATTAGTAAGCCTCACTTGGACAACCTTCTTTTGGCATTTGGTCGGCTGGTGTGTAGGCTCGCAGTCCCTTCCAAAGTCATGATAAGAAATGACTCTAACAGTGTGAATAGTCTCCTTTTGTGAGTCCTCATGCTGAGTCATAGCCTTGCAGTGATTCTTGTGGTTTTGTTTGGTGATTCACCCCTTTGTCATAATCTTAAGGTAAGATTATGTCCCTTGTGATTTTCTTTTACTCCTCTCTAAATTGCTTAATAGAGCAAAGAAGTTGGAGGTAGGGATGACAATGATTGACTTATTTTAAGGGGCAGGCTTCCCAAGTCGATTGAAAATTTCAGCAGCTTTTTCTTTACTTGTGATAGCCAAGATGAGCTCTTATTTATAATGCCTGTGTCTAGACTTGCTTTTAATTACCTTCCGTAAGGAGTTGTGAAGGCAATTGATTCAAATACTCAATTTCAATTTGAGTCTAAATTGATTCAACTCAATGTTTAAACCTTGATTGAATTGTGATTCACTAACTCATTGGAAGATAGTGATATGTTCCAATTTTCTATTCCTAGAATATTTGGTGATTAGGTTTGCACTGATACTCTATAGCATGCCTAGGGGAACCATGTGAAACATTCATTCCAAAATCACTGTTGGTATTGGTAGTGAATATTCGATTCACCAAGTTTAGCATTGATTTTTAGAAAAACATTTGCCAAATATTGATTATTGACTCTAGTTGGAGAAAAGCTAATTTTGATTTGCATCTTATTCGATTTTGGTTCGAGTTTGGTTCTATTTGATTCTAGTCAAGTTTGACCTTGTGTTGGACCTTTATTGGGTTCAATCTTGCATTTGATAGACTTCAATTCAAGTTCAAGTCAATTTAGTTCAACTTTGTAGTTTTAACTTAGGCTCAGCCTATTTTTTGTTTAACTTTGAGTTTGACCCTTTAGTTTGAGCTTGATTTAACCCAATTATGGTTTGATTCAAGCTCAGTTCAACCCAGATTTGATTTGATTTGAACTCAACTTGATCTTGAATTAACCTATCTTGAATCCGATTTGGAGTTTAGCAGGTTTGAAGGCTAGCCTATGTTCAACGGACCCGAAGGCGAGCTTGAGTTCAACGGATTCAAAAGTTGAACTAGGTTCAGCATGCCTAAATGCTGGCCTAGATTTGGTGGGTCAAATGATTAGCCTGAGTTTGACGAGTCCAAAGGCTAGCCTATAATTTCGATGGGCTCAAACACTAACCTGAGTTTGGTGAGCCTAAAGCCTGCCCTAAGTTTGGCAGGCCCAAAAATTAGCCTAGGTTTGATGGGCCTAAAGACTAAGCTAGGTTTGGCGAGTCTGAAGACTAGTTTGAGTTTGGAGGCCAAAAGGCTAGCCTAGGTTTGGTGGACCTGAAAACTGGCTTAAATTTAGTGGACCTGAAGGCTGGCCTAGGTTTGGCAGGCTCGAAGGTTGGCTTGAGTTTGGAGGGCCCAAAGGTTGGCTTGGGTTTGGCAGGGCTGATGGCTAGCCTGGGTTTGGTAGGTCTGATGACTAGCCTGAGTTTGATAGGCCCGAAGGCAAGCCTATGTTTGGTAGGCCTAATAGATGGTCTAGGTTTGGCGGGCCTGAAGGCCAACCTAAGTGTGCTAGCCACTAAAGCTGGCCTGAGTTTCAATTGCCCGAAGGTTGGCTTGAGTTTCGACGAGCATTCACCATCTTTGAAGGGTTGCTGATGACGGCAGTGGTGTTTAGAGTTCACCGTCTTTGAGGGACCACACATATCCATGGTGTTAAAAGAGATCTGTCATCGCGTCAGGGACCGCAAACGATCACAGTGTTGATAAAATTTATCGACATGCCATGGTCCATGAATGGCCATGGTATGGTGGCTCAAAAACTAAGGCAAGAGGCTGCTAGCTAAATTTTTTTTTGCTTTGCAGCAACATTTTTTTTCATTTTTTTTATTTCCATTCATTCTTCTTTCTTCTTTCTGTCTACTGGGCCATGGCAGCTCAAAGGTTCACCCTGACTAGATCCTCCAAGTCTTGGATGAATTCTGCCATGGCTCACACAAGAGGTGGTCGAAGCCACCTAGAGGTTGAGCGAGTGCGTTTGGTGTAGCAAAAGAGGCCAACAGCTCCTCTCCTTTAGTTTCATGATTGGATCCTATCACAGCTTGGTGGATCCAATCACTAGTAGGTGGTAGGCAAGCTGGGTAGCAACGATAGGCTGTGGTTGATGGCAAGGAGTAGAGACCAAAGTGGCTCAAACTGGCAACAGCTGCAGAGACTCGTAGGGAGTGGCGATGGCTGAGTAAGCTAGAGGCGAGCAACAAGTAGCAGAGCCTGCTAGGGAGTTTTGATAGATGGCAATGCGGGTTTAAGGCATGGGGTGAGGAGGGTTGGCAAACTGGGATGCCGGCCAGTAAGGTGGAAGGGCAAGGGAGGACTGGCAAGGCTTCAGTAGGGCACGGGTGGTGTGATTAAGGTAGCAAGTGGGCCTGGACGATGTGTGGGTGAGCTGGCACAAGCAAAGCTAGTGAGCGGCATATTTTCGGGAGGATGGGGGCAGCTGGGAAGGAAGGCAACAGAGCAGAGATGAGAAGAGAAGAACAAATAAAAAGATAAGAATTCACCATCTCCTTGATTCTCCTCCTTGTTCCATATCACTTTAATTCTGATTTCCTTAAACGGTGTTAGTGGTCTTTCTAATTTTCTTTCTTTGATGGCTTCCTAACCTTTTTGCTTTTCTCTCTTCATCTTTGTAGGTTCTCGTTGGTTTCATAGGTTAAGGGAGATTTGAAATAAAATATTTGATTGGGTTGATTTTGAAACGTATTGGATTGTGATTATAATTGAATTGGATTTCCAATTATTGTGATTGGTATATGATCTTTTTTTATTGTGATTTATTTTCTTGACGAAGATATTCAAAATATGTATCATTTTTTGTTGCTGAATGTTTAAGGGGTAATCTGCAAATTTTTCAAAAAATTTGGACAAAAATATAATTTCATAAATTTTAGGGACCTTTTTGCAAAAAAGATCTATTCATAAAATTTTAAAACTTTCAGGGTTCTTTTTGAATAAAATTTGAATTTGTTTGTAAATAAAAAACTTTAAAAGATTTATTTGCAAAGTCAGAAATTTTAGGAGTTTATTTGAGAAAGTTAGAAATTTCAGGAAATTATTTGTAAATATAAAATTTTAAGAAGTTTATTTATAAATCCTAGATTTTGCAGGGATCAAAAATTGAAATTTTAGAACTTTCAAGGACTTTTTTGTAAAATTTTCATCTCAGAAACTTATTCATAAGGAAAGTATGATCATGAACCCATTTATAAAATGTATTTGATTTATAGATATATTTGTAAAGATTTTATAATTTTCATTTTGGCCCAGATATTTGATGAATTTTGAGCCTAATTTTAATCTAATTATTTGGTCCAATCGGCTCTCTTTAGTTGAAGCCCTAATTTCTCAATAATTTAAGTTCAAATTAAATTCAACTTTCGATCAAATTTGAAAGCAATTTCAATCCAATTGAGGTCCACATTTGGATCACAATTTAGTGACATTCAACTCTATATTTTGATTGAAATTTAATTAGATTTGATTTTTGGTCAAAATTGACTCAAATCCTCTTCAACTCCCATCTAGGGGTCAAGTCCTATTCAGGGGGCAAAGACATCTGATTCAAGGGCAACTCCTAGTTAGGAGATAAAGACCTCCCATCTAGGGAGTAAGAGCCAAATCCATTGAAAGGGGCTAAGGCCAAATGCTATTATGCCAAATCTTAGTAACAAAATAATAATTATCATGGGGCAACTAGAGTCTATATTAGCCATCAATGTATATCTAACTTCATCCGATTCATACATGGTGTTTGTGCTTTTACTAACAATATTACTTCTCCTAGCAGTGCTAACCATTAATCTAGTCACTGCTCCACTTGTCTAGTATGAATCAGCCCCTCATCTCCCACCCTATGGGCAAAGGCTTGTTGGCCCATATTAGCAACTTTTGAGGGGGGATTTGAAATAGAAAATAAAATATAAATTACTATTATAAATATAATCAAACCTCAATATAATTTACCAAAATACTTACACTCAGGCAATATCAATCAATTTCATACAAACAATAAGTTAAATAATGTACATAATATGAGAAATATGCACCATGATTTTTATGGAGTTTGGAGACCAGCCGCACTTACTTCATGGTCTTTGCCTTGCTCTTGAGGACTTAGATTACTTAAGTAGTGATGTCACTTCTTAAGATGAAGTCAAGCATTTATAAACCACTCCAAACCAGAGTGTCACTTCATTCAGGTGAAGCTAAGCCTATCGCTTTGTTAGGGTGAAGCCATACCCATACAAACTGATATTTCTTCCACCGAGAAGATTCACTTCACACTGGAGTATTTGTACTCTCATACTCCTAACACCTTGGAGTATTTACAAGTGGAAAGAAAAAAGATAATATATTTTAAGCTCACTACAAAATCACTCAAAGGTTGAGAATAAGGGCAATGAGAATTTGCTTTAAGATTGGAAAGTTTAGAGCATTTCTTGGCTAAAAAGGCATGGGGGCTTAATCTCTTCTCTAAATAATAAATAAAATTGTAAAACTTATTAAGAGAAACTCAACTATACCTATTTATACCTTATGGGTTGAAACAAGTCGTTGAGAGTAAGATCTCATAGTTTGGTTCACTCCAATAGTCAAAAAACTAGTTGTTAGTCGCATAAATTGCACAAACCAAACATCCATTTTAGTCAGAGCTAAAATCCTAGCCGGACATCCATTTTGTCAATTGGATGTCTATTACTGTAGCCTACTATAGGTTACTATAGCGAAATTATAACAACTGAACGTCCATTTAGAAATAGGCATTTTGTTCAGTCAGTAAAGCTTTATTAAGAGCTTCCTACAAAACTCTATGCAAGGAATGATCTAAATTATAAACCTCAAAAATAAATTCTCGACTTGACTAAATAAAAATAAAAATCTAAACCTAGTGAACTGGGCTTGATCTCTTGAGTTTTCTTTAAACCATCTTCAAATCTTCAAGTTTCATTTCTTGATCCACTATCATGCCTCATCTTCGACATATCCATCCAAGCTTAAGACTTCCAAACAATCTTGATTTTCACTTTAAACTTGACTTGGCTACAAGCTACACATGCTCAAAAAATTATCAAATACATCATCTGGTTATCATCAAAACTACAAAGAGCAATAAAACCAAGTCCACTAAGGGGCAAAACACTAAGTCCATCAAGGGAGCAAACACCAAGTTTCCCCAGTAGTAAAGGCTGAATTTCATCATGTCAAATTTGATGATAAAACAGAGGCTTCATTGATATTATCTAGGGCATTTGTCTATTAAAAGATAAGAAATAAGCAAAAGTTAGTTTTCAATCACCTAGAGCTTACCAAAGGAAGGACTAGTGGGGTGTTCAATTGACTTTGGGATGTCAAATCGAACCTAAAGGTAGATTCTATAATCCTCACCTCCAACATTATAGAGCTAAAGGAGAATAATAGAAGAACATGTATTCAATTTTCTTCAGCTAAGAAAGGGGCAATGTCATTTTCTAATGCCAGACTGATTAATGGGCGAGCAACTAAATCTGAAAAGAAGGATACTCACTCCAAGTTAATAACATAGAAGAGTCATATAGTTGCATAAGCTTTGAAAGCAAAAAATAAAAAAACCATCTAGCCTATGATGGAATATTTAGTCACATCAAAATTGACTAGTCAAGTATGTAAAGGTAAAACATAAAACAAAAAATCCTCTAAAAATATAAAATAAAAAAATTTCTTAGTATTCAAGTGAACCACCTTCTTCTTAAATATAAGGTCTCCTAAAAATGAATAGGTAATATCTAAAAGATAAGGATGATCGATGATGAAATGTGGTGGAGTTAAAATCCCACTACCTCCCCCTCCCACTGACGCCCTAAGTTAACTTTAGAGATACAAGTCTGAAAATATAGTGACCAATTTGTAAGCAACTAAAATCCTATAAGAAAAGTTACTTTAAAAGATAAAAGTGCTAAGATCGAAAGATAACCTCTCAGGAACCTCCTACTAGAGGTAATAGATCTCCCCAAAATTGCTGAGAAAATACTCCTTAGCATCGATCTCCCTCGAAGCACTTCAGGACTTGGGAGGAGAGCACCCTTATGCCTTTGAGTGAGTTAAGGAAAGGGTGAAAATAACTCTCTTGCCATGATCAACCTTCTTCGTCATGCAAGAAGGTGATCAGGTGCAGTTGCTAGAGGAGGCAACTCAAGAAGGAGGAGAACAAGAATGAGGTAGCACTTGTTTTTCTTTGACCGCTCCTCATCCATTCCTCGATTATTCTCCTCCTCTCCTTTTTATCCTCTTCCCCTAGCTTGGAGCTACAGCAGAAGGAGTAGTGGGGATTTTTGGTACGGCTAGCTTCTTTTGAGCTGATGATACCCAAGGGGCACATCCTTGCTCCTTCAGGATCCATTCATGAAGTTAAGCTCAGTGATTCCTATAAGCATAATACCACTTCATTTAATTGAACAAAAACCTACTGAAAAGTAAAGGAAGTGCAAGCCTTGAGGGATAAGTTCCATACTTATTATTTGAGCAACAAATAGGCCATGCTCTTCTAAATAGGCCTCATTAGACCATGTGGGGGTAGACCTAACCTCCTCTACCTTCTCAACCTAAGATAATAAGAGATAGGGGACTTCAGAAGAGACTTTACAGTAAGCCCTATGGAAGAAAGGATTACCTTACTTATGCAGGAGGCCCAAATCAACCTTAGAAAAGACTCTAACAAGATGATCCTTCCAAACATGAATGGAGCTAGGGTTGGAGGCAAAGAGTTTACATTACTTCTTTAGGACAAAGTACCATCTACCTCTTATGTTAGAAACTCGACAACCCTTAAAGGCATCCTTAAATATTTTTATAGTTGGAAAATGGCCTTTGAAGGTGGCTAGAGTTTGGAAGGCTGTAATAAGTTTCATGGCATTGGGAACAATCTGATATGAAGTTAAGTTCTAATCAATCAAAATATCTTGGTGAAAGAATCTATAGAATACCTAAGTGCACTCTCAAACATCTCCCAATAAGTGAAAAACTCAAAGTCAAACCTCTCCCTAAGAGTTCTACTATCTTCCTTTGACCACCATAGGTCTAACTCAATTTCATCAAGGAAGTCAAAGGTACTTACCAACTACTCAAGATTTTCCTCTTGAAGGATAGACTAGAAATTCAAAGCCTTAACTCAGGATCACCTAACAAATACTTGCTAGGATCATCAAGAGAAGAAGAAAAAATCACTTAAATGAGTGAATCTACTTGTAGATGATGATAGAATAGTCACAATCTCTAGAAATGGCCTTCGTGTGCCCCTCTCTATAGTGAACGGTGTTCTGGAAGGTGTAGCAGAGGATACAGTAGTCCTTGTAGTAGATGATGTCACGGAAGGAGAAATGATCTATAAGATGGGCAAAGTGGTGGAGATGATGGTCCCACACACCTTCTTTGGCGTAGGCATAGGGCTTCAACCTCAAAATAATGGTGTTGAAACACCATGGGGGGCTGAGGACTTCTTTGAAGCATGGGTCGCTTGCCCTGGAATGTGCTCCTTCTCAACGGTGAAAGATCTCCTCCTAGAGCTAGGCAGAGCAAAGGAGAAGCCATGGATGAATGGGTTTTTTGGTAAGGGATGAAGATGCTAAAGGAGGAAGACAAAGAATTCACAGATTTGCTAAAGTAAGAGGAAAAGAATATATCATCCTTCATATAAGTCTTGTCATGCTATCAATTCACTTCCATGTGGCTCAATCAAGGCTGATAAAGTCCAATAGGCTAAATCTACAAAATTTTCATCAAGATCCTATAATGCGTATCCCCCATCCAGGTTTAGAAATTAAGGAAAAAAATAAATCATGAGGCATCTGAAGCATTGCCCCAATAAATGAGTGGATGGCTCTAGAATTGTGCCGCAAAAAAAAGCAAAAACCTAAATAATTACATGGAATACAAGAGGACAGCAACCAGCCTCTCTAAGAGACATGATGACTAATGCCTCGCATCCAAGGGCATTGAGTTAAATGAAGGTATGACTCTCCAAACTTTATGGCACTTGACACTTCATTCCCTCAAAAGGAGAAGCTAGAGCATTGGATCATCCAAGCTGTGATGATTTGAAGACTGAAAGAAGAAGAAAGAAGTCTCAAAAACTCAAGACTCTAAACTTACGATATGAGGCCTAGAGTTAGGGGGCGCTTATGATATATCAAGTTATCAAGTGGCGGTTCAAAGAAACCATATATATATAGAACAAAGTGAAGTTGTTGACCAAATTAACTAACCTAGGCAACTAAAAGGTGAGTTTCGAGCAAAACCTCCTAAGTTAGAAAAGTCAATGAAATTGAGCTCAAAGGGTTAGTTGCAAAAAAAAATTGTCTAAGCTAAGAATTCACCAATACATGGAGTCATTGTGAACTCGGTAACTTCAGATAAGAATGAGCTCATGAGAAGGGTCAGTCATGTCTCAAAACTTGGCTATAATTGAACCTACTAGATTTAGTCTAATGACACTGATATACCAGCCGGTAAATCCATAGCTTCTTCAGGAATCAATCTCGAGGAGTCGAGGATTAATTCTCCCATTCACGGAGAAAATTAGAGGAATGATTAACTAAGATCATGAAATCTGAATACACCAAATCCCCAAGAGTACTATAAATAACAAGGTAAAAAGAGAGGTAAGGAACTAATGGCTAATTTCTGAATATATCTCCATTCTTGAGAGTGGATTTAACTTAAACATCAGCGTGATTGCTGTCAGAAAATTTCTAGCGATCTTCTTTACTATACTTTTTTTATGTAGGCTCTTCCTGAAGTCAAGAGTCAAGATGAAAAGCTAAGCAAGATGATATTCAA